>CM064490.1:2145465-2502150 GCA_032716605.1 Paralithodes platypus | reverse complement strand
GTATTCAAGTCCAAACTATTTTTGGTTCCCAAAAGGGACAGTGTTCAGATGAGGCCGGTCGTAGACCTGTCTTATCTGAATCTTCACATTCACAACGAATCTTTCAGAATGTTAACAGTACACCAAATCAGGCTAACACTTCTGCCGGGAGGTTGGATGTGTTCACTAGACCTGACAGACGCCTATTGGCACGTATCGGTCAACAAAAGATTTCAAAGGTTTTTGGCCTTACGGATCAGGCACCAAAATTTTGTTTTTCAGAGGATGCCGTTCGGCTTGAACCTGGCACCTCGATTATTCACAAAACTAGTCCGGCAAGCCCTGATGCCATTGTTAAAACAAGGGATCAGAGTGTTGTGGTATCTGGACGACTGGCTGGTGGTGGCAGAGACACAACAATTATGCATAAAACATGTCAATATCATTTTAAATCATGTCAAAACTCTAGGCTTCAAGGTAAATCTGGTAAAGTCAAACCTTGTTCCCTCACGAGTAATTCAGTGGATAGGGCTGGTCTGGGACACCGCCGCTCTCACTCTGAGTCAGAGTGTGGACAATCGCAACAGGTTTCGCAGGAAACTGTTCAGGTTTCTTCACAGTCTGACTACGACGCGAAGGGTCTGGGAGTCTCTGGTCGGCTCTCTCAACTGGATTCAACTAACTGTCAAGTTGGGCCGGTTGAAAGTAAAACGATTAATATTGGAAGGCAACAAATATTTCCCGCTCTTACCGGCGGGAAAATTATGGCCCATCCCGAAATTAATCCACACCTTACTAGCGGTCTGGGCGAAGAGGGAAACATTGCACTCAATAATGTCATGGACCTCTCCTCCACCAACGGTATGGGTAGACACGGATGCGTCAGGCACAATAGGGTGGGGATTTCAGTCAAATCAGGGGCACCAGGGTCAGGGGCTTTGGTCCCACTTAGAAATCTCTCACATCAATGTCAAAGAATTACTAGTCCCCTTGTATTTCCTTCAGGCTCACGGCCCGGCGTTACGGGGCAAGTCGGTGGCCTTCAGAATGGACAATCTGAATGCAGTCCACTGTATTCAGAAACAAGGGTCAACGAGGTCAAGGAAGTTGCTAAACGTGTCGGAAGAGATTTTTGCTCTAGCCAACAGTCTAGATATTTATCTTCACGCATCTTATCTCCCAGGCGTAGCGAACGTCTGGGCAGACGCTCTGTCCCGGAGACAGAGCACGACAGTAGAATGGGAGCTCAAGCAACCCATTTTCAACCTAATGATTGCAGAGCTCTCCCATCCACAAGTGGATCTTTTTGCGTCCGAGGAGACTCACAAACTCCCTCTATCCCTCACCCGCCGGGCGAAAACGCCGGCAGGGGGGCCAGACACCCTAGTGACAGACTGGAACAGATGGAGCTCCATCTATCTGTTTCCACCGCCAGATGCGTCACTAATGTGCCACGTAGTGAACAAACTACGAGATTATCGAGGCTTAGTCTCGCTAATTGCGCCACTGTGGCCGGCGCAGTTGTGGTACCAGCAATTGAAAATGTGGTGCCCGGACCCGGTATCGCTCCCGGTCGGGTATTTCCACTTAGACACGATTGGCAACCTAGCGACCTCGCTGACTTTTGCATTATGGACATTCAGGAGGCCAAGTGGCTAGCACCATACGGTAGAGATGTGACCAATAAATTACTCAATCAATATACTCAGTCTACAAAACGACAGTATCAATCACATTGGCAAGCCTTTACTTCTTGGATCGTTAGGACAGAACAAACTGTACCCTCAGTGGCATTAGTTTTTAATTATTTGAATTATCTGTTTGAGCAGAAACGTTTATCTGTGGTAACATTAAAAATCACTTAACTGCGATTAGAGTGCCCTTTTTAGACCTTACGGGTCTTTCCATACCGGTAGCGGAGGAAACAGGTTTTATGAGAGCATGTTTTAAACTCCGCCCACCTCCCCGTCAGCTCATGCCTACTTGGTCTCTGGACAAAGCTTTTCTTCACTCTCGTCTGTACCAAAATACTGCAGACTTTGCATTACTCTTAAAAAAGGCGGTTTTCCTTTTGGCTTTGGCCACCGGAAACAGAGTGTCTGAGCTGGCGGCGATGAGCAACACACCTAATTGTCTTAGGTTTGGTAGACTTAATGAATGTATTTCCATTGCACCCTCCCCAGGTTTTGTAGCCAAGAATGAGCATAGTGCACACATGTTTTCTGAGTTCACGGTGCCGGCGTTAAAAAGGGGAAAGGTGCATCATAATCTATGTCCAGTGCAAGCTCTAACCAAATATTTGAGAGTAGCTCCTCGAAACCCCCAAGGTGCTTTATGGGTAGCAAGTACGGGTAAACGCTTACTTAAACGGCGATTAGCCTCTCTTCTGGTAGAAGTCATTAAAGAAAGTAATCCCGGCGTTGTGGGTCGGGCCCACGATTTACGCAAATGGGCAGCCTCTACGTTTCCTGATTTTTTTTTCAATCGAAGACATAGCGTCCACGCAGTTGTGGGCGTCTAATCATACGTTTCTGTCTAGATACTTGTCAGTTGCTCTAGACAAACCTTCCTTACCATGTATAGCTTTAAGGCAGAGGGTCTAGGTGGCCCTGCAGTCACTTTTGTTTACTTTCACGGGAAAGGGGGGGGGGGGGGGTGCAGTCAGTTGACATAGGACACCCTAGACCCCGCCGGAGTATGAGAGTGATACAATTTAAGGTTAAAATGTGATATGAAAATTTCTCAGTGAGAAATTGTGCTAGTACAATGTTAAGTACAAAACAACGGTGTTGTTAGAGTAGTTTAGCTGCGAAAGCAATTTAATATTAGAACAATGGAGTTCCTTTGCAATTTATCTCCAAGTTTATGTTGGGGTTTATTATGTGCACATATAAACTTATAACTTGTTATTTTTTTTGTCACCACTCGTTGAGTGGGGTGCCTTTGTAACTACAGATCTGTGTTCAGAATCTTCAGGGTTACCCATTTTTTGTCAGGCAGGCTTCTTTGAAGCACGCACCTGCCTGAACCCCCTTTTTCTTGTATTTTTTCGGCCTACGCCGTTGTTAAATATATTTTCAAAAGTAAGAATACTATGTGGTTGTTTTTATTATCTGCTTTTCTAGAGTTATGATATGATTACGAATGTCCCCCTCCAGTCTTAGAAATCAGGCATGTTCGTCAATGATGGAGGGCCACTAATAAATTATAGGTTTGACTCCTGTAAGGAGATAAAGAAAACCTAATATTTAGTAGTGGCCCCGTAATCATTGACGACTGGGGCCCTCCCGACCGTCCCCTTCCCATTCGTTGATGTATTGAGGATTTTGGTTTACTTGATATGTCAGTGAAGGAAGAATGACGCCTGAATCAGCGTCTGGTCAGAGATCCACACAAGTACATCCACGATATGATGGCAAGCTTATTGGATAGTTATTCTTATTTTCTTTTTGTTTTTATTTTTTACGAAGTTTTTTCGTAGTGAGAACCCAATTCATAATGACTGAAGCCATGAGTTAGGTCGCGTGCGCTCATGATGAAGGCTCCTCAGTTTTTAAATGCTCTGCGCGGTAGATTCAAAACTACGGCGGATTAGTGTTTGAAGAGGATGCCTTATGTAATAGGCATGTTCGTCAATGATTACGGGGCCACTACTAAATATTAGGTTTTCTTTATCTCCTTACAGGAGTCAAACCTATAATCTTGTATGGAGATATAGACTCATATGAATGATAATGGAGTGAGAAAAGTGAGGGATATGGAGACAGTGAAGGAGGTCATGAAAGGTGTGGATGAGGACGGATATGGATGGGAAGGGCAGGTGGAGGAGGTCAGTAGGATAGGTAGATATAAAAGGGGAGAGATGAGACCTATAAGAGTACAGTTTAAAACTAGGGCAGTGGCAGAGACGGTGACAAATTTTAGTTGGAGGCTAAATACAAATGAAAAACTGAAACACATAAGACTAAAGAAGGATTTGAGTATAGAACAAAGAAAAAAAATTAAGGAATTACAAGAAAAGGCTGATGAAAATAATGGAAAGTTGGGTGAGGAGGATAAGAGAAATTTTTACTGGAGAGTGAGGGACGGAAAATTGAGGAAGTGGTTTATAAGAGTAGAAGGGAGGGGGAGATCAGGGAGGGAAGAGAATGTGATGGGAGTTGTGGCGGAGGAGGAGAACGGGGTGGAGGTGTCACAGGGAGAGACAGGAGACAAAGTGGCAGACCCAGTAGTGCTAACTTACAGTTTCTTACAGTAGATCCTCTGGAAAAAGGCAAACTATGCCTGTGTATCCAGCTCAATACCAGTACTTGCACTGCTGCGGTCGTTCACGGTGTTGGCGGCGGCGGCAGCAGACGCAACATTTTTACTATTCTGTATTTTTGTTTTATAATCAAACTTCAAATCTTGTCTTCCCCATGCTTTATCAAGATTACTTTCAAACTCCCTTAACTCCCTAACAGGGGAGAAGGGTACGGACAGGAGGAACGGGATGGTGTAATTGCTGAAGGAATGGTAGATGGATTAAGGATTATGTTTAGTAATGTGGATGTGTTTACCCAGGACAAGAAAAGAGAACTGATATGTAGGTTGCAGGATGAAGAGGAAAAACCTGATGTCATAGCCTTACAGGAAGTAAGACCAAAAAATGCTAGAATTCAAAGGGAACTGGTGGAGTATAGTTTGGAGGGTTTTGAGTTATATGAGAGAAATGCTATTAGAGCAGATGTCAGAAGAGGACTGTTTATTTATGTAAGAAAAGAGCTCAAGGTTAATGAGGTGGATATGAGACAGCAGTATTGTGAGTATTTGTGTATTGAAGTAAAATGTGCAAGAGGATCAATTCTAATTGCCTCTATATATAGAAGCCCAAATAATAGTAGGGGAGAGGATGATAACCTATTGAAACCAAAGGTCGGGCGGGTGCCCGACCCCGAAAGGGGTTGAAATAGGGGAGCTATCCCCCCGCCAAAGGCGGCTTTCTAGGGCCTTTCCTAGCTGATGCTGAGAGGATTGGGTTCTAGTCATGTGGTGATGGGCTGGTCTATCAGAGTGAGAACTGAGCGATCTCTGCCATACTCATAGCTTATGGACTGTTCCTTTAACTTATATATTTTCTAGATCTCAAGTGACAGCGTCTTTTCCGTGGATTGACCTCCCAATCTACCAAGATTGGAAGCCAAAGCGTCACATTTTTTCCCTTGCCCCTCAACTTTCTCTTCATAATTGCTGAGGGGCACAGGGCCCTGGGTGGGGCTTTGGTTTCCCGGGCATTTCTGCACCCTCCTCAGCTCCCCGCCATGGAGTGGCTTCGGTCACCCAGGCTTTATTGTGGTCGGCAGAGAGGGTTCTGTGGGGGCGCTCGGTTATGGCCTTGGAATTGCTCGGGGCCTTGGGGCTGTTCGGCCAGGCAGCTTGGGGAACAACAACAACAACAACAACAAATATAAAATTTTGATTGGAGATTTCAATTTGCCAAGGATCAACTGGGCAAATTGTACTACTCCAGCGGGACAGGGTAGCCTGGAAAATAAGTTTATAGAGAAAGTGAGAGATAGTTTTTTAATGGAACATATTACAGAGATGACAAGATATAGAGATGGGACGCAGGGGAGTGTACTTGATTTGATTTTTAGCAATGAGGAGGATATAGTGGAACATGTTAATGTGGATAGCCCTATAGGTCGTAGTGACCATGCCTGTATAAGCTTTAGTTGCAATATTAAATCAGAGAGGGATAATAGAAGCAATAGAAAAATATACATGTATGATAGAGCAGATTATGAGCTGCTGAGACGGTGTTTGGACATTGACTGGGGGGAATACTTGAACGGTGAAGACGCTGAAGGAATGTGGAGGAAAATTAGAGTCAAACTGGAGAATGCTGTATCCAAAAGTGTACCAGTAAGGGAATATAAGGATAAAACAAATTTGAGGAAAAGAACGAACCCAGAATTGCCAATGAAAAGAAAGCTTTGGATATTGATTTAGAAGAAAGAAACGATTGTGGGAAAGATTAAAATTGTTAAAAAAGAACAGGGGGTCTAGTATAGAGGCTAAGGAAGTGGATCTGGAACGCAGACAAATAAACAATAAAATAGGGTGGGTGCCCAACCCCGAAAGGGGTTGAAATAGGGGAGCTATCCCCCCGCCAAAGGCGGCTTTCTAGGGCCTTTTCTAGCTGATGCTGAGAGGATTGGGTTCTAGTCATGTGGTGATGGGCTGGTCTATCAGAGTGAGAGCTGAGCAATCTCTGCCATACCCATAGCTTACTCTGACTTTTCCTTTAACTTATATATTTTCTAGATCTCAAGTGACGGCGTCTCTTCCGTGGATTGACCTCCCAATCTACCAAGATTGGAAGCCAAAGCGTCACATTTTTTCCCTTGCCCCTCAACTTTCTCTTCATAATTGCTGAGGGGCACAGGGCCCTGGGTGGGGCTTTGGTTTCCCGGGCGTTTCCGCACCCTCCTCAGCCCCCCGCCATGGAGTGGCTTCGGTCACCCAGGCTTTATTGTGGTCGGCGGGGAGGGTTCTGTGGGGGCACTCGGTTATGGCCTTGGAATTGCTCGGGGCCTTGGGGCTGTTCGGCCAGGCAGCTTGGGGAACAACAACAACAACAACACAATAAAATAAGGTGGGAAACAAGGAGGGGGGTGAAGGAGAGGGAGAGAGAGATAGCTAGAAATGTGAAGGATAATCCAAAAATATTCTGGAAGTACATTCAGGAAAAGTTAACAAGAAGAGTAGGGATCCCAGAGCTGGTGGGGGGGTTGAATGATGGGAGTAGAGCGGAGACTGATAAGGAGAAAGCAGAGGTGCTGGGGAAATACTTTAGGGGGGTACTAACAGTGGAGTCGGAGGATGGTGGCATATACTGTATAGGTGGCATATACTGTATTTATACCCATTTATCATTACACATTTATATATATATATATTTACTTTGCGCAACCACACACACATATGTAAAGGCAAGCTATTTTTTTTTTCTATATTCCAACTACTCCCTCTCGGGCATAGGCTGAGAGCCTGTACATTCCACCGCTCAACACGGTGAAGCCCGTGAGGTCTTGTTCCAGCCTGGGGAGTGAGACATGTGAAGCATCCATCATGGCTCAAAGCAGCTCCATCTCTGAAGCGGCTGGTTGCTTCGCTCAAGTGCTTCACCGTCTCACCCTCCAGACTCAGACCCTCACTCTCAGAACGCCACCTATTGAGCAGTGAACTCACTAGGCATTGTCCCCCTGTAACATATTTTGAATATGGGAATATTCATACAGTGTTATTTAATCAGGGAACAATGAGGGTATTTTTTTGGCATTTCGGTGGGCTTTGTGGTAATGCACTGATACTAGGTACAGCACAAATTCAATCCCAATAATATCTTCCCATTGACATATCGGGATTTGAACCCGGGTCCATTGGATTACCAATCCAGTGGCATGACCACTCCACCACACCTCCCCTGAGTCTCTATATCTCCATACAAGATTACACCCCTATCCCTGTCCATGGCCTCCCTCACGACACTCTCCTTGTTCTTCATGACCCCTACAACTGCACTTTCAAAACTTTTTTTGGTCATATTCATTTCTTCCTTTTGCTCTTTCATAATATCCTCCAAATCCTTGACTTTTTGTTTACCTACCACCGTCCATGCAGTCCTTACCTTTTACCTTGATACCTTTTGATGTGTTCGCCACTCTTCTAGCGGCACCAAGGAGCGCGACGCCCCTCGTTTTGGGTGGTGATTTGGTGCAGTAGACTGTTTGAAGCGACAGCTCGCTCCCTTGCGAGGATGGGCTCGTCTGGCACCTTTTGCAGTTCGACATCCAGGGCTCTCTTGAAGCTGTCTAACAAGACGTCCCTCATGTCTCTTAATCGCCGTGGGAGTTTGTTGAAGAGACGTGGGCCTCTGTGTGATAACCAACCCTCTCGCAGAGAGCCCATAGCACCCCTGTTATTCATCCGGGGGATTTCGCATTCCCAGCCTCTCCTATCACTGAATTTCATGACTATCGGAGTATGTAGGTTTGGTACTAAACCCTCTGCGATTTTCCACGTGTATATTATTAGGTAACGTTCTCTTCTACGTTCCAGTGAGTACAGATTCAGTGCTCTTAAACGCTCCCAATAGTGTAGCTGTTTTATCGAACTTATATGCGAAGGGAAATTTCTTTGTACACTCTCTACGTCATTTATTTCACCTGCTTTGTATGGGGATGTTAATACGCTACAATATTCAAGCCACGGTACCACTAGAGATTTGAAGAGCGTTATCATAGGTACTTCACCGCGTGTTTTAAAAGTACGCAGAATCCAACCCGTTAAGACGTTTCGCAGCCGCCACTTTGACCTGGTTATGTACTTTGAAACCCATATTTTCAGACATTAACACCCCAAGGTCTTTCACACTGTCTTTCTGTTCTATTATGTGGTTAGATTCTGTTAAGTAATTTGCAATTTCTTTAACACCATTATTATCTCCGTACCGTATTAATTGGAATTTTTCCTCATTGAATTGCATGTTGTTTTCCCTGGTCCACTGGAACACTACATTCATGTCTTCCTGCAGTCGGCCCGTGTCTTCTTGTGTGTTTACTATCTTGCTTAATTTTGTGTCATCAGCAAAAGACGACACCGTACTGTGTCTGGTGTTGGTATCTATGTCGCAAATTAGTATGAGGAACAGAAGGGCGCTAGCACTGTTCCTTGGGGCACTGAGCTTTTGACATCCGAAGGCTCAGATGTGACTTGGTTTACTGCTACTGATTGTTTTCAGTTTACGAGGAAATTGTATATCCACCGTCCGATTTTCCCAGTTATACCTTTTGCTTTCAGTTTGTGGGCTATTATACCATGGTCACATTTATCAAATGCCTTAGCAAAATCGGTGTAAATGACATCCACGTTTTTCTTTTCTTCTAGCGCTTTAAGAATTTTGTTTAAAAGTTGTGAGAGACATGATCTTCCCGCTCTGAACCCATGTTGACCGGTGTTGTGTAGTTCATTTGTCTCCATGAATGTTGAAATTTTTCTTCGCAGGACTCGTTCGAAAACTTTAATGATGTGAGAGGTTAAGAGCTACCGGGCGGTAGTTTTTTGGTAGTGCTTTACTCCCTCCTTTCACTTCCGTGAAACGTCCTTCGTATTCCTTCAGCTGCTCCTTCAATGCCATATTCTCTGCTCCCAGTTCATCTACCCTTTTCAATACCATCTCTAGGCTCTCATTAACTGCCAAAATAGGCCTGCATTCACTTCCTTCGCTAGGCCTATTCCCTTCCCCACCTGTCACACCACACATTACACACAGTGCCTTAACTTTATCACCAATATCCCCCTTCCATTTCTCCGTATCACTCATCCACTTTTCCAAATCCTTCACAACAATACTAACCTCTTCTAACTTCTTATCTGTGCTCTTAAATCCCCGAAAACGTTGTAACCTTCCTTCCGCCTCCGTCACACCCGAAATTCCCTCCGCCATGTTTGTTTACAAACTCAACAACTCACAACACTACCGCTGTCCCGTCACTACACACTCTTATTACACTATATATCACCACTCCATCACACCAATATATCCTCCAAACACTTCACTAAATCCTTCCTCTTCTTGCTAGCCCCGTATGCACTCGATATTCCATGAATTAATTGACCATTCCCATAACATATGCCGGAGCCTCATAACTTGCGTCCGCCTTCCGCCATGGTGTGCCGTCAACTTGACGAAGAAATCTTCAGGAATCTCTATACAGCGCTGGTTAGGCCGCACCTGGAATATGCGAACCAGGTGTGGGCTCCATATATGGTAAAGGATATAGAAGCAGTGGAGAAAGTGCAGAGGAGAGCTAGCAAGCTGGTACCAACGTTGAAGAAAGTGGGCTATGAGCAGAGGTTGAGGACACTGGGGCTTCCGACACTGGCATATAGGAGAAAGAGAGGGGATATGATAGAGACTTTTAAGATAGTGTCAGGAAAGTACGATGAGGATGTGTGTGAAGGTATCTTCTTGATGCAGGAGGGAACAAGAACGAGAGGACACTCTAAGAAAATTTACAAAGAAAGAAATAGGCTTGAGAAGGCAAAGAACTCATTTTGTGATAGAGTGGTAAATGAGTGGAACGCACTGCCCCAGTATGTAGTCGATTCCGAATCAATAAGGGAGTTTGAAATTAATCTTGATAAAGCATGGGGAAGACAAGATTTGAAGTTTGATTATAAAACAAAAATACAGAATAGTAAAAATGTTGCATCTGCTACCGCCGCCGCCAACACCGTGAACGACCGCAGCAGTGCAAATACTGGTACCGAGCTGGATACACAGGCCTAGTTTGCCTTTTTCCAGAGGATCTACTGTAAGAAACTGTAAGAAACTTTAGTACCAACAAAGCAGCAACACTGGGACTGAGGACTGGATACATAGAAAATTGAATGGATTTAATTTTAATTATTCAATTTTCTATGGTTGAACTCTTACAATATATTAAACAATAATTCATACAGTTCATTTATAATATTTAAGAAATTACACATTCACATCGTCATTAACTTCTGGTAATTAATTTCATAGTAATTTAATTAACGTTTGTTGGTGACATAACAATAATTACCAGTTCTTGAAGGATGAAATAAGGATTGAAATATTCGCTATTCGTATTCGTATTCGCAAATTTTACAAAATATTTGTATTCGTATTCGCAAATAGTGAAAATTGATATTCGTTCCATCTCTAATATATATATATATACAGTATATATATGTATTCGTATTCGCAAATAGTGAAAATTGATATTCGTTCCATCTCTAATATATATATATACAGTATATATATACAGTATATATATACATACTGTATATATATATATATATATATATTGTGTAGGCTAGTTTCGAGGTTGTATGACTTGGTGATTATTGATTGTGGATGGATTGTCGTATACCGTAATGTTTGGGGAAGAAGCGGATCGGTTGCATTATACATTATCACTGATAACACAGATTTAGATTATACAGGTGAATTTGTTGTGATTATTAAATGGGTAGATATACATGAATGCCGTTTGTAATCGTTAGTAAACAGTGGCGGCTCGTGACAAAATAAACTGGAGTGACTGCATATTTCCTATAACAGTAAAATTATGTTAATATTTTTGTGTCATGCACCAGCCAGGGTTCGAACCCAGGCCAGTAGTGTAGCACTCCAGCACCTAAACCACTAGACCACCGAGGAGCTTATAAAGTAGTTATACAATTAAAACATTACTACTGTACTTACTTCATGATTATGCTCTTTGCATACTGTTCACCAGATAACAATGGTGTAGGTCTTTCTTTTGTTTTAATTTCCTATCAATATTATTGCTAAGTGTCAAATGAGAAAAAATAATGTTTTGCAAACATCTAACTATTTGCCATTATGCTCAATCAACCTATGATTAGGCCTATAATAATAATACAACATACCCTAGTTAGAAATACCCAAAAGCCACGATTGAAGCTTTGTAATAATAATGTAAAACTTGCAAAACAAACAAATCAAAACAGTGACGACAGACAACACAATATTTATTAGTGGCCCCTCCATCATTGACGATTATGGCTATTACATAAGGCACCCTCTTCAAACACTCATTTACCGTAGTTTGAATTTACCGCGCAGAGCATAACAAATTGAGGAGCCTTCATCATGAGCGCACGCAACCTCACTCATGGTTCAGTCATAATGAAATTGGGTTCTCACTACGAAAAAACTTTGTAACAAATAAAAAACAAAAACAAAAATAAGAATAACTATTCATAAGCTTTCCATATATTCGTGGATGTACTTGTGTGGATCTTTGACCAGACGCTAACTCAGGCGTCATTCTTCCTTCTCTGCTCTGCGCTCAACCTGCCCGGACGTGCCTCCCCACGCTCCGCTGGTTCCGCATTTGCTGCGTCCCTAGCGAGTTTTTTCTCATTTGTTTACTCCGGGATGTATCGAGTAAGGCTAGGATATGCGTAGCAGGAGTGTCAAGGGCGTGTTGCCCGCAGTGCAGTGTATTTTGGGTCGTGTGTTTGGGGCATCTATTTCGGGTGTACCCTCGTGGTCCCGTGGTACCCTCGTTTTCGCGGTTAGCCAGCTTTGTGATGTAGGTGGCTTTAACTACGTGTGATAGGCTTCTTCTTATCTTTCTGATGAAGTGGCCTTTTCCTTTTTCCCTGACGTTCCCTGCTTTTTCTTCACTTAGTGAAGTTTTTTCTGGGTCCCGAGTCAGTACTTCCCTTTGCCGGGATTTTTGTGCTACGATGGTGTGTTGGCGGTGGTTCCTGTTGTGATATAATTCAGTGCTTTTTGTTTATATTACGACTTTTTTAAATGTTATTTCCGTCTGCTTAGGCCTAGCCAGCCTCGTAGCTTTTCACATGTCCAAGTGTTATTGATTATGTTATAAATATGTACTACTGTGTCATGTGTGTCCTGGATTAGTTGTGTATTGGCTAATTCCACGGACTAATTATGTGTCCTGGTTTAGTTGTGTTTTGGCTAATTCCACGGACTATTTGTGCGTTCAGATTGAATCTGGGTATGGGTTGCCTTTCCGGCGGGTTTTCTCGGTTGCACCGTAAAAACCCGGCTGGTTGCCGAGTTTTAATCATGCGTGGTTAAAATAGGCTAGTGTCCCCCGACGAGTGGTGGCTTGGGGCTCTCCAGGACTGCGTCTCTGTGGTGGAGCCTGTGTTCAGGCTTACTGTGTTTTCCCGGCGGGATGGCTATACCCATTTAACTAAGTGTTCAAGCGGCCACTTGTTGAGTATAGTTTTTCCCGGTTTTTGCAAAGCCATTTAAAAACTAGGCTGTTTTGTTGATATTTCCTCCCCAGCGATCGTTTGCAAAGAAGTGGGGTTAGGACCTATTGGGGTTAACGTTAAAATTAATTTCACACCCGGCGGTTGCACCTTGGTGGGTGGGATTAACGAATTTGCAATTCTGTGTAGTTGACCAGACAATTGGGGGATACATTCAAGTATCGCCGCCTTCAACTTACGGCGATCTATGAAGGCTTCGGGAGAAGTCAGATCTAGAATTTGAGACAGGCTAGACGGCGATCTATGAGGGCTTCTGGGCGAAGCCGGATTAGAGATTTCGATAGGCTTAGACTTTTTATGGGATAAAAAGATGCCTGAATCTTACTAGGGTGTCAAGTGTAAAGGGATACTTGAAAGACCTCATCTTGAATAAAGATATGCTTCATCTTTATGAGGATTCAGAAGATATGCTTAAATCTTTTGGACAGGTAAAGATATGCTGAAATCTTTAATATGAAACTAGTCGGATTAGAGATTTAGATAGGCTTAGACTTTTATGGGATAAAAAGATGCCTGAATCTTACTAGTGTTTCAAGTGTAAAGAGATACTTGACCGACTTCATCTTTTAGAAAGATATGCTTCATCTTTCTGACGATTCAGAAGATATGTGTAAATCTTTTGGACAGGTAAAGATATGCTGAAATCTTTAATATGAAACTAAAGGAAAACGAAAAGTAGTGGCTGAGGGCTACGGTTCGTTGACCAGCGGTTTTGTGACACATGTTTGTGTACCTTTTTGGGGTAACCTTACGAGCCTGGGAGCAGGCTTCCTGTGTTATTCCCGGCGAAGTGGGCTCCACACATTTATCCAGGGGATCATGCCGACACCTGTTGGTTATGGTTTTCTCGGCTTTTCAACGCCATTAAAAACAATGCTGTTTGTTTGTTTGATCTTGCCCTCCCGGTGACCTTTTTACAGAGAGGTCTGGGGCAGGTACAATTGGTTTGACATTGAATATAAAACCCGGCGGTTGTACCTTCGGGTGGTTATATTAACGAATTTGTAATTCACTATGGTTTGCCAAACGATTGATTGATACAATAGGGTATCACGGCCTTCAAGACAGCGATCTAGGAGGGCTTCTGGGAGAAGTCGGATTAGAGATTAAGATAGGCTTAGACTTTTTATGGGATAAAAAGATGCCTGAATCTTACTAGTGTTTCAAGTATAAAGGGATACTTGAAAGACTTCATCTTTAATAAAGATATGCTTCGTCTTTATGACGATTCAGAAGATATGCTTAAATCTTTTGGACAGGTAAAGATATGCTGAAATCTTTAATATGAAACTAAAGGTGTACCTTTTTGGAGTAACCTTATGAGCATTAATTCCTGGAAATTTTCTCTTTCCAGGGCGGAGTACCGGCGTTGCGCCAGGTGATCAGGTAGATCCCGGGGGTGGGGTAGATTTCCCCCAGTCTCTGTCATGTCGGCACTTGAACCTCTCATTGCTGTATGTTCAACGCCGTTATGCTCAGGTCTCCCTAATTTTGCTCACAAGCTTTGCATTAAATGTGTTAAATGCAGAGATCAGTCACGGGGGGATATAGGTGACAAAGAATTGCACTATTTATTAGTGGCCCCTCCATCATTGACGAACATGCCTATTACATAAGGCATCCTCTTCAAACACTAATCCGCCGTAGTTTGAATCTACCGCGCAGAGCATTTAAAAACTGAGGAGCCTTCATCATGAGCGCACGCGACCTCACTCATGGCTTCAGTCATTATGAATTGGGTTCTCACTACGAAAAAACTTCGTAAAAAATAAAAACAAAAACAAAATAAGAATAACTATTCAATAAGCTTTCCATCATATCGTGGATGTACTTGTGTGGATCTTTGACCAGACGCTGATTCAGGCGTCATTCTTCCTTCTCTGCTCTGCGCTCAGCCTGCCCGGACGTGTCTCCCCACGCTCCACTGGTTCCGCATTTGCTGCGTCCCTAGTGAGTTTTTTCTCATTTGTTTACTCCGGGATGTATCGAGTAAGGTTAGGATATGCGTAGCAGGAGTGTCCTGGGCTGGTTGCCCGCAGTGCAGTGTATTTTGGGTCGTGTGTTTGGGGCATCTATTTCGGATGTACCCTCGTGGTCCTGTTGTGGACTTGTGATCTTTTCACAGTTGAGTTAGCTTGTGATGCAGGCGGCTTTCATTACGCGTTAATTATGCTGCCTTTTATCTTTCTGATGAGGTAAGCGTTGCTTACTTACGTTCCCAGCGTATTTTTCTTCACTTAGTGAAGTTTTTTCTGGGTCCCGAGTCAGTCTTCCCTTTGCCGGAAGTATTTGCTACAGTGGTGTGTTGGCGGTGGTTCCTGTTGTTATATTTCCAGTGTTTTTGTTTATATTTCAACATTTCTTATGCCGTCTACTTAGGCCTAGCCAGCCGCTCGTAGCTTTGCCACATGTACAAGTGTTATTGTTTATTTTTATAAATATGCCCTACTGTGTCATGTGTATCCGGGTTTAGTTGTGTATTGGCTAATTCCACGGACTATGTTTGTTTCCTGGTTTAGTTGTGTATTGGCTAATTCCACGGATTATTGTGTGGACTTAGGCTAGTCGTGCTTGGCTTTCCTTCGAGTCCGTTGTACGTTCAGATGGTTTCGGAACGGGGTGGGTTACCTTCCGGCGGGTTTTTTCTCGGTTTCACCATGAAAAAAACCAGGCCGAGAGCCGTGTTGGGCCACACGTGGTTTCAACACAGGCTTGTGTCCCCGGCGATGAGGTGTCTGTGGCTCTCCAGGACTGCGTCTCTGTGTTGGTGCCTGTTTTCAGGCTCACTTTGATTCCCGGCGGAGTGGCTGTACCCATCTAACATTGTTCATGCGAACATATGTTATGAAGTTTTTCTACCCGGTTTTACAAACCACAGAAAAAACCTAGCTGTTGTTAAGGGCTTTCCTCCCCGGCGATCTTTTACAAAGAAGTGGGGACAGGAACTTATGGGGTTAACGTTTTGACATCTCACCCGGCGGGTGTACCTTGGTAGGGTGGGATGAACAACTAAGTCATTCAGTTAGTTAACCGATCCATTTTAGTGATACTATATGTATCGCCGCCTTTACACTTACGGCGATTGAAGGTTCAATTAGGGTTAACATCGTTTTTTACACCCGGCGGGTGCTCCTGGGTGGAGGAAATCAGGAATTTACAATTCAATTTCGATTAACCACTTAATTTAGTGATACGTTTATGTATCGCCGCCTTCAAACTTACGGCGATCTTTTTGTGACAATTCGTTAGAAATCAGATCTCGTATCAGCCTGCCCTGTGTTATTCTACTAAAATAATTCAAGGGCCGGCATCTTTGTGGGGGGTTGTTTTTTCCAAAATTGAATCTTGAAACAGTCACCACCAGAAAGACTATAAACGCCATGCTGGTCCGTTATATTATGTCAGAGGGTATTCTTCACTTTCTTAAAAAGATATGTTTAGATATTCTGAACCCCGCCGCGTAGCGAGCTGTGATCGTTGTGTCATTACATCTCGTTACCCGGTGGGTTATTAACACTTGTGTGCGAACATGTTGGGTTAACCTTATGAGCATTAATTCCTGGAAATTTAATTTTTTCCCAGAGCTGGGCTCCGGCGGACCAATACAGACCCGGCAGTAGTTTTCCCCACCAGGCTCTGTCATGGCTACCTTGGCCCCAGTCTTTGCTTTATGCACTACCCCTACCTGTGCCGGTATCCCTATTTTTGCGCACACTCTTTGCATCAAGTGTGTTAAATGTCTAGACCGTTCAAGGGGTCTGTGGGTGATGCGCAACTGTTCCTTTTGCTCCCAATTAAGTGTCAAGGTCCTCCGCGACAATGATAAGACCGCAGCGGTCGCATTAAGAGAGGTTAGGCAACAGATGTCAGCATATACTACGATTGTAGCTCATAAGTCACTTCAATGTGACAACGTCCCTCTTTGGGATAGACTGCTTTTCGAACACCCTCCCCCTAAACGTTCCTCTCGAGTAACTAGTCATAAGCCGGCGGAGACTGGTCAGGGTTCTGTGTCTTCTGCTGCTACTCCGAAACGTCCAAGAGAGCCTACACCCCCGGCGACCGCCTCCTCGTCTCGGGAGAGATCTCGGTCTAGGTCACCTCTCAGACACCAGCCATCTAGTCTTGCCTCTTCACCATCGAGTAAGAAGAGTAGGACGGAAAGTTCCACCAGTGGTCACGGCGATGAATCCTCCAAATCAAAGAGTAGTTCACAGTCACACCGTAGCCATAAATCTTCCAAAAAGGATTCCCATAAAAGAAAGACCTCCCTACATTCGCCAGCTTCTAGTGCTTCTCATCGTACCTCTACCCCAGACAGAGTTTGTGTTAGGTCTCAAGGGTCCAGTACGGTGCCTGTACCTAAAGAGGATTTACCCATTAACATTTTAACCCTGGAATTGGAGAGTTCAGGGGGATCAGTGATTGAGAGTGTTTCAGACTCCCAAGAGAGTGTAGGCCAGGGCCTCGGTGTTTGGCGATTTTCTCGGCCGGGGTCTGACCACCCACTTCCGACTCAAACTAGTTACACAGTAGCTGACGTCCACAGGGACGCGGCGATCCCATCCTCTATTCCTGACTTATCTTGGCAGCAAGGTACCCCAGCTTCGGCGGGATCTTCTCAGGAGGAACAGGAGGAGAAAGACGAGGTTTCAATAATTTCGGATATGGAAGGGCATGAGTCAGGTTCAGGCTTAGACGCCGCGCAGGATATTAATGATTCACCAGTAAGTACATCATCAAGTCAATTTGTCACTGCGCAGGAAATTGATGGGCTACTTAGTCATGCTTTATCTAAATTTTTTGGCCAGCAACATGAAACTCCCACAGTGGACTTGGGGGCTCCCACGACAAGTTCTACGGTACGGCCTCTGATGACTTCTATTGCTTTATCTAAGATCCCTCACCCTCCCACTCTGTCACCATCAGTGGTTACTAGGCCTGCTACGGCGGCATTGACCACTTCGAATGTAAGGGTTATAACGGATGTCAATCCACCCCCTCTAGACAAGGCGCCTCTCAGAAAGGTAGCTATGCCCTTGCTTTACGGACCAGACGAGTCATGGGTCCTTTTGACCCCCACTAAACCAGAGCTCGCCCAACCTACCTTGTCAGGGGAACTCCCAGTACCGCGTGAGTGGGTCATCCAGGGCAATAAATCAAAGAAATTAAGGGCCTTGGATACTTTGGGAAATGTACTAGACGTTAATATAAAGGCTATACCTAGTTATTATCACCAAGACTATTTTGTGTATGCTACTAAGCCAGCTTTACCCCCTGCCTCAGCTTCAAAATTGTTTTCAGACTGGTCTAAGCTGGATGGGTTTAATGACATTAAGACTCTGTCAGCTCTCACTCCTGAACTTGATTTACAAACCGTCACAGACGAAGCAGCTAATCCAGTCTTGAAGGTGGGGCAGTTGGGTCCAGGACCTTGGGTGGATTGGGAGACAGAGGCTCAAAACTTTGCGACCACATTTACTTCCAAAACTTCCCACCAGATCCCTCAAGATACTCATTCGTGGTTCTCCATGCCAGTATGTTCTGCCGGCGGAGTCCCTTCAGCTTTGTTTTCTTTCTTAGCTGCCCCTAAAATTAATCTTTGTGAGCTAAAAGACCCTTTCACTACCCCTACCCCAACTCACCTAGACCGAGAATTTAGGCTAAGGGGGAAAGCTTTTCGCCTGTTCTCTCAATACATAGTGTCTCAACAGGTAGCAAAGTCTTTGCTTCGGTCCACTCAGGCAATCGCAGACGCGGATGCCAGACGATCGGTTGAATTGTCCCGGCGACTGCTTCTCCAGTCGTCAATCCAATCTCTGGGTGACATCCGCACCGCCTTGCTTGAGGCGGTACGAGCGAGACAAGACCTCAGAATGTCTTTAGTCCGCAAACTGCCTGATCGCATTGCGAATCAGGTGGTCATGTCACCAGTGCTTACTCCCTCTTTAATGTCCCCTGAAGTGTGGCGAACGGTGTTTAATATGGCGCAGGCCTTTAAACACAGTCCCACCCCTTCTAAGAAACCTGCCTTTAACTTCCCCAAACCCAGGCCAACCGCTAAAGCTCAGCCGGGGGGATCTAAGCCCTTTCTTCCACCTAAGTCCTCCCCCTCCCCTCAAGGTCAGTACAGGCATAGACAGAGTAGGTTTTCAGGTCAGAGAGGACGCGGCCATAATAAGCCAGGTCAGGGCCCGTCTTCGGCCAACACCAGCCAGCCGGCGAAGCGTCCAGCACCACCAACCCCACCATCAAAAAACTAAAGTCTCTCTCACTCCCGGTGCCAACCTTAAGGCCGGCGGACCCGAGGGTAGTACAGCCGGCGAACCCTTGTCTGCTAACTGGGTCGTTCCGAACGTGTCACCAAGCATGGCCGTTAAACACTTGGGCACGGATGGTGGCACGCAAAGGCATCACTTGGCAGTGGCTCCGGCGACCTCGCTTACGTCAGCCGACAACGGCGAATTTTGTTTCTTTAGAGGTGGAGTCACTGGTCCAGGAAATGATTGCCAAGAATGTCATCATCCCGGTCCCCCCAAATTACCCTGTGTTCACGTCCAAGCTATTTTTGGTTCCCAAAAGGGACAGTGTTCAGATGAGACCGGTCGTAGACCTGTCTTATCTGAACCTTCACATTCACAACGAGTCTCTCCGAATGTTAACAGTACACCAAATCAGGCTAACACTTCCGCCGGGAGGTTGGATGTGTTCCCTAGACCTGACAGACGCCTATTGGCACGTATCGGTCAACAAAAGATTTCAAAGGTTTTTGGCCTTACGGATCAGGCACCAAAATGTTGTTTTTCAACGGATGCCATTCAGTTTGAACCTGGCACCTCGATTATTCACGAAATTAGTCCGGCAAGCCCTGATGCCGTTGTTAAAACAAGGAATCAGAGTGTTGTGGTACCTAGACGACTGGCTGGTGGTGGCAGAGACACAACAATTATGCATCAAACATGTCAACATCATTTTAAATCATGTCAAAACTCTAGGGTTCAAGGTAAATCTGGTAAAGTCAAACCTTGTTCCCTCACGAGTAATTCAGTGGATAGGGCTGGTCTGGGACACGGCCGCTCTCACTCTGAGTCAGAGTGTGGACAATCGCAACAGGTTTCGCAGGAAACTGTTCATGTTTCTTCACAGTCTGACTACGACGCGGAGGGTCTGGGAGTCTCTGGTCGGCTCTCTCAACTGGATTCAACTAACTGTTATGTTGGGCCGGTTGAAAGTAAAACGTTTAATATTGGAAGGCAACAAATATTTCCCACTCTTACCGGCGGGAAAATTATGGCCCATCCCGAAATTAATCCACACCTTACTAGCGGTCTGGGCGAAGAGGGAAACGTTGCACTCAATAATGTCATGGACCTCTCCTCCACCAACGGTATGGGTAGACACGGATGCGTCAGGCACAATAGGGTGGGGATTTCAGTCAAATCAGGGGCACCAGGGTCAGGGGCTTTGGTCCCACTTAGAAATCTCTCAAATCAATGTCAAAGAATTACTAGTCCCCTTGTATTTCCTTCAGGCTCACGGCCCTGCGTTACGGGGCAAGTCGGTGGCCTTCAGAATGGACAATCTAAACGCAGTTCACTGTATTCAGAAACAGGGGTCAACGAGGTCAAGGAGGTTGCTAAACGTGTCGGAAGAGATTTTTACTCTAGCCAACAGACTAGACATTTATCTTCACGCATCTTATCTCCCAGGCGTAGCGAACGTCTGGGCAGACGCTCTGTCCCGGAGACAGAGCACGACAGTAGAATGGGAGCTCAAGCAACCCATTTTCAACCTAATGATTGCAGAGCTCTCCCATCCACAAGTGGATCTGTTTGCGTCCGAGGAGACTCACAAACTCCCTCTATACCTCACCCGCCGGACGAAAACGCCGGCAGGGGGGCCAGACGCCCTAGTGACAGACTGGAACAGATGGAGCTCCATCTATCTGTTTCCGCCGCCAAATGCGTCACTAATGTGCCACGTAGTGAACAAACTACGAGATTATCGAGGCTTAGTCTCACTAATCGCGCCCCTGTGGCCGGCGCAGTTGTGGTACCAGCAATTGAAGACGTGGTGCCCGCACCCGTGTCGCTCCCGGTCGGGTATTTCCACTTAGACACGATTGGCAACCTAGCGACCTCGCTGACTTTTGCATTATGGACATTCAGGAGGCCAAGTGGCTAGCACCATACGGTAGAGATGTGACCAATAAATTATTAAATCAATATACTCAGTCTACGAAACGACAGTATCACTCACATTGGCAAGCCTTTACTTCTTGGATCATTAGAACAGAACAGACTGTGCCATCAGTAGCTTTAGTTTTTAATTATTTAAATTATCTGTTTGAGCAGAAACATTTATCTGTGGTAACGTTAAAAAATCACTTAACTGCAATTAGAGTGCCCTTTTTAGACCTTACAGGTCTCTCCATACCGGTGGCGGAGGAAACAGGTTTTATGAGAGCTTGTTTTAAAACTCCGCCCACCTCCCCGTCAGCTCATGCCTACTTGGTCTCTGGACAAAGCTTTGTCTTTACTTCACTCTCGTCTGTACCAAAATACTGCAGATTTTGCATTACTCTTAAAAAAGGCTGTATTCCTTTTGGCTTTGGCCACCGGGAACAGAGTGTCTGAGCTGGCGGCGATGAGCAACACACCTAATTGCCTTAGCTTTGGTAGACTTAATGAATGTATTTACATTGCACCTTCCCCGGGATTTGTAGCCAAGAATGAGCACAGTGCACACGTGTTTTCTGAGTTCACGGTGCCGGCGTTAAAAAGGGGAAAGGTGCATCATAATCTATGTCCAGTGCAAGCTCTAACCAAATATTTGAGAGTAGCTCCTCTAAACCCCCAAGGTGCTTTATGGGTAGCGAGTACGGGTAAACGCTTACTGAAACGGCGATTAGCTTCCTCTTCTGGTCGAAGTCATTAAAGAGAGTAATCCCGGCGTTGTGGGTCGGGCCCACGATTTACGCAAATGGGCAGCCTCTTTACGTTTCCTGAAGAATTTTTCAGTAGAAGATATTGCGTCCACTCAGTTGTGGGCGTCTAATCATACGTTTTTGACTAGATACTTGTCAGTTGCTCTAGATAAACCTTCCTTACCATGTATAGCTTTAACCCAGGAAGGCTCTTGAACGCCCCTTGGTGGGTTGAAAGCCTGTGAGCTTCGTGTGCGAGGCGTCGGTCCGACGCATGTAAACAACAGCCGGCTGGACCGTCGCCCCGCATCTCCGGCCACAAGAAGGAGAGCGTCGCTTGTTCGTGTGTGCCTGTATGTTGTTAAGTATCGAAAAGTGGTGTAAAGTGGCTGTTTTGGCCATAAAGTTATCTCCAATGAAATCATCATCACAGCTCAACCAGTTGACTTAGAGAGCTCTACTTAATGCCATTCTACAGGTAAATAACACAGCTACGCTTGGGGATGCGCGGGAATGCGGGAAGCAGTCTGATTAACGAATATACGGTAGCCTAGCCTAGACGTTTTTCGGCCAAAACACCCGGGTTTCGAGGAATATATATATAATACATAGCCGGGGCTGGAGGGTTAAGGCAGAGGGTCTAGGTGGCCCTGCAGTAACTTTTGTTTACTTTCAAGAAAAGGGGGGGGGGGGGGTGCAGTCAGTTGACATAGGACACCCTAGACCCCGCCGGAGTGTGAGAGCTGTGATACAATTTATGGTTAATGTGATATGAAAATTTCTCGGCGAGAAATTGTGCTAGTACAATGTTAGTACAAAACAACGGGGTTGTTATAGTAGTTTTAGCTGCGAAAGCAATTTAATATTAAAACAGTGAAGATCTTTTGCAATTTATCTCCACGATTATTTTGGGGTTTATTATGTGCACATGTAAACTGATAACTTGTTATTTTTGTCACCACTTGTTGAGTGGGGTGCCTTTGTAACTACAGATCTGTTCACAGAATCTTCAGAGTTACCCTTTTTTTTGTCAAGCAGGCTTCTTTGAAGCACGCACCTGCCTGAACCCCTTTCTTGTATATATACGGGCTACGCCTTATTAAATATATTGTCAAAGTAAGAATACTATGTGGTTGTTTTTATTATCTGCTTTTCTAGAGTTATGATATGATTACGAATGTCCCCCTCCAGTCTTAGAAATCAGGAATGTTCGTCAATGATGGAGGGGCCACTAATAAATTATAGGTTTGACTCCTGTAAGGAGATAAAGAAAACCTAATATTTAGTAGTGGCCCCGTAATCATTGACGACTGGGGCCCTCCCGACCATCCCCTTCCCATTCGTTGATGTATTAAGGATTTTGGTTTACTTGATATGTCAGTGAAGGAAGAATGACGCCTGAATCTGCGTCTGGTCAAAGATCCACACAAGTACATCCACGATATGATGGAAAGCTTATTGAATAGTTATTCTTATTTTCTTTTTGTTTTTATTTTTTACGAAGTTTTTTCGTAGTGAGAACCCAATTCATAATGACTGAAGCCATGAGTGAGGTCGCGTGCGCTCATGATGAAGGCTCCTCAGTTTTTTAAATGCTCTGCGCGGTAGATTCAAACTACGGCGGATTAGTGTTTGAAGAGGATGCCTTATGTAATAGGCATGTTCGTCAATGATTACGGGGCCACTACTAAATATTAGGTTTTCTTTATCTCCTTACAGGAGTCAAACCTATAATTTGTAACCTAGTGTTAAAGTTTTAATTCAAAAGGATAACACTGCGGCGGGGCTTTGCAAGAAGTGAACCAACTTCTCGCTACTTATTCAACGAATGTAGCACATAAAGCATTGCAATGTGATAACCTTGAGCTTTGGGAGCTTCTAATTATCAAACATGCCCCCCCCCCCCCCCCCTCAGTGTAAGATACGTGCACGTAAGACCTCAGAGTCTGGGCGGGGACAGGTTGCCACACCCTCCCCCGACAAATCTAAGAGGCCTCGCTCACCGTCACCATCGGCAACGGCGATGAGGTCCACATCAAGGTCACCTCTGAGGAAGCAGGTGACAGCTTCGGGCCACTCTGCTTCACCTTCAAAGAAGAAGAAAAGGAAGAGAGTGGGGGACCTAAAGACCTTACTAGTACTAAGCATAAGTCAAGTAGGAGTCATCAATCTTCCACAAAGGGATCCTCCGGTGCGAAAGGACTCACGGCTATCGCCGGAGCCTGGTACCCCGCTTTCTGCCTCTACCCCCACCAAGTCTAACGTCCAATCTGACAGGTCGGGGGTGGAGTCCGCGAATGTGGTGGAGGATGCCCCGGCGGACATTTCATCACCTGATATTCATGCTTTTCTACCAGGTCACGTGTGTCAGCCTCAGATTTAGTAGTATCTTACAGAAACTATAAACCTCTAGGGTGCTCGGGTGAGGGCTCCCATTTGGAGAGTATACCAAGCTTGCAAGCGAGTGTCAGCCACAGCCAAGGTGTATGGCGATACTTACAGCCCTGGCAGGACGGAGCACATCCTTTTGTGACTCAAGTGGTGGCTGACGTCCACCGGGATGCCGATGTACCATCTTCTATCCCAGATTTAACATGGCGGCATGGGGAGGTCCCGGTTTCGGCGGGATCTTCCCATAATAGGCCAGACTTAAGGGATGAAGAACGGCGTTCTCTGGTCTCAAAGATGGAAGTTGAAGAGTCGAGTCACCTTCTAGACGACTCTCAGGGTACTGTCGAATCTCCACGGAGTTCGTCATCTGCTAGGTATGTAACTACGGAAGAGATTGATGGATTACTAATAAATGCACTTAATAAGTTCTTTGGCCCTACGCCGGAAACTCCTACATTTGGTATGGGAGCTCCCGCGACGTCGACGAATGTGCGACCTCTGGCTACATCCATTGCTTTAGCTAAAATACCTAACCCTCCTCTTGTGTCAGATCCAATTTCCAATGTGCCAGGCACAGCAGCTCTCACTACTTCCAATGTGCGAGTCATCTCAGACATAACTCCCCCCCCCCCCCCCTTTAGACAAGGCACCAGTCAAAAAAAGGAGCTATGCCCCTTTTATACGGGCCTGATGAGTCATGGGTAGCATTGTTCCCAACTAGGCCTGAGGCAGCACAAGCTACTACCACATGAGTGGGTAATCCAAGGCAATAGTCAATGGGCCACTGCTAAATATTAGGTTTTCTTTATCTCCTTGCAGGAGTCAAACCGATAATGTCGGGGGAGCTCCCTGTACCACATGCGTGGGTAATCCAAGGCAATAAGTCTAGAAAACTCAGAGCTTTGGATAGTCAAGGAAAGGTTTTGGATGTTCCTATTAAGGCCATTCCAAGTTATTATAACCATGACTTTTTGGTGTTTGCATCAACACCAGCCCTACCCCCTGCCTTAGCTTCAAGCTATTTTCTGACTGGAATAAGAATGATGGCTTTAACGACGTCACAGCACTTTCTGCTTTGACGCCGGAGTTGGATATGTTTCCGATCACAGACTCAGCCCCTAATCCAGTCTTGCAGGTGGGGCAGTTGGGTATGGGACCTTGGGTGGAATGGGAAACAGAGGCTCAAAATTTTGCCACTACCTTCACTTCAAAATCTTCTCACCACATCCCTCAAGAATTCTTGGTTCTCTCTTCTGGTTTTTGGTGCTGGAGGAGTCCCCTTTGCTTTGTTTGATTTCTTGGCTGCCCCTAAAAAATCAATTTGTGCGAATTAAAAGATCCGTTTAGCACGCCTTCCCTAGCTCACCTAGACCGTGAGTTTAGGTTAAGAAGAAAAGTGTTTAGACTGTTTTCGCAATATATTGTTACCCAGCAAGTAACAAAGTATGTGGTACGCTCGTCTCAGGCGATCGAAGCTGCGGAAGTCAGGAAAGCCGTTGAACTTTCCCGGCGCTTGCTTCTCCAAACTTCCATTCAGTCTTTAGGAGATATTCGGCCGGCCTTATTAAGAGGCAGTTCGAGCAAGGCAGGATCTGAGGATGTTCTTAGTGAAGAAACTTCCTGACCGTATTGCAAGCCAAGTAGTTCTGTCTCCAGTTCTAACTCCTTCTTTGATTTCACCAGCAGTTTGGAAGACTGTTATCAATATGGCACAAGCTTTCAAACAAGGTCCCGGCAAGCCCTGATGCCCATGTTAGAACAAGGGATCAGGATCTTGTGGTATCTGGACGACTGACTGGTGGTGGCAGAGACAGAAAAGTTATTCAACACTCATGTCTACATTACGTTAAACCATCTCAAATCTGTAGGATTCAAGGTCAACTTAGTAAAAGTCAAACCTTGTTCCCTCACGAGTATTTCAGTGGATAGGGCTGGTCGAGGACACAGCATCTCTAACTCTGAGTCAGAGTGTGGACACTCGAAACAGATTTCGCAAAAAAATGTTTATGTTTCTCCACAGTCTGACTACGACACGGAGACTTTGGGAATCTCTAGTCGGTTCTCTCAACTGGGTTCAACTAACTGTGAAGTTGGGCCGGTTGAAAGTCAAATGTTTAATCTTGGAGGGCAACAAATTTTTCCCACTATTACCGGCGGGAATATTATGGCCTATCCCAACAGCAGCAGCAGCAGCAGCAACCAACATTATTACACAGCTTACTAGCGGTTTGGGCGAAGAGAGCAATGTTGCACTCAGTCATGTCATGGACCTCTCCTCCGCAGTCGGTATGGGTGGACACGGATGCGTCAGGGACGATAGGTTGGGGCTTTCAGTCAAACCTCGGGCATCAGGGTCAAGGGCTTTGGTCCCATTCAGAAACCTCCCACATAATTGTAAAAGAGTTATTAGTCCCCTTGTATTTCCTTCAAGTTCACGGCTCTACTTTACGGGAAAAGTCGGTGGCCTTCAAGTTGGAAAATCTCAAGGCAGTTCACTGCATTCAGAAACAAGGGTCAACGAGGTCTCGGAAGTTGCTAGACGTGTCAGAATTTTTTTTTGTTCTAGCCGACAAGCTGCACATTCATCTTCATGCATCTTATCTCCCAGGCGTAGCAAACGTCTGGGCAGACGCTCTGTCTCGAAGACAAGAGCACAACAGTCGAGTGGGCACTCAAGCAGAACATTTTCGATCAAATGATTGCAGAGCCTTACCGTCCACGTGTGGATCTGTTTGCGTCAGAAGAGAATCACAAACTCCCTCGGTACCTCACACGCCGGACATTAACGCCGGCGGGGGGGCCCGATGCTTTGGTGACGGATTGGAACATGTGGAGTTCCATTTATCTGTTTCCGCCACCAGCCGCTTCTCTAATGTGCCACGTAGTCAACAAACTACAGGATTATCGAGGCGTAGTCTCGTTACTCGCGCCCCTGTGGCCGGCGCAGTTGTGGTACCAACAATTGATAACGTGGTGCCCGAACCCGGTGTCGCTCCCGGTCGGGTATTTCCACATAGACATAATTGGCAACCTAAAGTCCTCGCTGACTTTTGCATTGTGGTCATTCAGGAGGCCTAGTGGCGAATGCCGTATGGTAGAAACGTGACAGATAAATTTATGAATCAGTACACACAATCTCCCAAGAGGCAATATCAATCTCATTGGCAGTCCTTTACTTCTTGGATAGTTAGAACAGAACAGACGGTACCTTCGGTGGCATTAGTTTTTAATTCTTTAAACTATTTGTTTGAACAGCAATGTCTATCTGTAGTGACTCTAGATAATCACTTAACAGCTATCAGGGTGCCATTCTTTGACCTTACAGGTCTAACCATACCACAAGCGGAAGAAACAGGTTTCATGAGAGCATGCTTCAAACTCCGCCCACCTCCCCGATTCACATTGCACTTTCTCCAGGGTTCAGCGCCAAGAATGAGCACAGTGAACACGTGTTTTCAGAGTTCACATTGCCGGCGTTGAAAAGGGGTAAAGTGCATCATAATTTATGTCCAGTGCAAGCTCTAACCAAATATTTGAGGGTGGCACCTCTGCATCAACAGGGTGCTTTATGGGTAGCTAGTACGGGCAAACGCTTAATGAAACGTAAAATAGCTTCTCTCTTGGTCGAAGTCATTAAAGAGAGTAATCCCGGCATTGTGGGTAGGGCCCACGATTTACGCAAATGGGCAGCCTCTTTGCGTTTCCTTCAGAATTTTTTCTGTTGAAGATATTATGTCCACACATTTGTGGGCCTCTAATCATATGTTTTTGACTCGATACCTTTCAGTAGCTCTAGACAAACCTTCCTTGCCATGTATAGCTTTAAGGCAGAGGGTCTAGGTGGCCCATAAGTCACTTATTGTTTAATTTCAAGAAAAGGGGGGGGGGGTGCAGTCAGTGTAACATAGGACACCCTGCCGTCACATACTGTTCATGGGTGTTGTGATATGAACATTTCTCTGTACTATTCTTTACAGGAAGTTGTGCTAGTACAATTGTAGTACAAACAACAGTGTTGTTGTCAGTAGTTTTGGCTGTGAAGCAATCTAATTTTAAGCTTGGATATGTTTTTTCAAGATATATCCACTAGTTTTATGGGGTTTATATGTGCACATGTAAACTTATAATTTTTTTTTTTCACCACTTAATTTAAGTGGGGTGCCTTCTTAACTGGCGGATCTGTGTTCAGAGTCTCAGAGTTAACCTTTTTATCAAGCAGGCTTCTTTGAAGCACGCTCCTGCTTGTACCCCTTTTTGGTATATATGTGCTGCGCCAAAATATATATCTCTTTTTTACAAAGTAAGAATACTATGTGGTTGTTTGATTATCTGCTTTTGCTAGAGTTATGATATGATTACGAATGTCCCCCTCCAGTCTTAGATATCAGGCATAATCGTCAATGATGGAGGGGCCACTAATAAATTATAGGTTTGACTCCTGCAAGGAGATAAAGAAAACCTAATATTTAGTAGTGGCCCCGTAATCATTGACGACTGGAGCCCTCCCGACCATCCCCTTCCCATTCGTTGATGTATTAAGGATTTTGGTTTACTTATACAGTATGTCAGTGAAGGAAGAATGACGCCTGAGTTAGCGTCTGGTCAAAGATCCACACAAGTACATCCACGAATATATGGAAAGCTTATGAATAGTTATTCTTATTTTTGTTTTTGTTTTGTATTTGTTACAAAGTTTTTTCGTAGTGAGAACCCAATTTCATAATGACTGAACCATGAGTGAGGTTGCGTGCGCTCATGATGAAGGCTCCTCAATTTTTTATGCTCTGCGCGGTAGATTCAAACTACGGTAAATGAGTGTTTGAAGAGGGTGCCTTATGTAATAGGCATAATCGTCAATGATTACGGGGCCACTACTAAATATTAGGTTTTCTTTATCTCCTTGCAGGAGTCAAACCTATAATAAAGACAAAAGAACTTATCAAAATTGATGTGGAAATAACGCTTTAGTAAAATACATTTTTGAAATACTGTACTGTATAAGAATTAAATTAAAAAGTAAAACTTGCAAACTAAACAAACCAAAACTTGGACAAAGACAATATAACTTATCAAAATCGTTATGTGGAAACAACGCTTGCTAAAATAAAATGTATGAAATAAAAGAACACAAAACTACCACATAATTCTGACATTTTCAGTATTTTTGCTAGATTATTTACTCATAAACTTCATAAGTTCCTATATAAGCTTAGAAAATCGCCTACAGCCAGGTAGGCCGAGCTAGAAACATAGAAAATCATCACTGATTATGAAAAAAGGGAAAATTGTGAAGTCTTAAATTGGCTAAGGGAATGCCTGCAAGGTGTTTAATAAACTGAATAAAACTGCGTCCCTAGACTAATGGTAGCCTATATAAATCATAAGCGTCCTTCATGCTCATGTATAATAACCAAAATATATAATAGTGAAATACTTAGAAAACACTAAAACAAAGCTACGATCCTAGCTAACAGAATGCTATTTATGCACACTTCATATGTCTGGTGATGGGCTGGTCTATCAGAATGAGAGTTGAGCGTTCTCTGCCATACCCATAGCTTACTCTGACTGTTCCTTTTACTTATATAGTTTCTAGATCTCAAGTGACGGCGTCTTTTCCGTGGATTGACCTCCCTACTGCCAACCCTGGCAGATTGGGAGCCAAAGCGTCACATTTTTCCTTTGCCCCTCAGCTTTCCCTTTATAATTGCTGAGGGGCACAGGGCCTTGGGTGGGGCTTTTGTTTCCCGGGCGTTTCCGCACCCTCCTCAGCTCCCCGCCTTTGAGTGGCTTCGGTCACCTGGGCATTATTAGTGGTAAGCTGGGAGGGTTCTGTGGGGGCGCTCAGTTATGGCCTTGGCCTTGCTCGGGACCTTGGGGCTGCTCGGCCAGACAGCCTGAGGAACAGCAACAACAACAACAACAACAACTTCATATGTCAACACAAGACTGAGCTGACGCTGGTGCAGCTCAGAGTCTTTTGGTGCCGCCACTGCCGCTGGGAATTTTTTTGTACTAGATGTTATATTTAAGCTTAACCCGGGAGCTGCGGGGAGACTCTTAAGAGTTCCCCCGGCGCACTGCGGGGAGACTCTTAAGAGTCAGAGAAAAAAAAAATCAACTTTTGACATCGAAAAAAAAAAAAAAAAAAAAAAAAAAAATTATTTTATTTTTTTTTTTTGGCCCCTGGGCCATGCAAAATCTCAGTCCTCTACCTCCCCTCCTTCCCCACTTTCCTCCTCTCCTTCAGTTATCACCTATTTTCCCTGTTATTCCCTTATTCTGAGGTATATTTTCGTGCTAACATTAGAAATCCGATTGGAGGGTGTGGTCATCACTGATAGCAAGCGAGTGCAAGAGAGAGAGAGAGAGTATCGATCGACTGTGTCTCAGTGGCCTTGGGGGAAATTGGCGGGAAAGCAGATTGCCTCACCCATACATTATACAACTCGCGGGCTATATCTCCGATTTTGACCATCCAAACGCTGTTTTCACTCGTTTTATTGTTGTTTCAGGTTAATACCTTTATAATCAACCCATAATAGGCGCATATGGATAAGTATTAATGCTATTAATGGCACAATGAATATTTTAGTGACGGAAACACCTCAAATACGTCAGCACAGGGGGACGTTTCCAATTACCCCCATGCGCATTTCAGAGGTTAATTGAGGTTAGAATTTAACAAAAATTAACATTGAAAGCTACTGAATAGTATACAGATGCTTAGTATTTTCAAATGTATGTTGTCAAATATTAACCTCCTGTGTCTATCATAATCTTCTGCCTGACAGTGCTGTGAGCCAGGGAAGTCTGCAGCTAAACAGCTCTCATGGACAAGCTGCCACTGTTAGTAAATATAAATGCTTCCTGCAAATTGGGAGGTTTGACACTCTCCCAATACCAAAGAAGGAAAACCTTCTATTTGGTAGGTAGCCTCGGAGTATCCAACGGAGAGCTATATACTTATCGTATAATTCCGTTCCGCTCTGGAGCGGGCAATTATCGTAATCACTAGCGCAATTCAATCGATAACATCTAGAGTAGCACCTTACTCTCTCTACTAGGTACGTTGTACACACTTTTGAGGCTACTATTTTAACACCCTACGAGTGGCCTAGGCGGTAATTTCTATGTACCGCCCAGTGGGTGGTTTTACCATAAATGGGGTTGTTTCCGTGCTCTTTTTCATGTATAAACAAGACCCAGAGCGTAATACAAGTATGTATCCCTGAAAGGGCGTAAATTGAGCTTTCCAATGACACCTGAACCATCCTTCTACGATCACTGGTTGTCTTGCAACGATCGTGCAACCGAAGGGCAAAATGGCTAAAATACGTTAATTTTCTTACATTATTACGTGTGTAGCGAGTGAGTGAGGGTGGAGGAGGGTGCAATAAATCTCAGTTGGTCCACGGCCGTGGCGAGCGGTCAGGCGGTAACCTATGCTCCTCCCACAGCTCCGCTCTCTCTCAGACCACATTACGTGCTCAAAATTGCACTCGACAATAGCCGGGTGCCGCCACATAGGCCATATTTATTTCACTCGACTATAGTCGTGTGCCGCCAGTTATGGGTTAAAGGAAATGAAAATATTGATGAGAAATAAAAGATAAAATTGCAGAACATTGTCCATCCTATCTGGCTCCTTAAGCCGTTGTCACGGGTCCACCGCACAACCCGACCGGGTTCATTAGATCATCCAGGTATCAAGTTAATTAGACAAGATTGGATGGGCAGGGGTACGGCGTGATACTATGACGTTGGATACTCCGAGGCTACCTAACAAATAGAAGGTTTTCCTTCTTTGGTATTGGGAGAGTGTCAAACCTCCCAATTTAGTAGTAGCCTCTACGTCTCCAACGTAGAGCTAGAGTAACAAATTGGAGGCGGTCATCCAAGCGAAAAACACAAACTTAGCCCTTAGGAAATATCAGGACCATGGAAAGACCGACTTAAACAAGAGAGTTTATATAAATAGTATACAGACAGGTGCATATCAAGAGAGGTCAAGTACAGTCAAGTCTTATTCCATGAGATAACTTAGCCTAAGACAAAGAATGATGCATTTCATAATGATGAATATAAATTCCAGGATGCCCCCCCCCCCCCCTCCCCCCTCCTTCCGGAAGAAAGCAGGACGACCCATACTGTAACGAGTAAATACCGGCATACGCCGAATAGGAGTACCGTACAGGATGTGACGAGAAACTACATGAGCAGTGTCAGTGACGAGCACTAAAAGCCATATGAGAAAAGTTCAGTGGTATGAGGACAAGACATACCGAAAGAATGTAGTATACTTAAGACAAGAAAGTATATCAAAAGCTTAGCCCAGTTATTAATCTTTAACATAGGTGCAAGTATGGGTATAGTGCAATACCCTTCCCTCCCCCCCCCAACCCCCAATAAGGAAGGAGAGGACAGGAGAAGGACAAGAGACAGAAGGAACCCCGCAGGTAGACCCCGAGGGAACCTGCAGGCCCAACGCACTACAAGGACGCCCCGGTCTGTCGGTGGACAACGACAGAGAGGAGGAGACAAACGTGGTGGGGGAAGACCAAAACCCTGTGTCGGCACAGTCCGGGCGAGAAAAATCAAGTAAAACCTGAATGGAGCAGCGTACAAACGGACGGCATGAGCTGTGCCCTGAACGTACGGTTGACTGGCCCGAAGAACCCGATACAGGCGAAGTACCACAGCACGGCGATGAAGCCTCCTATCGGACGTAGGCGCCACCCGTAATGTCAACCCCGACACTGGCCTGGCCGAGTACACATACGTATGCAGGGTTTGAACCGGGCATAACGGACGATGAACCCTACCACGTGTGGAAGCCGGTACAGGAAAGGCCTAAAAACGGGAGTGTCGCGTACGGTTGTAGCTACAAAACGAACAGACAGCCAAAGTAACTGACCCAAGGACGGGAGAAAACGGAAGTAATGCCGGGTCCTAGACATGGCAGCCATCTCCGAGATGCCGTCACCCGCCGCCAAAGCCAGAAGGAATAGTGTCATGGCATGGAAGTGTTCAGGCGCGGGGTAAATAGTGTAAGAGGCAGACGAGAGCAGTGGGAGAGCCTCCGCCAGAGACCACTGAGGAGGAATCTGACGCGGGGTAGGCCGAAGTCCAAAGCAGGCCCGCATGAGGAAATCCAATGCCCTGTGAGGAACGACCAACCCCGTGAATGACTCAAAAGGTACCCAAATGGCCAACAGGCGGGTCCTAACCCTTCCTACCCGGGCAGCCTTTCTTAATGACGGAGGCTGTATCCGGGCGATCTGGCTGAAAACACAACAAAAGTAAACTAAGGCTAATCTCACTTAATATACTACCTACAATAATCAAACATATGTCAAAATGGGCGCCTTACCTTCCCGCGTAGAATGGCGTTGAGTAGAGCTTTCTAGCTCAAGTAGTTCCGGAGTTATGGTGATGGAAGTGGAGGTAAATTTTGCCGCATATTTACCTCGCCGCGTCCGAACGCTCAACCGCGGCCCAGGCTACGACGAACGTTTTGACTCGGTCGCTCTACCTTGAATTATGGCGGGAAGCGATTTTTTAGTGTTTTATTGTTTATTATGCCATATATTATTGTTATTATGATATTTTCAGTATGGAAGTGAAGAAGTCCTTGCATGACAGTGTGGTAATCCCGACACTGACTTACGGAAGCGAAGCATGGACGTTGGTTGAGAGACTCGGACCAAGAGTGAGAGCAGTGGAAATGAATTACTTAAGGAGTGCGTGCGAAGTTACATGGAGGGATAGACAGACTAATGAGGAAGTAAGAAGGAGGTGTGGTGTGGAGGTAGATGTGCTGGAAAGTGTGAAAAGGAACAACTTGAGATGGTTCGGCCATATGGAACGTATGGAAAGCGAGAGAATGACTAAGAGGGTGTACGAGAGCGAGGTGGAGGGACAGAGGGGGAGAGGTACACGAATTATGAGGTGGAAGGATGGAGTGAGGAACTACATGAACGAAGGCGGTGCTGGTTGGGGGGAGGGGCATCGACTGACTGGGGACAGAGGTGCATGGGGGTGGTTCGTTCGTGGCCACCCCTTCGGGGATCACGGCGTCAGGCAATAGATAGATAGATAGATATTTTCACTCAATACATATATTTTTCTGAAGTAATTTGTCTCTGTCACTTATACTTAGTTTTATTGTTATTATTATAGTAGTTATGATTATTTATACTGGACTATGGTAATTGATAGTGTCATTTTCACTTCTTTATTGTTAGGAATATATATTTTAGTGTCACTTTCACTTGTTCATATTGTTCTGAAGGCACTTATTATTACTTATGTGTCTCTTTCACTTAGACTTAGTTTTATAGTCATTATTATAGTAGTTATGATTATTTATACTGGACTATGGTAATTGATAGTGTCATTTTCACTTCTTTATTGTTAGGAATATATTTAGTGTCACTTTCACTTGTTCATATTGTTCTGAAGGCACTTATTATTACTTATGTGTCTCTTTCACTTATACTTAGTTATATTATTATTATTGAGTGTCACTATCACTGTCACTTACACTTCAATAGTTTGCCAGAGTGTGGAAATCATTGAAGCAGGTGCCGGCACACAGTCCCACCTGACACTCGAGGCATTGTCAAGTGGTTTTTGTGGGTTTGCTTGGTCGTCGAGTTGTGCGGGTGCACACATAGCACCTCTTCTGCATCCTTATTCGGCTGTTAGGACCCTGGAAAGGAAGGGCGACGAGCTGGTGCTTTCTGATGAAGTCGGCACACCCTATTCTGTCCATCATGCCTGGTCCTTGTAGTGGCCTCCCTGGTGTACCCGCATGTTTTACCAGGAGCTCATGTATCAGCTGCTTTTGGAAGGTCCGCAGGCTCTTGTACTTGATGACTGGACACCTCAAACGGTAGATGTTGTACGCGTTGAGGACAGACATATCTACTGTATGCAGGACAAACTTCTTGTACCACCTGCAAGATGTTCGCAGGCAGTCTATGAAGCCCATCTGCATGTCGGACTTGTCGACGAGGCGCATGTTCAGGTTATAGTCCAGAACAGCAGCTGGTTTTGTGATAGGGTTCTTCGTTTTTCGGTCCACCTTCCCTGTGGGGACCATCTCTGCTTTGTGGCATGTGGTGAGGAGGTTGACCTTGCGCTGGTCATGCCAGTGGATGGAGAGGATGGGGCCACTCTTCTTATGGAATATGTCCGTCTTCTTAGTTTTTGTTGGGTAGGCTGGCATGCCCTTCCTCTTCCCCTTCACTGTGCCGACAGTTCCGGTCTTGCGGTCATGGAGGTACTTGGCGAGGATAGGCGACGTGTAATAATTGTCGGTATAGAGGACGTGGCTGTCATGGAAGTACCTCTCCATCATCCTCTTTACCACAGCGCCGCCAAAACCAATGAGGGGGTCAATCTCCACCTCACCACCCTTGCCGTTGTAGACTATAAAGTCGAGCACATATCCCATCTTGCAGTCGCAGAGGACGAAGAGCTTGATGCCGAAGCGGTGTCTCTTTGACGGGATATACTGTCGGAAGTGCAGCCTACCACGGAACAGGACCAGAGACTCGTCGATGCACAGCTTCTGAAATGGAGTCAGGTAGGTGGAAAACCGATGATGTATCATGTCGTACAGTTGCCTGATCTTCCAGTGTGTCGGGCTCGTGGACATGCATGTTATTTGTCAGGTGGAAATATGAGAGGATGTCGAAGTACCTATCCCTTGACATGAATTTGCCAAATGCTGGAGTCGTTGTGAGGTCGCCAGTTATCCAGTAGTCGGCCAGAACGTGCTTCTCTATGGGTGTCATCAGCATTGTGAGTGCCAAGAACACACATAATTCTGCCACAGTGAGAGCTCTCCATGCCACCATCTTTGCACTTGTCTTCCTGCCAAGAAAGTTTGAACAGATAGCCTGGTGGTGATTTGTCTCTTTGACAAGGTATTCCATGACTTCATTGTCGTAGAAGCCACAGAAAAGTTCCCTGGGGGTGGCATTTGGGCCACAGGGATAGTGACACCCCAGAACCCTGTTGTACCTCGTCAAAGGCAGGAAAATCTGGCACAAAATCCGCTCCATCTGACCACACAAACATTTCAGCAGCTCGAGGACGAGGACGTAGAGTTGCAGCAGGCACACGCCCTGGACGCCCTGGCACACGCCCTTGGCCACGCGGATGCCCAGGCGGACGCCCTGCACGCCCACGCCCAGGCCCAGGGGCAGCGGCGTCGGCAGGCTGACCACGTCCACGACCTCGAGGTCCTTTAACTCTTCTTGTTGGGACTCCCTCTTCCTCTTCGTTTTCCTCTTCCTCAGGCGACGTCAGGTCATCTGGGGCAATGTCGGGGTCGTCAGCAGCCTCTTCAGGAGTCAACTCTAGTGAAGAATAGACTGGGCGTCGGCGGCGTGGGGCTGCGGGAGGTTGAGCAATGGGAGCCTCGGCCTCGGGAGTTGGGCTCCTTTTGCGGCTAGCCGTGGACTTTTCCGCAGGAAATAATGACCTACGATGCAGGGCCTGTGGTGACACACTGTGGGAGGCGAATGGCGCACTTGTAGAGGCCCTTTGGTCATCTTGAGGGACAGATGAAGCTGAGGGCTGTGGGTGGCCCTCCCGACGTCCCGGGTCAAGGCGTCGAAAGGAATGCGGGTGGTTGCTAGGCCTGGGTCGGCGTCACTCTCACTATCTACGCCTTTCCTCACTTTTTCTGCATCCCTGCGTGCTTTCTTGGCTGCACTTTTCACTAAAGACTGTTTATAGAAGTATTTACCCACTTTCAAGGGCGTACGGGCAGGCAAAGGGGAAGGTCCTGGCATAGGGCTAGGGCTAGGCCTACCCTGACCTACGAAACTAGGCGAAGGGGTTGGCTCTAGCAGACTTGGTACTTCAATAGCACCTTCCTCCACCACTTCCACATCAGGATCATCACTACTATCACCCTCCTCAAATAAATCAACATTGTCATCAGCACCAAATCCCACAAAATCATCAATTTCGCTCCCACTTCTACTCTGAATATAGAGGTTTTTGTCCACAGAGCTTTCACCACTGCTCAAATCCTGGTTGAAAAGTTCACGGTGTATTGCACTGTCACTTAGCAAACGTTTCACTTTCCTTACTTTCCTTTTCTTCTCGGTTGGCAGAGGCGTAGATGTTGCAAGCGGGGTAGCACTGGGACGCGCGGGAGATTGCACAGTATCGGACGCGTCGGAATTCATTTTTGTGCTGTAGCTCTCAATGGCGGCAACGTAGGAACTGATAAGCGTGGTAGTTGAGGCTTGGTGGCGCTACGATCGCTCCCGCAAAGTAAAATTTGCCCGCGCAAAATTTAAAGCACGCTTTCAAGCAAATGCCTTACATAAGGCATACCGGGTTGCCGGGTTGCCGCGCTGGCCTTACCTAAGGCAGCCCGGGTAGGAAGGGCTAAGCATGGTGCATATGTTGGGACGCATCTCAAAAATAACCAAATGAGGTAGGGAAACACGAACGCCACCGACAGGCGTGTCCGTGATGTGTTGGTCATCCCAGAAGGAAAACCGTGCCAGTGAGAGACGGAAGTCTGCCACTGAGAATGTGTCCAGTGGAGAGGATTTGACAGTCAAAGATCGACTAAACGTCGGCAGCCACCCTGCCTCACAAACATCCACGATGTGAAGGCCAACAAGGTCCAGAGGCCACCAAGCGATCCCAAGTGGAAATCGGGGAACGATAGGGGAACAGGACTCAGGCGCCACCACCACACCTGAGCGGACCAGGCGTGTGCCGGCCAGATGGAAGTGAACAACCAAACAAAGTCCATGTACCCACTCAGCCGGCGGAGGACTTTGCACATCAAAAAGGGCGTCGGGTGGCGGAAACACATCGAATACAGTGTGTTGGAAAGACCAAACTACCCGGGTGCTCTGTCCCATCGACAGAGAAAACGCCCATAGGTCGGCAGTCCCGGGTAGGCAGGTTACACATAGTGCGACGGTGGAAAGGAGTGCGTGGCAAAACAGGTACCCCGCCAGGTCCTGAAGAACGAAAAGACTACGCAGTTACCTGACTCAGGGTGACAGGCGTGCTCGACCTGTCCCAGTCGAGGCCCGCCCACGACACATCGTGCGACGGTGGAAGGCAGGACTCGGGAACGGCGACTAGGAAACCGAACCGAGGAACGAGGAGGAAGAAGGAGAGCGGCGTGTACACAGTGTGCGGGAGAGTTCGCGGAGAAGATCCCACCCACCAAGGAAAAGAGGAGCGGAAGACCCCGAGTGAACAGGGGAGGCAAGGCCAGTCTGACGAGGGTCGGAAAGACACGAGGGGCGACATGGAGACCGAAGGGTAAACCGCCGAACGTGACATAATGAGAGTCATCAATACGAGGCACGACAGGTCGACCACCGGTCACAACACCTTGCTGTCCGTCACGGAGACCAGAAAGACATGCGACAGGAAGCCCCGCTGGTGAGGCGAGACTTCCCGAATAATCCCATCCACGTGCATGGACAGAATAACAGAGGCGACGTCTGGGGAGACAGGCCGATGTCACGCAGGTCGCCGGAGTGGAAACGTGGACCGGCACCTCGAGGACAGACCCCGCCGTATTACCCGGCGTGCCCACGAACGGCGAAGCTAAACCGAGAGTGGGGATGCAAGAGCCGGTAGGGGCCCCGAGTCTGGCGGCCTCGTTACGAGCCGGTCTGCCGACCTCAACAAAGAGGAAGCGGTTGAGGAGGGTCGGGACATCCCAGGCGGACGGGGAGCGAAGAGCCCCGCAGCAGCAAAGAGGGAAGACCCCTGCCATGCAGGTGCAGAGAAGAGTCCCTCCGGAGGGAGCACAGAAAGCAACAGCGACGTGCGGACCTCAGCCGGCACCAGTGTACAGAAGGAAAACCACAGAGACTGGCGACAACACGCAGCTTTATGGAAGGGACACTGAATGAAGCCGACGGAGGCGACAGCGAGCTGCAGTCACACACGCCCGAATTGGGCCCCACCCTTCCCGAGCACCCTAGTCGGTGGGGCTACAATAAGCCTGAGGGGAAGCCGAGCTAGGTGCAGTCGCTCGAAGAGGGTGGAGAGCATGCGAGCAGTGCGCCGCCAGGGCTTGTGAACACGTTCCAGGGCACCCTTCGCTGGTGGCGTGAAGGAACGTGGCATACGTTCAGAAAGATAACGTAGGGGCAAAGAACCAGGCCCAAAATGGAGGTGAAACCCCGGATGAAGGCATGACGAGGCTCGACACGGAGGAGCAGCCGACAGGAGGGAGTGGTGAAGAACCCATCTCCGACCGAACCCCGAAGTCGACGCCCTCCGTCAGCCACAAGGAACAGTAAAAGATAAACTATGGAATGACACTACTGAAACTCATACGAGGCCGACAGAGTGGGCGCGTCGACATGTACGTCATGTCGAGCAAAGGCTTCGAGCTGTACCTGCCAACTCGCAGGTACCGGGCGCACCCCTTGTGCATGTGTAAGAGCTCGTTCCGGGCGGGATGCCGCCACGTTCCCCAATGATGACGGCTTCCCGTAAAGGGAAGGGAAGCGACGTCCATTAGGGACCTGAAACGTCCCGAGGGATGGAACGTGGACAGGCCGACCAACCAGCCCCAGGCGACACGCAGGGAGCATGACTAAAGAAGTCGATGCCGCCTGGGAGCGAGTAGGAGGATGGACAACCGGAGCAGCAACCACAGGTAGAGGAGGTTAGGTAGGCAAGAACACCGCCCAGTACGGAAGCACTCCCGGAGATCGTACAAGGGAAGAGACAGGGAGGAGTGGAGCCGTAGACCGTCGGCGACGTGGTAAAGTAGAGCGGCGTCTCCCCTACGACCCGGCGTCCTCGGAAACGGTAGGGACGTCCGAACAAGGCACCGGGGGAAAAGCGTTCAGGCGCCAGGGAGACAGCAGAGGAAAGGGGAAGCATGGCACGCACCCCTTCGTCTAGGAAGCGCGGAAACCGTCGGAGGTGGTCCTCGACAGAGAGAGCGAAACCCTGATCATGGAGCGCAGAGGCGAGACCTTGCCTCTACAGCGTCCGGGAACGTAGGACGAGACCCAAAGGTCAAGATCGACGAGACACGGTCTACACCTCCGAGGGTTAAACCCATCGCGGTTGGAGCACGAGACATGGGTAGGACTCTCCATGTCCCAACGGGCATGGCAGGAGACGGGAACCCCCACGGTGTGCGCAGGGAGGAAAGGACATCCTCACTGCAACCGGAAAGGAAAAAGATACCGATGGCCCATGTATGAAGCGCCCAAGGCAGAGCAGGGGAAGAAAGCAGGCGGGCCACAAAGAGTTACCACAGGTAAATAGGAGGGACGGTAGTAGAGCGTCCCAAGAATACCGCCATGTACATAAGCATGGGGTGGATGGAGGCAAAACTGGTCAGCGGTGGCCTCCTGAGCCTTGGGTGGAGCCACATGGATGGCCTGAACCGGACAGAGGAGTCGGAGATCGTCGGCGGGATGGTGAAGGAGAGCGACGACCCACTTTCGTGGCGGAGTCCTCGGAAACAGCCAGGACGCCCGAACGAGGCACTTGGAGGAAAGGCGATCTGGCGCCTTGAAGACTTCCGACGCGCACGCCTATGGCATGCGCAAGGAGGAAGTGACGTCCACATCGCAATTGGAAAGTAAAAGATACTGATGTCCCATGTATGAAGCACAGGAAATGTGCACAATATTGGTAAAAAACCCTTGAATCCTTGATAGGAGAGTACCCCCTTCCCCTGTCGAGGCAGGGAAGGACGAAAAAGGGGGGCCCTTCGAAACAGGCACGAGGGCAGAAAAACACACAAAAGTGGTCACTACACCCTGCAAATGGAGCACCTTTCATGAAAGTGAGTATCCCCCCCCCCCCCTTGTGCGTGGTGAGGGGTGAAGAGGGACCCCCCATGCGGAGGGTCAGGGAGAGACCAGGCGAACCAGCAAGTGCAAAGAACCCCGTGCAAGTCCCGAGAAGGAAGGCATGAAAAGCCTTATAAAGGAAGAGGATAATAATAATACCCAAAGGTTGAAGGTACTGAAGAGAAGACGCCCAAGGGTACCATCAGAGTAGAGTGGGAGCACAATCTGATGAAAAGGAGAAGTCTGTGAACTACTGCAACCGAGTCCCTATACAGAGGCAAAGCAAAGCACCCTAGCACCGACCCAGAGAGGAGTGGACCAGAACGCGCCGCTCCGCTCGGGGGCGGAAATCCGCTCTGGAACGGAATGTAGGATGTAGGACGAAGGTAGGATGGGTGGAACTCACCACCCGGTGAGGAACCCATGGCGAGAGCAGAGCGAAGTAGACAGACTACACTGGAACCAGAAGAAAAAAAACCTGTGAAGACCCTGTGAAGACCCCGTGTAGGCCATGGGAAGGCATGCATGTATGTCATCGACAGTAACAAGAATAAAGCCTGTTTGTAAGCACCATGAAAATAAAGGCCATGGCAATGCACGCATGTATGTCATTGGCAGAGACAAGACGAAAGCCTGGTCGGAAGCACCACGAAAAAACCACTGAAAGTCGATGAATCCTTAAGAAGAAGGCCAAGAGTGCCCCCGAAATGAGAGGAGGCAGGAGTATCAGTCATGAGGTCATGCACAAAATAAAGATCAGAGATCCCAGAATAGGCTACAGGCCTACAGGTCAGGGAGTAGCCTAAAAGCTCTCACTAGGCCTGGAGACTGGAGTCCCGTCCAATGAAGGAGAGTGCCCCCCCCCCCATGTCCCCCTGGAAGTTAAAGCTGAAGAGAACCCTCCAAAAGGAGGATCAGGAAGGCCATAGGGGAACCAGCAACAGGCCAAAGAGCCCCAAACCCCAGGTCAGAAAAAAACAAGGGGTAGGCTTAACCCTCTGAAGAACTGAAGGAAACCCCACCCCAAAATATAATGGAGACCGGCACCATAAGGCCGGTATCAGTGAAGAGGTCCTGTAGGTCAGAAAGCACAGCCTGGTAAAAAGAAGCATTAAAATATGTCTTAATGGAAGTGCAGGACGACCAGTCTAGGCCTAAACTGAGGCAAGAGTAGCGCGACCATAAACGGCAACGTCCGTTCGAGAGCGGAAAAGTATCGACATCGAGCGGGAACGTCCGCGTTCTAAGGCGGGCCGAATCGTCCGTATACGGACTCGTACGTTCAGGCGCGGGAAGTGGTATGAGACGGCAGTAGTGCGTGAGGGAAAAGGCCCGTCCGAGAGCGGAGAGGCCCAGATGGGCCCCGCCGTAAGCCGAGGACCCAGGAAAGGTAGCCTGGCAAGTCACAGCAGACGTGGGAGCGTCTGTGGGTAACAGACAGCGTGAAAACAGACCTCCGACATAGAACGGAAAGTCCCGTTCTAGAGCGTCTGTGGGTATCAGTCAGTGTGAAAACAGACCTCCGACATAGAACGGAATGTCCCGTTCTAGATCGGAGGGGCCCAGTGAGACCATGGGACCGTAAATGAAAGGTCCGACCTAGAGCGGGGAGTACCCGACCCAGGGCGGCAACCCATCGGTACGTCTGAGAGGTCCGTGGCACCCAGGAAGGTGGAAGGCCAGTAAAATAAAAGTCCCTTCCAAAAGCGGAGGGGCCCAAAGGTAACCCTCCTAAAGTCACATCAGGTGCGGGAGAGCCTGTGGGTAATCAAGTGCATGACCGTAGTGGGGGGCAGGAGACAGAATAAAAACTCGTCAGATAAAAACACATCAGAACGGGCTACGTTCGCGGTTTTGTGGGACTGAGGCCAGGTAGACAGAGCACTGGAGCCGTCAATCAAAAAGTGAGCATTGTATGCCAGATTGAGGTTGCCACAGTGTTGAAAGTCAAATGCCCCCCCCCCCTAGGCTAGGCCAAAACTCGGAAGTTAGCCTATTCGGCACTTGAGTCAGTAATATATGAAATTACAGGGAGCCACGAGGGACCGTACCCTTGATGAGGGAAAGCAACAAGGGATCGTAGCGACAGGAATACAGAGCACTGGGGCCGCCGATCAATACAGGGGCATTTATGCCAGATTGAGGAGGCCACAGAGTTGTACACCAAACACCCCCCTTCTAGGCTAGGCTAAAAAAAGTTAGCCTATTCGGTACCTGAGTCAGATTAATAATGAATTGGAATAGGCTAGGCGAAAAAACGGAAGTTAGCCTATTCGGTACCAGAGCCAGTAATATATGAAATTACAGGGAGTCACCAGTTACTGTACCCTTGATGAGGGTAAGCAACAAGTGACCGAAGCGTCAGGTAGACAGAGCACTGGGGCCGTAATATCAATACAGGGGCAGAGTATGCCAGATTGAGGAGGCCGCAGAGTCGCAGTCTAAACCAAAACGCCCCCCATCAAGGCTAAGCTAAAAACGGAAGTTAGCCTAATCGGTTCTGGAGCCAGTAATATATAAAATTACAAGGCGCCACCAGTTACGGTACCCTTGATGAGGGATATAAGCAATACCGTAGGAGGGGCAGTAGACAGAACAAAAACTGTCAGACAAAAACTCATCAGAACGGGCTACGTTCGCGGTTTTGTGGGACTGTATCCAGGGAGACAGAGCACTGGGTCCGTCAATCAAAAAGTGAGCATTGTATGCCAGATTGAGGTTGCCACAGTGCTGAAATCCAAACGTCCCCCCCTAGGCTAGGCCAAAACTCGGAAGTTAGCCTATTCGGTACTTGAGGCAGTAATATATGAAATTACCTGGCGCACTAGTTCCTGCACTCTTGAAGAGAGGCAGCAACAAGTAAAAAGACCACCAAAAGGGATCGACCCTACAAGGGTCAGCGCCCCCCTTCCAACCAACTAGAAGGGCACAAGTAAGCCTAGGCCTAATTTCACGAAAAGAAAAGCAAAAATAAAGGCAGTGACAAAAAACTATAATGACAAGAAGCTTACGAAAGACAAAACTAAATCCACCGCAAGTGAAATGAATACAAAAGGCAAAGCCTAAATGAACGAGCGGCGACGCATGCGCAGATGGCAAAAAATTAAGTAACCTCCAGTTTCGACGCTACACTCCAAGAAAAACACATTTGAGCCCATTTTTTAGTGTGCCTACAGCACGTATCATGTGTCTAGAATCACAGGTACCTTAAATAAGGCCCACAACTCCCCCAAATGGGAGGTGACAGGAGTGGTAGGCACAAAAACAGAGCACCAGAAAAAGTGTGTGCGTCATAGAGTGTAGCGCGAAAAGGAATGATCTAATGAACCCGGTCGGGTTGTGCGGTGGACCCGTGACAACGGCTTAAGGAGACAGATAGGATGGACAATGTTCTGCAATTTTCTCTTTTCTTTCTCATCAATATTTTCATTTCCTTTAAAATAGTAGCCTCAAAAGTGTGTACAACGTACCTAGTTGTTGTTGTTGTTCTTCCCCAAGTTGCCTGGCCGAACAGCCCCAAGGCCCTGAGCAAGGCCAAGGCCATAACTGGATGCCCCCACAGAACCCTCCCTGCCGACCACAATAAAACCTGGGTGACCGAAGCCACTCCACGGCGGGGAGCCGAGGAGGGTGCGGAAACGCCCGGGAAACCAAAGCCTGACCTAGGGCCCTGTGCCCCTCAGCAATTATGAAGAGAAAGTTGAGGGGCAAAGGAAAAATGTGACGCTTTGGCTTCCAATCTTGGTAGATTGGGAGGTCAATCCACAGAAAAGACGCCGTCACTTGAGATCTAGAAAATATATAAGTAAAAGGACAGTCAGAGTAAGCTATGGGTATGGCAGAGATCGCTCAGTTCTCACTCTGATAGACCAGCCCATCACCACATGACTAGAACCCAATCCTCTCGGCATCAGCTAGGAAAGGCCCTAGAAAGCCGCCTTTGGCGGGGGATAGCTCCCCTATTTCAACCCCTTTCGGGGTTGGGCACCCGCCAATAGTACCTACGTACCTAGTAGAGAGAGTAAGGTGCTACTCTAGATGTTATCGATTTAATCGCGCTAGTGATTACGGTAATTGCCGGCTCCAGAGCGGAACGGAATTATATGATAAGTATATAGCTCTACGTTGGATACTCCGAGGCTACTACTAAATATATAATTATTATGTTCTCTCCACCAACCAACTTTACTCCTAAACTCGATTAATGAAATTAACAAACACATGTGGCAATCCGGGGATTCGAACCCAAGACGCTCACACCGAAAATCAACACACGGTTTAGAGGAGGAATGATAATTTTAAACATTTGTATTTAACCCTTTAACCCTTGTCTAACGGGGTGTTTTGGGCTATTTTGGGCATATTCAGGCCCTCCTGAATGATCAATCAAGTATCTGCATGAAAAGAAATTTATTCAGCAAAAAACTAGGCGCTAAAAGCTTCAAAATGAGACCAGAACGAGCTACGTAACTCTCGTGGTTCTCATGCAGTGGTGCCACCAACATGGGAGTTTAGCGTATAGCGGCATATTATTTCCCACTACGCTCACTACTGGTAACACTGCCGGCCTCTCGAGAACAGAGGGAGCGTAAGTCAGTGGGTGGCGGTAAGCCCTGGGTGTCGGACGTGTGGCCTGCTGCGCTCCCGGCCATTTGCACTCGATTTTAACCCTTTAAAAGCCTTAATAATGCTCCTAACTTGCTGCAAATTGGTGCACGACTTAAGTCGAGCGCCGCCCTTTAAGGGTTAAGGCCAGATGATGCATTTACTTTTGATTTGTTTTATTATTATTGGACGATATTAATCAGTTTAGGAAGGATATGCCTGTAATTCATAGCTATAAACATCAATACATGCAGAAAAACCGACGATTGAGCCCTTTTTTTATGTATACAATATATATTATATATACTGTATATGGTATACAACATTTTTATAGTTAACCCTCCAGCCCCGGCTATGTATTATATATATATTCCCCGAAACCCGGGGGTTTTGGCCGAAAAACGTCTACGCCTAGGCTACCGCATCTTTGTTATTTGGCTTGCTTCCGCATTCCCGCACATCCCCAAGCGTAGATGTGTTTGGTACCTGTAGAATGGCGTTAAGTAGAGCTCTCTAAATCAACTGGTTCAGTTGTGATGATGATTTTATTGGAGATAACTTTATGGCAAAAACAGCCACTTTACACTACTTTTCGATACTTAACAATAACATACAGGCACACACGAACAAGCGACGCACTCCTTCTTGTGGCCGGAGATGCGGGGCGTCGGTCCAGCCGGCTGTTGCTTACAGGCGTCGGACGTACGCCTCGCACACCAAGCTTACAGGCTTTGAGCTCATGGGTGTTTAAGAGCCCTTCCGGGTAGCTCGGGTGTGTTTTTTATGGGTGTTTAAGAGCCCTTCCGGGTCTGAAGGGTTAATACAATGGCAAGTGGAGAATCGAAGCTGATTAAACTTCCAGTTAATTTATTTATTATTTATATTTATTTTATGTACAGTAGGGTCTCACATAAAACGAGTATATGGTCGATAAACGAGGGCGTTTTATGTGATTTCGTTTTATGTGAACACAGCATTTTGGTGGCCCAATATCGTCAATGTTCACTGGAAGCGTAAATTTCCGTCAGGAGCGTACGATATTTTGTACGTTTTGTACGATATTTCGGCGCTCTATATGAAAACTCCTCGGATTTGCCCCACTTTGACGGCGGACTCGTTTTATGTGATCACATTCGTTCTGATCGAAAATTAAATATTAACCCTCCAGCCCCGGCTATGTATTATATATATATTCCTCGAAACCCGGGTGTTTTGGCCGAAAAACGTCTAGGCTAGGCTACCGTATATGTGTTAATCTGACTGCTTCCCGCATTCCCGCGCATCCCCAAGCATAGCTGTGTTATTTACCTGTAGAATGGCATTAAGTAGAGCTCTCTAAGTCAACTGGTTGAGTTGTGATGATGATTTCATTGGAGATAACTTTATGGCCAAAACAGCCACTTTACACTACTTTTCGATACTTAACAACAACATACAGGCACACACGAACAAGCGACGCTCTCCTTCTTGTGGCCGGAGATGTGGGGCGTCGGTCCAGCCGGCTGTTGTTTACATGCGTCGGACCGACGCCTCGCACACGAAGCTCACAGGCTTTCAACCACTGGGCGTTCAAGAGCCCTTCCGGGCAGCTGTTATATGCTTTTTTATGGGCGTTCAAGAGCCCTTCCGTGGTGAGAGGGTTAATATTTTAGGTCGCTCGTTTTAATCGACTCGTTTTATGCGAACACGTTTTATGCGGGACCCTACTGTATTATTATAATTACTACTACAGTACTGTATTATTATTATTTATATGCTGTAATATCCCAGGTTCGAATATTGCTGCATATGAACATTATTTCTAGGCATAAGTAAGGCACAGTATGCTTCTAAATACCTTCAGGTTTAACCCTCACAGACCGGTTTCGCCTTCTATAGGATATCCGCGAACCCCGGGTGATCTGGCCGAAAAACGTCTTTAATAGGCTACCCATATCTTTGTTATTTTAACTGCTAGAGAATTCACTCACACCTTTAAACGTAGATGTGTTTCTTATCTGTAGACTGACGTTGAGTAGAGCTCTCTAAGTCAACTGGTTCAGTTGTAATGACGATTTACGTGGACAAAGTTTCGAGGCGATGTTGGCGATATCGGACATTTGCAGACACTAATCTCATCAATGCATATAACAACAACTTTAATCCGACATCTCCTTCTTGGTTTCGGAGGTGCGGTGTCGCAAAGACAAGCTTTGTTTACATGCGTCGGACGCACGGCTTTCATAACACGCTTAACCAACCAGACCCGGTTGGGCTCTGAGAAACCCATAACAAATACGCCCGCGGAACCTGGTAGGGCTCTGAGGCACCGGCAGCTTGAAAGCCTGTAAGCTTGGTGTGCGAGGCGTCCGTCCGACGCATGTAAACAACAGCCGGTTGGACCGACGCCGCGCATCTCCGACCACAAGAAGGAGAGGCGTCGCTTGTTCGTGTGTGGGTGGGTGTTATTGTTAAGTAGTGAAAAGTAGTGAAAAGTGGCTGATATCGCCACAAAGTTCTCTCCACGGAAATCGTCATCACAAGTGAACCAGTTGACTTAGAGAGCTCTACTCAATGCCATTCTACAGGTACGAAACACATCTACGCTTGGGGATGCACAGGAATGCGGAAGCAGTCAAAATAACAAAGATACAGTAGCCTAGGCGTAGACGTCGATAGCCTAGGCGGAGACGTTTTTCGGCCAAAACCCCCGGGTTTCGGGGAAATTATAGAATACAATAGCCGGGGCTGGAGGGTTAATAGGCTTTCAAACTTACGGTGCTCCAGAGCCCATCCGTGTTTCGTGTCCTAGTTTGTTATGGGCTCCTCAGAGCCCTTCCGGGTACCAGGGGTTAAATAAAAACCCTCACTAATAGACTTTAAAATGACTCTGAAATAGTGTATAGCTGATTAGGTTCGCTGCGCAAGCCCTCCCCAAACCCATTTTCTTGATCCGCCCTTACATACATACATACATAAAATTTTAAGACTGAGTCTTCCACACATACGTGCAGTTTCAGTCTCTTGTCCTAATGGCGGCGTTCCAGGCAACCCTGTTAGGGGCTGCTTCATTTGTCAAGTTCTTGGATTTGAGATCGGCACGTATAGTCCGATCCCAGGTCTTCCTCGGTCCACCCCTTGGTGCAGCTCCCTCCACAATCACAGACCTGCATTTTTTCACCCAATTTTGTTCATCCATTCTCTCCACATGTCCATACCATCCCAGTCTACTTGTACGCATCACCTCGTTAATACTCTTTATACCTAAACGTCTCCTCAGCTCAACATTTGTTATTCTACCCTATAGCCTGGTCCCACACATCCATCTCACCATTCTCATCTCATTACTCTCCATTCTGTTGACATCCTCTACTTTAACGGCCCATGTTTCTGAGGCATACGTCATTGCACTTCTAACACATGAAGCATACACCTTTCCCTTCAGGGGGAGAGGCATTTTTTTCATGGTCAGGATTGGCATCAGTTCTCTGAACTTCCCCCCACCACACCTAATTCTAGCAACAGTGGCAGCCTCGGCCCCACCACCGGCAGAGATGGTATCTCCTAGGTAACAAAACTTGTTCACCAGCTCCAAAGACTCATTTCTAAAATTCACAGCCACAGGATCATCACTTAACACAAGCTCGCCTTTGCACACTACGCACTCAAATTTCTCTATTTCTGACTTATCCTTCGGCAGGGGTCCCTTTATTCTACTACAGCGCTTACTCCCACGGTGTACCCAACATCGACAGATGCTACATTGAATTGAGTTAACGCCCACTCCCTTTCCACACACTGCACATGGGTATGCACCGCTCTTTTCCACATTGCCTCGTCTCAATCTACAATGCATAACCTTGGTTTTGTTAATATTGACTCTTAAACCCTTGCTCGTCATGCCCTCTCTCCACTCTCTGAATTTGGCCTCAGCATCTTGCATACTGTCAGCTATTAGGACTAAATCGTCTGCATAAAACAGTTCCAACGGGAGTCCGCCTCTAAAAATTCTAGACAGTGCCTCCACGACCATAATAAAGAGGAGGGGGCTTAACACTGAACCCTGATGGACTCCAACACGGACTGCGAACTCATCACTCAGTACACCCTTCACCCTCACCGCACTTCGCGAATCCTCATACATCTTCATTATCACATGCACCAGCCACTCTTCCACACCAAGTTTCCTCATAGCACAACATCTCTAGGCACCCTATCAAAGGCCTTCTCCAGGTCTACAAACACAAAGTAAAGATCCCTGCCTGTAAGTATATTTCCTGTATCTGCCTGACTATGAAGATAGCATCGGTTGTACCCCGTCCTGGCATAAAACCAAACTGCATATCATCAATAGAGATGCTTTGCCTGATCAAACCCTCAAGGACTCTCTCACAGACCTTCATGATTTGGTCAAGCATTTTCAGGACCCTATACTGTAATTTCCTCTATCTAGCGCATCCCCTTTTCCTTTGTATATATTTACTATTACACTTTTGAGCCAATCCTCTGGGATTTTCTTATCTTTAATAATGGTGTTTATCAACTCAGTGACTAAGTTTACACCAGTCTCCCCTGAGGCTTTTATCATCTCAGCGACAATGTCAGAGCAACCTGGAGCTTTACCGTCCTTCATTTTATTGATTGCGTCGCTCACTACAGCTGGTGCTATCAAAGGAGGGGGCCCAGATATTGGTTTTTCGATACTAAGCTGTTCCTTATCCCATTCAAACTCTACATTTAGCAATCGTTCATAGTGTGCCTTCCATGCTTCTCTGATTTCATTTTCTGCATACACAATCTTTCCATTATCGTTTCTAACACACTGTTCACCTATAATATCCCTACTGTCATTTTTAACTCGCCTAGCTAGGTTGAAGATCCCATTGGGATTGTCAGTGTTACACACTTGTTCGAGGACCAGGTCCTTAATGCCATTTTTAGCATTGTAAATAACTCTTTTGGCAGTTGGTTTAGCTGCCTGGTATTCCTCCTTGCTGCCTCCCTTCTTCCATGCTTTGAAGCATCTCCTTTTCTCTTTCACAGCATGTTCTACCTCATCGTTCCACCACCAGGAGGTCTTATTCCTGGGGTGACCCTTTGTTTTCCCACAGACTTTGTCAGTGGCAGCGATAAGGCTATGCTTAAACAACATTTATTTTTCACCTGAAACGATAACCACTTGCTGTAAACAGTTTTAGTCTTTATCATTCGCAAGATAACAGCGAGTTCTACCTCCTGATATATATCTAACCTAGGTTAGGTAATTCCTTTGTGGAGATATAAATAGGCTAGGATTCTAGCGAAAACGGAACAAACAGACGACGCTGAGTGTGCGCGACGATCGCCTTGCACAGGGCAGGCGGTTTGAATTCAATTTTACCGCATTCTCTCTCATTTTATTACTAAATAGGTCCTTGCCAAGGAAGAAGTCCGAAATTGAGAAATTTGTATGCATACTGTAGTATGAAAAGGCGAGCTTGTATTCAATGACCGGCTCGAGAGTGTCAACTTTGGCAATGAAGCACTGGAGATGGTGGACAAGTTTTGCTACTTGGGTGATACTATCTCTGCTGGTGGTGGGGCTGAGGCCGCCACTATAGCCAGAATAAGATGCGACTGGGGAAAGTTTAGAGAACTTTTGCCACTACTCACCATGAGAAGACTCGCTCTACCTTGGGCGGGTGCCCAACTCCGAAAGGAGTTGAAATAGGGGAGCTATCCCTCCGCCAAAGGCGGCTTTCTAGGGCCTTTCCTAGCTGATGCCGAGAGGATTGGGTTCTAGTCATGTGGTGATGGGCTGGTCTATCAGAGTGAGAGCTTAGTGATCTCTGCCATACCCATACCTTACTCTAACTGTTCCTCTTACTTATATATCTTCTAGATCTCAAGTGACGGCGTCTTTTCCGTGGATCGACCTCCCTACTGCCAACCTAAAAGTTGGCAGATTGGGAGCCAAAGCGTCACATTTTTCCCTTGCCCCTCAACTTTCCCTTCATAATTGCTGGGGGGCACAGGGCCTTGGGTGGGGCTTTGGTTTCCCGGGCGTTTCCGCGCCCTCCTCAGCTCCCTGCCTTGGAGTGGCTTCGATTGCCCGGGCTTTGTTAGTGGTAAGCAGGGAGGGTTTTGTGGGGGCGCTCTATGGCCTTGGCCTTGCTCGGGACCTTGGGGCTGTTCGGCCAGGCAGCCTGGGGAACAACAACAACAACCCTTGAAGAGAAAGGTATACGCTTCATGCGTTAGAAGCGCAATGACATATGTTTCAGAAACGTAGCCTGTCAAAGCGGATGATATCAACAGAATGGAACGCAATGAAATGAGAATGGTGAGATGGATTTTTGGTGCCAAACTGCAAGATAAGATAGGATATCAAGTGAGGAGCTAAGGAGAAAGTTAGGTATCAAGAGTATCAGTGATGTGATGCATACTAGCAGGCTTGGATAGTTTGGACATGTGGATAGGATGGATGAACAAAGCTGGGTGAAAAGATGCAAGTCCTTGAATGTGGAAGGAGCTGCACCTAGGGGCAGACCAAGAAGACGTGGGATCGGACTTTGCGGTCTGATCTTAAATCAGAGAACCTGACAAGTGAGGCAGCTCTTAACATAGATGCCTGGAACGCCGCCATTAGGACGTGAGACCAAAACCGCATTCTGTGTGGAGCACTTGGTCTATAAATTTGTGTATATATGTATATTTTGAGAATTCCGTTCGTTTGATTGCTGGATAACCGGGGGTCTACAATATACTCACGTTCAGCTACTTGTTCTTCTACTTTGACAGTCTGGGAGGAGGGTTCAGCCGCTTCAACTGGAGGCTCTTCTTTTTCTTCTTCATGTTCTTCTTGTTGCTCATGCACTTCTTCTTCATCTTCTTGTTGTTCATATTCTACTTCTTCTTCTTTTTCTTGTTCTTTTCCGTCATGTTCATGTTCTCCAGTCTCCTGTTCCCCTACTTCTGCTTCTACTTCTGCTTCTGCTTCTACTTCTTCTGCTTCTACTTCTGCTTCTGCTTCTTCTGTTTCTATTTCTGCTTCTGCTTCTACTTCTTCTGCTTCTACTTCTTCTGCTTCTACTTCTGCTTCTGCTTCTACTTCTTCTGTTTCTGTTTCTGCTTCTGCTTCTGCTTCTGCTTCTGCTTCTACTTCTTCCTCTGCTTCTACCCCCTCCTCGTCACTGAAGAAAGAAAACGATAAGTTAACTTATCCTAACTTAGCCTAATCTAAACCCAACCTAACCTGATCACTAACTTAACCTATAAGCTAAACATTTCAGGTTAGGTTAAGTTAGGCTATATAAAGAACAGTTAGATTAGGTAAAGTTTAGTTACATTTGAGAATTTTGCTTTCTGGTACTTTTCAATACGCTTAGTTGGCAAATTTTGGCAGTGAGCCTGATTAGTATATTATATTTTATTTTGTTTTTATTATTACTGGCATTTTTTTACCGGGTGGATGGGACTCGTTAGGCTTGGTCGGCAACCCATCTAGGGGAGTAAACCTGATACAAATCCGTACTGCATATCTAATTAAAATGTAAAACTTGCAAACTAAACAAACCAAAACTGGGACAAAGACAATATAAAGTCAAATTAACTTATCAAAATCGCTATGTGAACTTATCAAAATCGCTATGTGGAAACAACGCTTACTAAAATAAAATCTATGAAATAAAAGAACACAATCCACCACATAGGGTGTACATTACTACAGGAGCAAGTTAATCTGTTTCCCAAGCAAACTAATCACACACATAACAACGCACTAACGTCACGTTCAAGGAATTAGTCAATTTGGGAAGTCCGGGATGTTCTGGTAAATTTGTACTCAACTCTGCATGAATAAAGAAACTACAGTACATGTCAAATGTCAAAATGTTCATTAAAATCAAATTTGAAACATGAAGACATTAACAATAGTACAAAATACAAATATTGATAAGATATCTATAATATTACAAAAAAACATACAGTACTCACTAACGATAGTGCTATCGGGTAGGTACCTGTAAGCATAGCATGCCTCATGTGACCCCTATCAATAACTACCCTACAAATAACCTACATTTATAGTACAAATAAGCTAAGGAAATAGCAAAAGCAAGCAATTGATACCATCGACAATGAATAGATATGATATAGTAAAAAAAAAAAAATACAAAATATGAAGAAGGAACAACAGATTTAAACAAGAACAATTAATTAAAACAAAAAATCATCAATAATAAAAATAGAAAAAGAAAACAATAAATACAAACAGAAAAAAAGTAAGTAGAGGTTAGACAAGAAACTTCAAGTTAAAAATTATTGATTAAAATGATTGATGTCAAATTTTAGAATACAGTCACAATAATTGACCCTAAAAAGAATAAATTTATGTAACAATTTACTTGCCTCAAAACCTCTGTCTACTAAGAGTCTGTATAGTAACCTAGCTCTAGCCCAAAAGTCATCTACTTTAGTGCAAATTATAAAAAATCTTATTAACTGAGCCTTGCTCAGGGCCTTGGGGCTGTTCGGCCAGGCAGCTTGGGGAACAGCAACAACAACAACAATTATAAGTTATTTTACTATCGTTATTACTACTAGGGAAAGGAAAGTCTACTACGTTAAAATTAAAATCATCAACTTTGTGATATACTTTAAGTATGCACTGTTCATTAACAATCTCTATATTTATATCAAGAAAATGTTTAACTTCATCATTTACGTTACCTTGTGTGAGGGGAATGGAATTGGGATAAATCGCTGAGATGATAAAAGCCTCAGGGGAGACTGGTGTCAACTTAGTCACGAGTTGATAAACACCATTATTAAAGATGAGAAAATCCCAGAGGATTGGCACAAAAGTGTAATAGTAAATATATACAAAGGAAAAGGGGATGCGCTAGATAGAGGTAATTATAGGGGCCTGAAAATGCTTGACCAAATCATGAAGGTCTGTGAGAGAGTCTTTGAGGGTTTGATCAGGCAAAGCATCTCCATTGATGATATGCAGTTTGGTTTTATGCCAGGGCGTGGTACAACCGATGCAATTTTCATAGTCAGGCAGATACAGGAAAGATACTTACTAAAAGGCAGGGATCTTTACTTTGTGTTTGTAGACCTGGAGAAGGCCTTTGACCTAGAGATGTTGTGCAGTGGGCTATGAGGAAACTTGGTGTGGAAGAGTGGCTGGTGCGTGTGATAATGAAGATGTATGAGGATTCGCGAAGTGCGGTGAGGGTGAAGGGTGTACTGAGTGATTAGTTCGCAGTCCGTGTTGGAGTTCATTAGGGTACAGTGTTAAGCCCCCTCCTCTTTATTATGGTCCTGGAGGCACTGTCTAGAATTTTTAGAGGCAGACTCCCGTTGGAACTGTTTTATGCAGACGATTTAGTCCTAATAGCTGACAATATGCAGGATGCTGAGGCCAAATTCAGAAGATGGAGAGAGGGCATGGCGAGCAAGGGTTTAAGAGTCAATGTTAACAAAACCAAGGTTATGCATTGTAGATTGAGACGAGGCAATGTGGAAAAGAGCGGTGCATACCCATGTGCAGTGTGTGGAAAGGGTGTGGGCATTAACGCGATTCAATGTAGCATCTGTTGACGCTGGGTGCACCATGGGAGTAAGCGCTGTAGTAGAATAAAGGGACCCCTGCCAAAGGATAAGTCAGAAATAGAGAAATTTAAGTGTGTAGTGTGCAAAGGCGAGCTTGTGTTAAGTGATGATCCTGTGGCTGTGAATTTTGGAAATGAGTCATTGGAGCTGGTGGACAAGTTTTGTTACCTAGGAGATACCATCTCTGCCGGTGGTGGGCCCGAGGCTGCCACTGTCGCTAGAATTAGATGTGGCTGGGGGAAGTTCAGAGAACTGCTGCCAATTCTGACCATGAAAAGAATGCCTCTCCCCCTGAAGGGAAAGGTGTATGCCTCATGTGTTAGAAGTGCAATGACGTATGCCTCAGAAACATGGGCCGTTAAAGTAGAGGATGTCAACAGAATGGAGCGTAATGAGATGAGAATGGTGAGATGGATGTGTGGGGCCAGGCTGCAGGATAGAATAACAAATGTTGAGCTGAGGAGACGTTTAGGTATAAAGAGTATTAGCGAGGTGATGCGTACAAGTAGACTGGGATGGTATGGACATGTGGAGAGAATGGATGAACAAAATTGGGTGAAAAAATGCAGGTCTGTGATTGTGGAGGGAGCTGCACCAAGGGGTGGACCGAGGAAGACCTGGGATCGGACTATACGCGCCGATCTCAAATCCAAGAACTTGACAAGTGAAGCAGCCCTTAACAGGGTTGCCTGGAATGCCACCATTAGGACAAGAGACTGAAACTGCACTTATGTGTGGAACACTCAGTCTTAAAATTTTATGTATGTATGTATGTACTCATGTACACTCGGTGCAGGGTCGATCGACTGACATCTGTAATGTCTCACCACCTCTCGAACGTTGTCCCTCGTGACTGCAGTTGCCACAAACAGCGTCCTGTCGACTCCCATGTGGTGCATTTGATGTAGCTCCTTTACACTTGGTGCTCCCATGCAACACACCATAGCCACCTCCTTTGTCTCCTCTGGCACCCCAAGCCATGACTTCTTTACCCTTGTTAGAGCATCTGCCTTGTTCTTCTCTGATGGCACAAAAACTAAACACAACTACAGACTATACACATCTTTCAACGCCCTCAGAATTCCCAGACGACGCTTCACAATCATTTCTGAGGCTCCCTTTGTTCGAACTCTTTTCTCTGCAGTCACCACTGATTTCAGCCAACCAAACACTGTAGCAGAATCAGTTTGAACCTCGATCTCTCGCAAACCCCACTTCAAGGCCAAATTGATACCTTTCAACACTGCATCCAACTCGGCCACGTTGATACGACTGTAATCGTGCTTCTTCCTCAACCACGCAGCATCCTCAACTTCTACATTACCTATCTCCAATATCACTCCTGTCGCTATACTACTTGCGTCACACCATACAACTCCCTTCTCCGACTTCAGGGTGTACCATCTGCCTCTCACTGGGTCTTCGCGTCTCACTCTTTCTATGACATCTTGCATCATCGTGACTGTCTCTTTTCCAACCTTGTCTTCCCATCTTACACTTTCCGCTCTCCTCTGAACGTAACTACATGCTACCCGAAGCCATCCTGCAATGGGATAGTGGCCCACCAGCCTTCCACAAACTGAGAATAGTTCTCTCCTACTCCAATCTCCCTAATTTCCGGAACCTCATTACCTCTCTGGAATACTAGCTCGCCTGTTCTATCTCTCTCTAATCTCAAGCCCAACGCCGCACCCCCTTCCAACGGCTGCGGCTCCTCTGTGGCCAATCCAAACCTAGCCAAGTGCTCTACAACCTCGGCTGCCGTCACCACAGTCTCATCCACTAGTATATCGTCAATGTATGAATTTGTGGCAGCCTCCATCTCCTGCCTTTTCCCCAGCACTGTCTTGAGTATGCTCGCCATGATTCTTGGAGCCGAATTCAACCCGAAACCCAACCTCGTCAAGCAATACGTCTTCCCCTTATATCTCACCAGCTGGTACTTCCAGAGCTTCTCTGTCACATGAATTTGTAAATAAGCGGACTTCAAATCCACAATGGTCGAGGCCCCACCCATCTGCCTCCACTCCCTGAGTGTCTCGCCGCACACATCTGCGACGTCATCGCCTGTGTGACTCATCACGTGGGTATTAAGTTCACGAAAATCCAATACAGGCCGTACCTTGTTTTTCGTTGATTGAACCACCGCCATCAACGGCAACACTCCACTCTCCACTTCCTCCCCCCACGGCAGCAGAATGCCCTCATCAATCCACCTCCTTGTCAAAATCTTCTCTCACTCCCTCTTTCATAGCATGTTCCTAACAACCAATTTTGTTCTTCAAAACAGGCAACTCCCCTTTCAAAAACCACTCGACTACCCCCTTCCTACCATCAAATACCGCAACAAAATCCTTATCCTCAATCTTGCATGGATCAGCCCCCCATTCGGTGCCTGTCTTCAACACCCCTCTCTTTGGCTCAACAACCCCGGCTGCCTTCGCAAACTTACCTTTCAGCTCTTCAGTCTCTGTCAGCTTCACAACCCTCCCTTCCGACTTTATGGCCACAGCGCATTGGGCCTCTCCACTCTCGGCAGTTGAACAGCTTACCGGTACCTTCCCAAACGTTACCAGTACTCTTCCATCTACAATCGTAGTGCCACCCAGTTGGCTGATTACATCCATCCCCATCACTACATCAATGCCGTCAATTACTCTATCAAGTACTATGGCCCTGATCCACAATCGAATTCCCTGCACTGTTAACTCCACTTCTCTGGTACCCTCACACCTTATCTCTCTTCCATCGACTGCAACCAGCCTAGTGTCCTCTCCCTCACACTTTCCTACCAAACGAGAGGCCAAGACTGTGGTCGAACAGCCAGTGTCCACAAGGGCTCTTGCCTCTTTCCCCCCCCCCCAGGAGTCAACCACCTAGCCAGGCCAGAGGGACATGAGATATAGGCTGCCCGAGGGCAGCCGGATGGGACAGAATAAGAATAGAAGGGGAAAAACATAGAACGAGGAATGAAAAACTACTCAAAATTAGTCAAGCTGAGGACGAAAGCTCGAGGGGAGATAGGAAGGGTAGGTACCACAACCATCCCCAATCAAGCTCCAGTCGCCGGCCCCGAAGCCCCCCCAACCGCGTCAAGGAGAGTAGTATCAGGGGGGTGGCTTCCTCCTGATGCCAATACTCTAGCCCTAACTATTAAGTCACTCACGCTCACCGACTCAACGTCCTTAACCTGTTGCAGCTCCATTGATATCCTGTCCGGAAAACCAGTTATAAAAGCAAGCTTCACGGCCCTCTCCAAGCCCTCTCCCTTCCACCCAGATAGCCCTGCCAACCTCCTTATCTCATTAGCAAAGACATCCACCTGCTCACCTGTCCATCTCACCCTCTTTAGCCTTCCATATGCATCAAACATTCCCTGTGTAAAAGCCTCCTTCAATCTATCACTTATCTTCTTAGCATCCAATTGATCATTCTCACTCATCTCAAGGTACAAGGCTAACGCATCTCCCTCCAAGTACAGTGGTATAAAACTAGCCAAGTCTTTAATTTCCATCAGTTTTGCCACCAATTCTGCCTTCTTTAACCACGCCACCACATCGCCCTTACCATCATATGACTTCATCATTTCACTACTCAACTTCCCTTTTCCAGACATGGTGACTATATGCCCAGATAGCTTGTGGTAAAAATACAAAACGTAAGCACCCTTACCTCACAGTGAGAATATCCCTGTGTAGATGCAGCACCGAATATATCTCCAGGGCTAGGCTAAGCTAAGTGGTTCCCCATCCAAGCGCCATCAGCACTCCAGAAACTGCAACCATTAACCTTAACTTGGCACCACAAACCAACCTAACCTACAGCTGCAGTGATGCCCACAAGAACCACCGACCTCGGCTGAATCAATTCACCCACCACAGGAACACTAAACTCACGAAAATAAGACGGGAGCTCCCTACAACCTGCACAAAAAGTTCCTCCCCTCAGCGCCTGCCGACTTGACTGACACTTCCCTTTTCCCGCCAAAAACTCCCCTCCCTAGGCTCCCTACAAATACCTAAAACTACCCAACATCAATCAAATTACACCACAGACAAGAAATGCAGCCCTAGACAGGGCCGCCTGGAAATCCGCCATTTAGGACGTGAGACTGTAACCACATTCCCTGTGGACATAACGGTCTTTAAACTTTTATGTATGTATGAATGTATGTATGAATACATACATAAAATACATAAAATGTTAAGACTGAGTGCTCCACGTATACCTGCAGTTTCAGTCTCTTGTCCTAATGGCGGCGGTCCAGGCAACCCTGTTAAGGGGGGGGGGGGGGGAAATGCCCATTGGCCAGCTTAATCACCAATTATGACTAAACCTAAAGAATCAGTATTGAGTAGAGCTGACCTGTCATCCTCTTGATCCTGGTTGACCTCCATATCTTCCTCCTCCTCCTCTGTATCATCCAACTTTAGAGTGTCACCCACCACCTCCATCTCATCCAGCTCCATCTGTCAATTATAGGGTTGTAGATTTATCATTAAGCTCAGGTATTTCATTTGGATCAATACATACTGTACTGTAAAAATGTACGGTCTTGGGTTGGCTAAAATAGGTCACCAATGGAATATAACAGCTTGGGCTTGGGTTTTGGGTCATCGGTAAGATCAGGCAAGGAAGAACTGTACAGTCAAAATCAATACAGCATTCAAATACCTTAAGAACTACTGTACACCAAGCAAACCAAATACTTGTTCCGGAGATAGGAGTGTTCTTGGGGAACCGGATCTTGAGGAGGAAAAGTAAAATAATGGAAGACATGAACAGTACCATCTTTATTTTCATTTTCTTGGGCCAGACGTTTTGACACTTTCTTAAGTCATATTCAGTGGTCTAAAATTGACAATTAAAATGTACAGTATTATTGGACATGATGTCAAGATAAACACTAGTACAGTAATAAATTAGTAAACGAGTTACACTAGGTCAAGTTAAAAATGAATACAGTAGTCCTATATTTAAACTAGACTAATGTTAAGCTAAACACGAGTATAGTAATAAAAATAAGAAGTTAACTTTTACAAGGGTACATTAAGAAAAACACAATTAATTTGAAAATTATGAGTACACGAGTATGCAAATTAATGAGGTTATAATAATGAAATTAGTTATTGAATTAACTATACTTAAGTAAAATTAAAGGAAGGTAAGAGCCAGTAATATTATATAGGAGTATTATAGGTTTGACTCCTGTAAGGAGATAAAGAAAACCCAATATTTAGTAGTGGCCCCGTAATCATTGACGAACATGCCTATTACATAAGGCACCCTCTTCAAACACTCATCCGCCGTAGTTTGAATCTACCGCGCAGAGCATAACAAATTTGAGGAGCCTTCATCATGAGTGCACACAACCTCACTCATGGCTTCAGTCATTATGAATTGGGTTCTCACTACGAAAAAACTTTGTAAAAAATAAAAACAAAAAGAAAATAAGAATAACTATTCAATAAGCTTTCCATAATATCGTGGATGTACTTGTGTGGATCTTTGACCAGACGCTGACTCGGGCGTCATTCCTCCTTCACTGACATATCAAGTAAACCAAAATCCTTAATACATCAACGAATGGGAAGGGGATGGTCGGGAGGGCCCCAGTCGTCAATGATTACGGGGCCACTACTAAATATTAGGTTTTCTTTATCTCCTTACAGGAGTCAAACCTATAACTTATTAGTGGCCCCTCCATCATTGACGAACATGCCTGATATCTAAGACTGGAGGGGGACATTCGTAATCATATCATAACTCTAGTAAAAGCAGATAATCAAACAACCACATAGTATTCTTACTTCGAAAAAAATATATATTTATTGGCATAGCACATAAATACAAAAAGGGGTTCAAGCAGGAGCGTGCTTCAAAGAAGCCTGCTTGATAAATAGGGTTAACTCTTGAGACTCTGCGAACAGATCTGTAAGTTAAAAAGGCACCCCACTCAACATAAGTGGTGAAAAATAAAAACTTATAAGTTTACATGTGCACATATAACCCCATAATACTAGTGGATGCATCTTGCAAAATATATCCAATGCTTAAAATTAAATTGCTTTCACAGCTAAAACTACTATAACAACACTGTTGTTTGTACTACCATTGTACTAGCACAATTTCCTGCACTGAATAGTACAGAGAAATTTTCATATCACACTACTCATAACTAGTATCACAGCTCTTATACTCCGGCGGGGTCTAGGGTGTCCTATGTTACACTGACTGCCCCCCCCTCCCCCCTTTTCCTTGAAATTAAACAAAAGTGACTTAACCCTCTGTCCCCGGAAGGGCTCTTGAACGCCCATAAAAAAGCATACACGAGCTGCCCGGAAGGGCTCTTAAACACCCATGAGGTCAAAGCCTGTGAGCTTGGTGTGCGAGGCGTCGGTCCGACGCATGTAAACAACAGCCGGCTGGACCGACGCCCCGCATCTCCGGCCACAAGAAGGAGAGCGTCGCTTGTTCGTGTGTGCCTGTATGTTGTTGTTAAGTATCGAAAAGTAGTGTAAAGTGGCTGTTTTTGCCATAAAGTTATCTCCAATGAAATCATCATCACAACTCAACCAGTTGACTTTGAGAGCTCTACTTAACGCCATTCTACAGGTAAATAACACAGCTACGCTTGGGGATGCGTGGGAATGCGGGAAGTAGTCAGAATAACAAATTATAGGTTTGACTCCTGTAAGGAGATAAAGAAAACCTAATATTTAGTAGTGGCCCCGTAATCATTGACGAACATGCCTATTACATAAGGCATCCTCTTCAAACACTAATCCGCCGTAGTTTTGAATCTACCGCGCAGAGCATTTAAAAAACTGAGGAGCCTTCATCATGAGCGCACGCGACCTCACTCATGGCTTCAGTCATTATGAATTGGGTTCTCACTACGAAAAAACTTCGTAAAAAAGAAAAAGAAAAAGAAAAAAAGAATAACTATCTAATAAGCTTTCCATCATATCGTGGATGTACTTGTGTGGATTTCTGACCAGACGCTGATTCAGGCGTCATTCCTCCTTCACTGACATATCAAGTAAACCAAAATCCTTAATACATCAACGCATGGGAAGGGGACGGTCGGGAGGGCCCCAGTCGTCAATGATTACGGGGCCACTACTAAATATTAGGTTTTCTTTATCTCCTTACAGGAGTCAAACCTATAATTTATTAGTGGCCCCTCCATCATTGACGAACATGCCTGATTTCTAAGACTGGAGGGGGACATTCGTAATCATATCATAACTCTATAAAGCAGATAATAAAAACAACCACATAGTATTCTTACTTTTGAAAAAAATATATTTAAATGTGGCGTAGGCCAAAAATATACAAGAAAAAAAAAAAGGGGTTCAGGCAGGTGCCTGCTTCAAAGAACCCTGCTTGACAAAAAAATGGGTAACTCTGAAGATTCTGAACACAGATCTGCAGTTACAAAGGCACCCCACTCAACGAGTGGTGACAAAAATAACAAGTTATAAGTTTATATGTGCACATAATAAACCCCAAAATAATCGTGGAGGTAAATTGCAAAGGACCTCCACTATTCTAATATTAGATTGCTTTCGCAGCTAAAACTATTATAACAACACCGTTCTTTTGTACTAACATTGTACTAGCACAATTTCTCACTGAGAAATTTTCATATCACATTAACCTTAAATTGTATCACAGCTCTCATACTCCGGCGAGGTCTAGGGTGTCCTATGTCAGCTGACTGCACCCCCCCCCCCCCCCCCCCCCCTTTCTCGTGAAAAAACACAAAAGTGACTGCAGGGCCACCTAGACCCTCTGCCTTAAAGCTATACATGGTCTATCTATCTATCTATCTATTGCCTGACGCCGTGATCCCCGGAAGGTTTATCTAGAGCAACTGACAAGTATCTAGACAAAAACGTATGATTAGACGCCCACAACTGAGTGGACGCGATATCGTCTACTGAACAAAATTTCAGGAAACGTAAAGAAGCTGCCCATTTGCGTAAATCGTGGGCCCTACCCACAACGCCGGGATTACTCTCTTTAATGACTTCGACCATAAGAGAGGCTAATCGTCGTTTAAGTAAGCGTTTACCCGTACTTGCTACCCATAAAGCACCTTGGGGGTTAAGAGGAGCTACTCTCAAATATTTGGTTAGAGCTTGCACTGGACATAAATTATGATGCACCTTTCCCCTTTTCAACGCTGGCACCGTGAACTCAGAAAACACGTGTGCACTGTGCTCATTCTTGGCTACAAAACCTGGGGAAGGTGCAATGTAAATACATTCATTCAGTCTGCCAAACCTAAGGCAATTAGGTGTGTTGCTCATCGCCGCCAGCTCAGATACTCTGTTCCCGGTGGCCAAAGCCTTAAGGAAAACCGCCTTTTTTAAGAGTAATGCAAAGTCTGCAGTATTCTGGTACAGACGAGAGTGAAGTAAAGACAAGGCTTTGTCCAGAGACCAAGTAGGCATGAGCTGACGGGGAGGTGGGCGAAGTTTAAAACAAGCTCTCATAAAACCTGTTTCCTCCGCCACCGGTATGGAGAGACCTGTCAGGTCTAAAAAGGGCACTCTAATCGCAGTTAAGTGATTTTTTAATGTTACCACAGATAAATGTTTCTGCTCAAACAGATAATTTAAATAATTGAAAACTAAGGCCACTGACGGCACCCTCTGTTCCGTTCTGATGATCCAGGAAGTAAAAGCTTGCCAATGTGAGTGATACTGTCGTTTCGTAGACTGAGTATATTGATTGATTAATTTATCGGTCACATCTCTACCGTATGGTGCTAGCCACTTGGCCTCCTGAATGTCCATAATGCAAAAGTCAGCGAGGTCGCTAGGTTGCCAATCGTGTCTAAGTGGAAATACCCGACCGGGAGCGACACCGGGTCCGGGCACCACGTTTTCAATTGCTGGTACCACAACTGCGCCGGCCACAGCGGCGCGACTAGCGAGACTAAGCCTCGATAATCTCGTAGTTTGTTCACTACGTGGCACATTAGTGACGCATCTGGCGGTGGAAACAGATAGATGGAGCTCCATCTGTTCCAGTCTGTCACTAGAGCGTCTGGCCCCCCTGCCGGCGTTTTCGCCCGGCGGGTGAGGTATAGAGGGAGTTTGTGAGTCTCCTCGGACGCAAAAAGATCCACTTGTGGATGGGAGAGCTCTGCAATCATTAGGTTGAAAATGGGTTGCTTGAGCTCCCATTCTACTGTCGTGCTCTGTCTCCGGGACAGAGCGTCTGCCCAGACGTTCGCTACGCCTGGGAGATAAGATGCGTGAATGTAAATGTCTAGTCTGTTGGCGAGAGTAAAAATCTCTTCCGACACGTTTAGCAACTTCCTTGACCTCGTTGACACTTGTTTCTGAATACAGTGAACTGCATTCAGGTTGTCCATCCTGAAGGCCACCGACTTGCCCTGTAACGCCGGCCCGTGAGCCTGAAGGAAATACAAGGGGACTAGTAATTCTTTGACATTGATGTGAGAGATTTCTAAGTGGGACCAAATCCCCTGATTTGACTGAAATCCCCACCCTATTGTGCCTGACGCATCCGTGTCTACCCATACCGTTGGTGGAGGAGAGGTCCATGACATTATTGAATGCAAAGTTTCCCTCTTTGCCCAGACCGCTAGCAAGGTGTGGATTAATTTCGGGATGGGCCATAATTTGTCCGCCGGTAGGAGCGGGAAATATTTGTTGCCTTCCAATATTAATCGTTTTACTTTCAACCTGCCCAACTTGACAGTTAGTTGAATCCAGTTGAGAGAGCCTACCAGAGACTCCCAGACCCTCCGCGTCGTAGTCAGACTGTGAAGAAACATGAACAGTTTCCTGCGAAACCTGTTGCGATTGTCCACACTCTGACTCAGAGTGAGAGCGGCCGTGTCCCAGACCAGCCCTATCCACTGAATTACTCGTGAGGGAACAAGGTTTGACTTTACCAGATTTACCTTGAAGCCTAGAGTTTTGACATGATTTAAAATAATATTGACATGTTTTATGCATAAGTGTTGTGTCTCTGCCACTACCAGCCAGTCGTCCAGATACCACAACACTCTGATCCCCTGTTTTAACAATGGCATCAGGGCTTGCCGGACTAATTTCGTGAATAATCGAGGTGCTAGGTTCAAGCCGAACGGCATCCTTTGAAAACAAATTTTTGGTGCCTGATCCGTAAGGCCAAAAACCTTTGAAACCTTTTGTTGACCGAGACGTGCCAATAGGCGTCTGTCAGGTCTAGTGAACACATCCAACCTCCCGGCGGAAGTGTTAGCCTGATTTGGTGTACTGTTAACATTCTGAAAGATTCGTTGTGAATGTGAAGGTTCAGATAAGACAGGTCTACGACCGGCCTCATCTGAACACTGTCCCTTTTGGGAACCAAAAATAGTTTGGACGTGAATACAGGGTAATTTGGGGGGACCGGGATGATGACATTCTTGGCAATCATTTCCTGGACCAGTGACTCCACCTCTAAAGAAACAAAATTCGCCGTTGTCGGCTGACGTAAGCGAGGTCGCCGGAGCCACTGCCAAGTGATGCCCTTGCGTGCCACCATCCGTGCCCAAGTGTTTAAAGGCCATGCCTGGTGGCACGTTCGAAACGACCCAGTTAGCAGACAAGGGTTCGCCGGCTGTACTACCCTCGGGTCCTCCGGCCTTAAGGTTGGCACCGGGAGTGAGAGAGACTTTAGTTTTTTGATGGTGGGGTTGGTGGTGCTGGACGCTTTGCCGGCTGGCTGGTGTTGGCCGAAGACTGGCCCTGACCTGGCTTATGCTGGCCGCGTCCTCTCTGACCTGAAAACCGACTCTGTCTATGCCTGTACTGACCTTGGGGGGAGTGGGAGGACTTAGGTAGAAGAAAGGGTTTAGATCCCCCTGGCTGAGCTTTAGCAGATGGCCTGGGTTTGGGGAAATTAAATGCAGGTTTTTTAGCTGGAGTGGGACTGTGCTTAACGGCCTGTGCCATATTGAACACTGTTCGCCATACTTCAGGGGACATTAAAGAGGGAGTAAGCACTGGTGACATGATCACCTGATTCGCAATGCGATCAGGTAGCTTGCGAACTAAAGACATTCTGAGATCTTGTCTTGCTCGTACCGCCTCAAGCAAGGCGGTGCGTATGTCACCCAAGGATTGGATTGACGACTGGAGGAGCAGTCGCCGGGATAATTCAACCGATCTTCTGGCATCCGCGTCTTCGATTGCCTGAGTGGACCGTAGTAAAGACTTAGCCACCTGTTGAGACACTATGTACTGAGAGAACAGGCGAAAAGCTTTCCCCCTTAGCCTAAATTCTCTGTCTAGGTGAGTAGGGGTAGGGGTAGTGAAGGGGTCTTTTAGCTCACAAAGATTAATCTTAGGGGCAGCTAGGAAAGAAAACAAGGCTGCTGGGACTCCGCCGGCAGAACCTACCGGCATGGAGAACCAAGAATGAGTATCCTGAGGGATTTGGTGGGAAGATTTAGAAGTAAAAGTGGTTGCAAAGTTTTGCGCCTCTATCTCCCAATCTACCCAAGGTCCTGGCCCCAACTGCCCCACCTTCAAAACTGGATTAGCTGCTTCGTCTGTGACGGTCTGTAAATCAAGTTCAGGAGTAAGAGCTGACAGAGTCTTAATATCATTAAACCCATCCAGCTTAGACCAGTCTGAAAATAGTTTTGAAGCTGAGGCAGGGGGTAACACTGGTTTAGAAGCATACACAAAATAGTCTTGGTGATAATAACTAGGTATAGCCTTGATGTTTACGTCTAGTACATTCCCCAAATTATCCAAGGCCCTCAATTTCTTCGACTTATTGCCCTGGATGACCCACTCACGCGGTACCGGGAGTTCCCCTGACAAGGTAGGTTGGGCGAGCTCTGGGTTAGTGGGGGTCAAAAGGACCCATGACTCGTCTGGTCCATAAAGCAAGGGCATAGCTACCTTTCTGAGAGGCGCCTTGTCTAGAGGGGGAGGATTGACGTCTGTGATGACCCTGACATTTGAAGTTGTCAATGCCGCCGTAGCAGGCTTAGGAACCCCTGATGGTGACAAAGTGGGAGGGTTAGGGATCTTAGATAAAGCAATTGAAGTCATCAGAGGCCGTACCGTAGAACTTGTCGTGGGAGCCCCCAAGTCCATAGTGGAGGTTTCCTGTTGTTGGCCAAAAATTTAGATAAAGCATCAGTCAGTAGCCCATTAATTTCTTGTGCAGTAACAAATTGGTTAGATGATGAGCTTACAGGTGAATCATTAATATCCTGCGTGGCGTCTAAGCCTGAGCCTGACTCTTGCCCTTCCATCTCTGAAATTATAGAAACCTCGTCTTTTTCCTCCTGATCCTCCTGAGAAGACCCCGCCGAAGCTGGGGTACCTTGTTGCCAAGATAAGTCAGGAATAGAGGATGGGATCGCCGTGTCCCTGTGGACATCAGCTACTGTGTATTCTCGTTTGAGTCGGACGAGGTTGGTCAGACCCTGGCTGAGCAAACCGCCAAACACCGAGGCCCTGGCCTACACTCTCTTGGGAGTCTGAAACATTCTCAATTATCGAACCTCCTGAACTTTCCAATTCCAGGGTTAGAATATTAATAGGTAAATCCTCTTTAGGGACAGACACCGCACTGGATCCTGGAGGCCTACCACAAACTTTGTCTGAGGTAGAGGTACTATGAGAGGCACTAGAAACTGGTGAATGTAGAGAGGACTTTTTCTTATGTGAATCCTTTTTAGAGGATTTATGGCTACGGTGTGACCGAGAACTACTCTTAGAGTTGGAGGAATCCCCGCCGTGACCACTGGTGGAACTTTCCGTCCTACTCTTCTTACTCGCTGGCGAAGAGGCACGACTAGAAGACTGGCGTCTGAGAGGAGACCGAGACCGAGATCTCTCCCGAGACGATGAGGCGGACGCCGGGGGTGTAGGCTCTCTTGGACGTTTTGGTGTAGTAGCCGAAGATACAGAACCCTGACCAGTCTCCGCCGGCTTATAACTCGTGACTCTAGAGGAACGTTTAGGGGGGGGAGGGTGTTCAAACAGCAATCGATCCCAAAGAGGGACGTTGTCACATTGAAGTGATTTATGCGCAACAATCGTAGTGTAAGCTGCCATCTGCTGCCGTACTTCTCTTAAAGCTACTGCCGCGGTCTTATCATTATCGCAAAGGACCTTGATAGCTAATTGGGAGCAAAAAGAACAATTACGCATAACCCAGAGACCCCTTGAACGGTCTAGACATTTAACACACCTTATGCAACGGGTATGCGCAAAAATAGGGATACCGGAACAATCAGGGGTAGTGCATAAAGCAAAGACTGGGGCTGAGGTAGCCATGACAGAGACTGGTGGGGAAACTACCGCCGGGTCTGTATTGGTCCGCCGGAGCCCAGCTCTGGAAAAAAAGAAAATTTCCAGGAATTAATGCTCATAAGGTTAACCCAACATGTTCGCACACAAGTGTTAATAACCCACCGGATAACGAGATGTAATGACACAAAGATCACAGCTCGCTACGCGGCGGGGTTCAGAATATCTAAACAAATCTTTTGAAGAAAGTGAAGAATACCCTCTGACATAATATAACTGTCCAGCATGGCGATTATAGTCTTTCTGGTGGTGACTGTCTTAAGATTCAATTTTGGAAAAAAACAACCCCCCAAAAAGATGCCGGCCCTTGAAATATTTTAGTAGAATAACACAGGGCAGGCTGACACGAGATCTGATTTCTAACGAATTGTCACAAAAAGATCGCCGTAAGGTTGAAGGCGGCGATACCTAATTGTATCACTAAATTAAGTGGTTAACTCGAAATTGAATTGTAAATTCCTTATTTCCTCCACCTAGGAGCACCCCCGGGTGTGAAAAACGATGTTAACCCTAATTGAACCTTCAATCGCCGTAAGTATAAAGGCGGCGATACATATAGTATCACTTAAATGGATTGGTTAATGAACTAAGTGACTTAGTTGTTCATCCCACCCTACCAAGGTACACCCGCCGGGTGAGATGTCAAAAAGTTAACCCCATAAGTTCCTGTCCCCACTTCTTTGTAAAAGATCGCCGGGGAGGAAAGCCCTTAACAACAGCTAGGTTTTTTATGTAGTTTTGTAAAACCTGGTAGAAAAACTACATAACGTATGTTCGCATGAACAGCGTTTTATAGATGGGTAAAATCATTCCGCCGGGAATCAAAGGGTGCCTGAAACCAGGTACCAACAGAGACGCAGTCCTGGAGAGCCACAGACACCTCATCGCCGGGAACACCAGCCTGTGTGAAAACCACGTGTGGCCCAACACGGCTCTCGGCCGGGTTTTTATCATGGTGAAACCGAGAAAAAACCCGCCGGAAGTAAACCCACCCCGAACAGACACCATCTGATCGTGCAACGGACACGAAGGAAGCCACGCACGACTAACCTAAGTCCACACAATAATCCGTGGAATTAGCCAATACACAACTAAACCAGGAACAAACATAGTCCGAGGAATTAGCCAATACACAACTAAAACCCGGATACACATGACACAGTAGGGCATATTTAAAAATAATAAACAATAACACTTGTACATGTGGCAAAGCTACGCGTGGCTGGCTAGGCCTAAGTAGACGGCATAATAAATGTTGAAATATACACAAAACACTGGAAATATCACAACAGGAACCACCGCCAACACACCACTGTAGAAAATACTTCCGACAAAGGGAAGACTGACTCGGGACCCAGAAAAAACTTCACTAAGTGAAGAAAAATACGCTGGGAACGTCAGAAGCAAAGCTACCTCATCAGAAAGATAAAAGGCAGCAATAACTAACGCGTAATGAAAGCCGCCTGCAACACAAGCTAACTAACTGTGAAAAAGTTCACATGTCCACAACAGGACCACGAGGGAACATCCGAAATAGATGACCCAAACACACGACCCAAAATACACTGCACTGCGGGCAACCAGCCCCGGACACTCCTGCTACACATATCCTAACCTTACTCGATACATCCCGGAGTAAACAAATGAGAAAAAACTCACTAGGGACGCAACAAATGCGGAATCAGCGGAGCGTGGGGAGACACGTCCGGGCAGGCTGAACGCAGAGCAGAGAAGGAGGAATGACGCCTGAATCAGCGTCTGGTCAGAAATCCACACAAGTACATCCACGATATGATGGAAAGCTTATTAGATAGTTATTCTTATTTTCTTTTTGTTTTTATTTTTTACGAAGTTTTTTCGTAGTGAGAACCCAATTCATAATGACTGAAGCCATGAGTGAGGTCGCGTGCGCTCATGATGAAGGCTCCTCAGTTTTTTAAATGCTCTGCGCGGTAGATTCAAAACTACGGCGGATTAGTGTTTGAAGAGGATGCCTTATGTAATAGGCATGTTCGTCAATGATGGAGGGGCCACTAATAAATATACGGTAGCCTAGCCTAGCCATTTTTTCGGCCAAAACACCCGGGTTTCGGGGAATATTTATGTAATGCGTAGCCGGGGCTGGAGGGTTAAAGGCCACCTAGACCCTCTGCCTTAAAGCTATACATGGCAAGGAAGGTTTGTCTAGAGCTACTGACAGGTATCGAGTCAAAAACGTATGATTAGAGGCCCACAAATGTGTGGACGTAATATCTTCCACAGAAGAGGCTGCCCATTTGCGTAAATCGTGGGCCCTACCCACAACGCCGGGATTACTCTCTTTAACCCCTCCACCCCGGAAGGGCTCTTGAACGCCCATAACAACCTCGGTACGCGCAACCCGGAAGGGCTCTTGAACGCCCATTGCTTGCGTGCGTGCTTTCGAATGCCGCGCATAAATTTTTGGTATCGTGGGACGGTAGGTGGCGCCACCAGGCGTAAACTACGCCACAGCAACAGTATCTACCCCGACGCCATCATGGACAGTACGCCAAATAGTGATTCCACTGTGTCCGATACCGTGCTTCCTACGACGCCCGTGCTAGTTCGTCGCGCCTTACCCCGACGCCATCGCCTAAATGTGTTATCTCCCGGAGGTATTGAGACGACATTGAGATTTTATGAGCGAGCTGATGCCAAGCATAATGTTGATGATGAAGGCAGTGACGACTCCAGTAATTATAAGTCGAGTGATTATGGCCATGAGAGTGACAAAGAAGAGCAATTCCTGGGATTTGCGAGAGAACATGACAGTGATGAAGGTGATGTACCAGCTGTTGAGGAAGCTGGTTTACCTAAAGACAGTGAACTTGAGAGAGTGAGTGAGTGGGAGAGTTCAAGGTCACTCACCAAATTTCGCATAAGTGACACGACGCCAAGCCCTTCCCCAGGTAAATCGCCTTTCAAGCTACACTTATATAAGCAGAAAATACTTGAAAAGGCGGCCGCGGCAGCTAGGGAACAAGCCAAAATACTTGGTGAGGATGAGGCTGTGAGTGAGGGTGAGCGTGGTGACCCTTCTCGCCCGCCATTGTCTCCCTTATCTACCCACGCCACCCAAGATGACCCGGATGACCCGGGTGCCCCGCATTCTTCCCCACCACTGCCAAGGGTTGAGGACCCCCCACTTTCGGCCTATTTGCCTCCTAGGTCCCCCGACAGGAGACATACTGCTGCCGAAAAGGGGAAAGGCAGGAAATATACCAAAAAAATAAAGAAAAGTAAGAGAGTTTTGTTCGAGGCTCCCGCGGCGTCCACCCCTGCCGGCCACAGCCATACATAAGAACATAAGAACATAAGAAAATGGGAGTCTGCAGAAAGCCGATTGGCCTAAGCAAGGCAGATCCCTGTCCCACACAACCCCAAATCAATTACAAAGCCCAATTATAGGCTCAACACTCTAATACCCTGAGGATCATCTTACCAAAATGGTTAGAGATTAACGCAGGATTATGGGGGTCTGCAGAGCGCTGATTGGCCCAACCCGGCTGATCCCCCTTCACACCCAACCCTTCTCGTCCATATGCTTATCCAATTTTATCTTAAAGCTCCCTACAGTTTTAGATCCCACTATAGCACTTGGTAGTCCATTCCACCCATCTACAACTCTGTTACCAAACCAATATTTGCCTATATCTTTTCTGAAACGAAATTTATCTAATTTGAAACCATTGGTACGAGTTCTTTCGCTATCACTGAGCTTTAGTACATTTGTCATGTCCCCTTTGTTAATCCCACTAACCCACTTGAACACCTCTATCATATCCCCTCTAACTCTGCGTCTCTCTAACGAATGTAAACCTAATTTCTTCAACCTTTCTTCATACTTTCTTCATACGCCCCCGCAACTTTCCCCACGGTCCTCCCCACCTCTCCCGCCTTCAACATGTCTTCCTGAAAAAGTCTTTGAGCTCGCATCACCAATACCTGGGCCTAGTGACAGTGAAGAATTAATTTCTGTCACTCCTCGCCGGCCAAGGAGCCCAGGACCTCGGGGTGACATAGCCTCACCTGCCACTCCTTCCCCACCTCGCCCACGCATCACTCGTTCCCCGCCAGATTATGTGGGGGCCACTGATGATGAAGGGCACCTCCCTGAAGACTCTGGCCATGATTACATAGGTCCACCGTCAGGGCAAGATGACCACTCGGACGATGAGTATATGGACATCGACAGCCCTAGACCCATCCGCTTGGCCCGGCGTCGTGCTGCCCGTCGTGCTGGCCGCCGCCCTCGCCGCCCTAGGGCGCGCGCCTCCCGAGTTGGCCGTGGGCGTGCTGGGCCACCAGCTGGAGCTCCTCGTCAGCGTAGACAAGACCCATTCTACGTTTTTCAGTGGCAAGACGTAGTTGATGGGGATGGATACAACCCTGATGTGCCAGCTTTTGATGAGGTACTGGAGGGTTCAGGCATTACCCCCAATTTTCCTGCAGGCCCCAATGCTCCACCACACAAACTATTTGAGGCCTTCTTTGATGAGGAGGTGGTAGGCTATGTTGTCAAAGAGACAAATAAGCAGCACCAATACCAGGTCCACTTTTTGGGTAAGGTGACGAAGGGCCACATGAGGCAGTGGACCCCAGTGACTCATGATGAGTTCATGGTGTTCCTGGCACTCACCATGCTAATGCCACATGAGGCAGTGGACCCCAGTGACTCATGATGAGTTCATGGTGTTCCTGGCACTCACCATGCTAATGCCTCATGTCAAGAAGCATAGGTTGCCTGACTACTGGATCACCAATGATCTTATATCCACCCCTGCCTTCGGGAAATATATGTCTCGCGACCGGTACCTTGATATCCTCGCAGCGCTCCATCTTGTCACCAACCTTGACGTCCACCTCCCAGACAAGCTGTGGAAGATTAGGACGTTGTACGAGATGATGCGAGAACGCTTCACCTCCTACTTCAAGCCCTTCCGCAAGGTCGTCATTGATGAGTCTCTTGTGCTGTTCCGGGGAAAACTCAGCTTCCGGCAGTACATCCCCTCAAAAAGACATCGCTTTGGCATAAAATTCTTTGTGCTGTGCGACTGCCAAACTGGCTATGTCCTGGACTTCAGCGGGAAGGAAGGGGACGTGCTTGTGGACCCCCTCATTGGCTTTGGCGGAGCAGTGGTGCAAGCCATGATGGACCGCTACTTTCACAAGAATCACGTCCTCTACACGGACAATTATTACACGTCCCCCACTCTCTCACAGTACCTGCATGAGCGCAAGACGGGGACTGTAGGCACAGTACGAGGGAAAAGGAAGGGCATGCCACCTTTCCCTCCAAAGACCAAAAAAGGTGAGGTGTTCAAGAAGAAGTCGGGGCCCATTCTGGCTATCCACTGGCACGACCAGCGGAAGGTCAACCTCCTGAGCACCATCCACAAGGGGGAAATGGTGGAGACTGGCAAGGTGGATCGCCGCACCCAGGCCAGGGTGACCAAGCCCGATGCTGTCCTGGACTACAACATCAACATGAGGCTGGTGGACAAGTCCGACATGCAGATAGGCTTCATTGACTGCCTGCGTACCTCGTGCATGGTACAAAAAGTTCTTTCTGCATATGGTGGACATGTCAGTTCTGAATGCCTACAATATATACAAGCTTCGGAATGTGAACACACCCATGAAGTTCAATAGCCTGCGGAGGTTCCAAAAGCAGGTGTTGACGGAGCTCCTGGAGAAGTATGCTACGCCACAGAGGGCAGTGGCACATCCTGGGCCCGCCGTTATTGACCGCTTGCAGTGTGCTCAATACTTGATTAGGCACAGGCTTGGTTCCCTGCCTCAGAATGAATCAGGAAGAACGCAGCAGAAGCGGTGCCATGTCTGCTACAACAGCAGGGTGAGGGCGAGGTCAGGTAAAAAGTCAACCATGGAGTGTGTGGAGTGCAAGGTGGCACTCTGTGCTTTAGGGTGCTTCTTTGATTACCACTCCAAGCTGGAGTTCTAATAATCATACTGAAAGTGCCAAATAAAATGACAATATGTACACTATATATATAGGCAAAAAGTGGAAGAAACCAATTTATTGTTATACAAAAGTCATGTATTATGAGAAAATTGATACAAATACAATTACACCATAATATGTGAAAGTGACACATATGTATATACCAAGTGACATTCATATGATTAGAACCTATAGAAATATATATATCAGTGAAAAAAGACACAATAAATTGTATATAAAACGTTTACAAAGCATATAACTAAGTGAAAGTGACACAAGACCTAATATTTGATGGCCAAAGTATAATAAACACCTGTGATAACGAATAATCAGTGCCTAATACAACAATAACCTACCTCAATTACTAATAAAATGTACGGTATCGAGTGAAAATGAGCATTATCAGTGACAGTGACACTCTCTAAAGCATATTTGTCAAAGTGAAAGTGACACAAGACCTAATATTTGATGGCCAAAGTATCATAAACACCTGTTATAACGAATAATCAGTGCCTAATACAACAATAACCTACCTCAATTACTAATAAAATGTACGGTATCGAGTGAAAATGAGCATTATCAGTGACAGTGACACTCTCTAAAGCATATTTGTCAAAGTGAAAGTGACACAAGACCTAATATTTGATGGCCAAAGTATCATAAACACCTGTTATAACGAATAATCAGTGCCTAATACAACAATAACCTACCTCAATTACTAATAAAATGTACGGTATCGAGTGAAAATGAGCATTATCAGTGACAGTGACACTCTCTAAAGCATATTTGTCAAAGTGAAAGTGACACAAGACCTAATATTTGATGGCCAAAGTATCATAAACACCTGTTATAACGAATAATCAGTGCCTAATACAACAATAACCTACCTCAATTACTAATAAAATGTACGGTATCAAGTGAAAATGAGCATTATCAGTGACAGTGACACTCTCTAAAGCATATTTATCAAAGTGAAAGTGACACAAGACACAATACTTGATGGCCAAAGTATAATAAACCAATAATAACGAATAATCAGTGCCTAATATAACAATAACCTACCTCAATTACTAATAAAATGTACGGTATCGAGTGAAAATGAGCAATATCAGTGACAGTGATACCCTAATAAACATACTTTATATAATTGGCCTCAAAATAACTATAAAAATATCAAATAAACATCACATTCTCAATATCAAACACTAAAATCGTCTAAGGGAGATAAATACTTTGGCGCGACGAGCGGCTAGGTGCGTCGTAGCCGTGGCCGGGGCGACGCGTCCGAACGCGGGAAGAATTTTCCGCCGAAAAGCACTCGTCTTCCCGCGCTCACCATTATGCAACCAGAGGGGCTAGAGACCTCTACTCAACGCCATTCGACAGAGCAAGGTTTGTGGAACATTATTCTTTTTTATTCATAACATTACATGCCATATTCATTGAATTACAGAGGAGTTAACATAGACCAAAGATCGTCAAAACACCCGGTACCACAGCACAGTCGCAAGCTATAGCCCCCGGGGCTGGAGGGTTAATGACCTCGACCAAAAGAGAAGCCAATCTACGTTTCAGCAAGCGCTTGCCCGTACTTGCTACCCATAAAGCACCCTGGGGGTTTAGAGGAGCTACTCTCAAATATTTGGTTAGAGCCTGCACTGGACATAAATTATGGTGCACTTTTCCCCTTTTCAACGCCGGCACAGTGAACTCTGAAAACACGTGTTCACTGTGCTCATTCTTGGCTATGAACCCTGGGGAAGGTGCAATGTGAATACACTCATTAAGCCTACCAAACCTGAGGCAATTAGGTGTGTTGCTCATCGCCGCCAGCTCAGACACTCTGTTCCCGGTGGCCAAAGCCAAAAGGAATACAGCCTTTTTTAAGATTAATGTAAAGTCTGCAGTATTATGGTACAGACGGGAATGAAGTAAAGACAATGCTTTGTTCAGAGACCAAGTAGGCATGAGCTGACGGGGAGGTGGACAGAGTTTAAAACATGCCCTCATAAAACCTGTTTCCTCTGCGACTGGTATGGTGAGACAGGTAAGGTCCCAAAATGGCATCCTAATCGCTGTTAAGTGATTTTTTAACGTTACCACAGATAACGGTTTCTGCTCGAACAGATAATTTAAATAATTAAAAACTAATGCCACCGAGGGCACAGTTTGTTCTGTCCTAAGGATCCAAGAAGTAAAGGCTTGCCAATGTGATTGATACTGTCATTTTGTAGACTGAGTATATTGATTAATTAATTTATTGGTCACGTCTCTACCATACGGTGCTAGCCACTTAGCCTCCTGAATGTCCATAATGCAAAAGTCAGCGAGGTCGCTAGGTTGCCAATCGTGTCTAAGTGGAAAAACCCGACCGGGAGCGACACCGGGTGCGGACACCACGTTTTCAATTGCTGGTACCACAACTGCGCCGGCCACAGGGGCGCGATTAGCGAGACTAAGCCCCGATAATCTCGTAGTTTGTTTACTACATGGCACATTAGAGACGCGTCTGGCGGCGGAAACAGATAGATGGAACTCCACCTGTTCCAGTCTGTCACCAAGGCGTCTGGCCCCCCTGCCGGCGTTATCGTCCGGAGACTCCCAGATTCTCCGTGTCGTAGTCAGACTGTGAAGGAACAGGAACAGTTTCCTGCGAAACCTGTTTCGATTGTCCACACTCTGACTCAGAGTGAGAGCAGCTGTGTCCCAAACCAGCCCTATCCACTGAACTACTTGTGAGGGAACAAGGTTTGACTTTACCAGATTTACCTTGAACCCTAGAGTTTTGACATGTTTTAATGTTATGTTGAATTTTTTTTTTTTTTTTTTTTAACCCGTTGAGACCCAGCGTCGCACGTGTTGCGTCGGCAGTCTTTGATCACCAACTCCCAGCGACGCATCACGTGCGTCCGACATATAAAAAACACTTACGTGGCTCGTAAGGTAGGAAATGGCGGGAGAATAGGAGGGGGAGGTACCGTAGTGTGTGTGGGAGCCGGGCCAGTAGGTGTGAGCGGGCCGAGACAGCCGCGCGGCTGGTGGTGGTGGGCTTAGTGGGGATAGTTTACACCCCTAGTTCACCGCCACTTTGAACCTTCATTACTCCGGTCGTATGGGAGCTAGAGGCTTGAGATTTATGTGAGATACTCCTTAGGATGTATGCCGTACAATGCCATACTCAGTTTTTATCCTAGTGCTCCCGGGCGGGTGGTCATGCGGGGGAGACGAACTATTGAAACCCCCCCCCCCAAATGACCGAAATGAGTTTTTTTTAATTTGTGTTCATTTCTCACCATTCTCTTCCATTTTGGCTCAACAAATTTTTTTGAGGCTCCCCCCCCAAAAAAAAATGTCAGAGGTTATCTTTTTTTTTTTTTTTCATTTCTCATCCTTGTCTTCCATTTTAGCAAACAAAAAAAAATAAGTGAAAATGGCTTGGGACTGGGGTGAACAAAATATTATAACTAGCCGGGGCTCAACGGGTTAAAAGATCTCCGTCTACGTATTGTGAAAAACCTGTTATCCTCCGGCAAATTGTGGGGTTGAGTGAGTGAAGGGGGGGACAGTGAATGAAGGAGGATACATGTTTTTCATAATACGTGTTGCTAGCCCCAAACGCGCGAGCAACTGTGGCTTTCAACCATCCGACACATCCCCTTTTATTTATGTGCATCACACATGTTACATACAAATAAAGTTTATGTTTTGTTTTACCCTACTGTGGAAAGACTACGGATACACCACTCCTGCCCGGGCCTCACACAGTGGCATGACCCAGTCCTGTCGAACTGAGCTCATGACGCTGGTGGCATTTCCCCGGAGGATAGCCATCCCTAGTCTTTGCTTGAGCCAGAGGGTTTCCCGGGGTTCTCCTGAAACTTCTCTGATTTTACGGCCTATTTCATTCACCATCTTAAGGGTGGTAGGGCCGAAGACTCCTGAAGTTTCGAATGCCAGGGGCTCGAACTGATGATTTCTGGCGATGGCTTGATATTTTCTGCTATCCGGGCGGCTTCACCTGCTTCGTCGGCGTTTCTGGCGATGTTGGTTGTGGAGAAAGTGTCAACACATGTGGCATCCCACACGAGGCACCGGCCATTCTTGTAAGGGAAAGTGGTCATCCCATCTGGTCGTTTGCCGTCTTCTCTGTGAAGTCCATGTGGTTCGAGGATTGATGCACGGTTAGCACTCTGCAGGGCCCGTTTTATGACATCATTTAGTGCAGAGTGTCTTGGCAGGCGGCCTGCGTTGTAATTACATGACAAGGCATGGTGACCTTGAGCATCCATCCCCCCACCACACTTGCAAGTGTGTGGGTGACAAACTGCCGCACCCACTCTGAGCGCGATGGCAACCCGGAGCGCTTCAGCATCCAAGTGAGTTCCAAGAGGTGGGATGGGGATGGCGTGTAACCACAAGCCACTCTCCGAACGGGCGGCTGCCTGGAGGCGTGCTTTTGCAACCTGGTCTGCATTGGTTAGGAGATTTTCTTGAGTTTTCTTCGCCGAGATGGTATCCCACGCTTTCTGCTTGCTCCTGGAGGTACCCTGGGGCTCCTCCTCTACTCCTGTACTTCCCTTCCAGGTGTTAATCGCTGCTGTTACGTCCCCATTAAGTGTCATTCCGGGTTGAGAAGAAAGGATGGACACTACAAGGTCGTTGGTCGCGATGAGGGAAGAGATAAAGGCTGGGGAGGCAATATCCGAGGCTCTCCGTATGCCCAAGCCCCCGAGGCGGACAGGAAGGGTGGCTTGTGTCCAGGCCCGTTCTTTAAATTCCATGTTGGTGATGCTGGTCACTGCTTCTCGGATTATGCTGTCTAATTCTTGGAGGCCACCATTGACATGATTTATGCATACTTGCTCCGTCTCTGCCACCACTAGCCAGTCGTCTAGGTACCACAAAATCCTGATCCCTTGTTCTAACAATGGCATCAGGGCTTGCCGGACTAATTTTGTGAATAAGCGAGGTGCCAGGTTCAATCCGAATGGCATCCTCTGAAAAACATAATTTTGATGCCTGATCCGTAAGGCCAGAAATCTTTGAAATCTTTTGTTTACCGAGACGTGCCAATAAGCGTCTGTCAGGTCTAAGGAACACATCCAACCTCCCGGCGGAAGTGTTAGCCTGATTTGGTGCACTGTTAACATCCTGAATGACTCGTTGTGAATGTAAAGGTTCAGATAAGACAGGTCTACGACGGGTCTCATCTGAACACTGTCCCTTTTGGGTACCAAAAATAGCTTGGATGTGAAGACTGGGTAATTTTGAGGGACCGGGATGATGACATTCTTGGCTATCATTTCCTTGATCAGTGACTCCACCTCTAATGAAACTAGATTCGCCGTTGTCGGCTGACGTAAACGAGGTCGCCGGAGCCACTGCCAAGTGATGCCTTTGCGTACCACCATCCTTGCCCAAGTATTTAACGGCCATGCTTTGTGACACGTTCGGAACGACCCAGTTAGCAGACAAGGGTTCGCCAGCTGTACTACCCTCGGATCCACCCGCCTTGAGACCGGCCCCGGGAGTGAGAGAGACTTTAGTTTTTTGATGGTGGTGGAGGTGGTGGTGGTGGACGCTTAGCCGGCTGGCCGGCGTTGGCAGAAGACGGGCCCTGACCTGGTTTGTTATAGCCTCGTCCTTTCTGACCTGTAAACTTACCCTGTTTATACCTGTACTGACCTTGAGGGGAGGAGGACTTAGGTAGGTGAAAGGGCTTAGATCCCCCCAGCTGTGCTTTTGCGACTGGCTTGGGTTTGGGAAAGTTAAAAAGTTTCTTAGAAGGGGTGGGACTTTGTTTAAAGGCCTGAGCCATATTGAAAACCGTTCTCCACACATCAGGGGACATTAAAGAGGGAGTTAGCACTGGTGACATGACCACCTGATTCGCAATTCGATCAGGAAGTTTCCACACCAAGGACATTCTGACATCTTGTCTCGCTCGTACTGCCTCAAGTAAGGCTGTGCGGATATCACCCAATGACTGAATTGACGTTTGAAGGAGCAATCGCCGAGACAGTTCAACCGATCTTCTGGCATCCGCGTCTGCGATTGCCTGAGTGGATCGGAGCATTGATTTCGCCACCTGGTGCGTCACAATGTACTGGGAGAAAAGTCTATACGCTTTCCCCCGTAGCCTAAATTCCCGGTCTAGGTGAGTTGGAGAAGGAGTAGTGAAAGGGTCCTTGAGTTCACATAGATTGATTTTGGGGGCAGCTAAGAAAGCAAACAAAGCCGAAGGGACTCCGCCGGCAGAACACACTGGCATAGAGAACCAAGAATGACTATCCTGAGGAATTTGGTGGGAAGATTTTGAGGTGAAGGTGGTCGCAAAGTTTTGAGCCTCCGTCTCCCATTCCACCCAAGGTCCCGGGCCCAACTGCCCCACCTTCAACACTGGATTAGCGGCTGTGTCCGTGACAGTTTGCAAATCTAATTCTGGAGTGAGAGCTGACAGTGTTTTTATGTCATTAAAACCATCATGCTTGGACCAGTCAGAAAACAGTTTCGAAGTTGAGGCAGGGGGCAGGGCAGGTGTAGCAGTATATACAAAATAGTCCTGGTGATAATAGTTAGGAATGGCCTTAACATTAACATCTAGTACATTCCCCAAAGTATCCAAGGCCCGTAATTTTTTAGATTTATTGCCTTGGATTACCCACTCTCGTGGCACTGGAAGTTCCCCTGACAAGGTAGGTTGAGCGACCTCTGGTTTAGTGGGGATCAATTGTACCCATGACTCGTCGGGACCGTACAATAGGGGCATTGCTACCTTTCTTATTGGTGCTTTATCTAAAGGGGGCGGATTGACATCCATTATAACCCTTACATTAGAAGTAGTCAGTGCCGCCGAAGCAGGCCTAGTGACCACAGATGGTGATATAGAGGGAGGGTGAGGAATCTTAGTCAAAGCAATAGAAGTCATCAGAGGCCGAACATTAGAACTTGTCATGGAAGCTCCCAGGTCCACTGTAGGAGTCTTCGGCTGTTGGCCAAAAAATTTAGTTAGAGCATTAACCAGTAACCCATCTATTTCCTCCGCCGTGACAAATTTATTCGATGATGAACTCAAAGGTGAATCATTCCGATCCTGTGCGTCGTCTAAAACTGAACCCGACTCTTGCACTTCCATGTCCGAGATAATAGATACTTCGTCTTTGTCATCTGGCTCCCCGTGAGAGGATTCCGCCGAAGCCGGAGTCCCGTTGTGTTGCCAAGACAAGTCTGGAATGGATGATGGGATCGCCGCATCCCGGTGGACATCAGCCACTGTTTGTGTATCTTGAGCCAGACGTGGGCTTTCAGTCCCTGGTCGAGAATACCGCCATACACCTAGGCCTTGGCCTGCACTCCCTTGGGAGTCCGATACACTCTCAATAGGACGATCACTGTCCACCGAACTCTCCAATTCTAAGGTTAGAATACTAATTGGCAAACTATCTTTGGTTGCTGACACTACACTAGCCTCATCCGATTGAATACTAGCTTTGTCGGGGGTAGAGGTATGATGAGAGGCACTAGACTCCGGTGAACGCCGGGAGGCCTTTCGATCATGTGAGTCTTTTCTAGAAGATTTATGGCTACGGTGCGACCTAGAACTTCCTTTGGACTTTGACGATTTCTCGCTATAACCACTGGTGGACCCCTCTGTCTTGCTCTACTTACTCGCCGGCGAAGACGAGAGACTAGGCGGCTGCTGCCGAACAGGGGACCTGGACCTGGATCGCGCCCGTGACGCCGCCACCGGGGGCGTAGGTTCTCGCTGTCTCTTAGATGTGCTTGGGGCTGGAGAAAGTGTAAGACCCGGTCCAGTCTCTGCCGATCTTCGTACAGTTACTCTAGAGGGACGTTTAATGGGGGGGTGCTCAATTAGTAACTTATCCCAAAGAGGGACGTTATCGCATTGAAGTGACTTATGAGCCACGGTAGTAGTATAAGTGGTCATCTGCTCCCTGACCTCCCGTAAAGCGACCGCTGCAGTCTTATCATTGTCTTGAAGCACTTTATGGCTTAATTGAGAGCAAAAGGTACAGTTCCTCATAACTCACAGACCCCTTGAGCGGTCGAGACATTTAACACTTTTAATGCAAAGGGTGTGTGCAAAAATAGGGATACCTGAACAGGTGGGCGTAATGCACAAAGCAAAGACAGGGGCAAAGGTAGCCATGACAGAGACTGGTGGGAAACTTACTCCAGGTTCTGTATAGGCCCGCCGGGACCCAGCTCTGGAAAAAAAGAAAATTTCCAGGAATTAATGCTCATAAGGTTAACCCAACATGTTCGCACACAAGTGTTAAATAACCAGCCGGGTAACGAGACGCAATACTCAACGACTACAGCTCGCTACGCGGTGGGGTTCCTAAGTAAAAGATTTCAGAATATCTTAACTTGTCCAAAAGATTTATGAATACCCTCTGACATAATATAAAGACCAGCATGGTGTTTATAACTGATTTAGTCTTTCCGGTGGTGTTTGTTTCAAGATTCAATGTTGGAAAAAAAAAACTAAAAAGACGCCGGCCCCCGAATTATCTCACAGATAAAAAACTGGGAAGCCTGACAAATATACGAGATCTGACTTCTCCCGAAGTGTCTTTTAGATCGCCGTATGTTGAAGGCGGCGATACAAAACGTATCCCTCAATTGTCTGGTTAACTAACTGAATTGTAAATTCGTTATTCCCACCCTTCCAAGGAGCACCCGCCGGGTGTGAATTTAAGTTAAAAAACGTTAACCCCAATTGTGCCCTAAAACCCCGTATGTTAAAGGCGGTGATACACAATGCATCCCTCAATTGTCTGGTCAACTAAACTGAATTTTGCAAATTCGTTCATCCCACCCTTCCAGGATGCACCCGCCGGGTGTGATTTTACGTTTATAAAGTTAACCCCAATTGTTCCGATCCCCACTTCTTTGTAAAAGATCGCCGGGGAGGAAAGACAAACAACAACAGCTTAGTATTTTATTGGCTTTGCAAAACCGGAAAAAACTACGTACAACACGTGTCCGCATGAACACTGTTAGATGGGTACAGCCATCCCGCCGGGAATCATAAGGAGCCTGACACAGGCACCACAGAGACGCAGTCCTAGAGAGCCACAGACACCCACTCGCCGGGGAAACAAGCCTGTTTTTAAAACCACGCGTGGCCAAAACTCGGCAACCAGCCGGGTTTTTCACGGTGTAACTGAGAAAAACCCGCCGGAAAGTAACCCACCCCGTCCAGATACCATCCGAACGCAACACAGGACCGAGGCGTTAGCCAAAACACAACTAACGCCGGGCCCACAAATAGTCCGTGGAAATAGCCAATACACAACTAACCCAGGACACATAAATAGTCCGTGAAATTAGCCAATACACAACTAAACCAGGACACACATGACACAGTAGTACATATTTATAAAATAAATCAATAACACTTGTACATGTGGCAAAGCTACGAGAGGCTGGCTAGGCCTAGGCAGACGGATAAAAGTAAACATGTCGGAATATAAACAAAAAGCACTGAATTATATCACAACAGGAACCACCGCCAACACACCACTGTAGCAATACTTCCGGCAAAGGGAAGAACTGACTCGGGACCCAGAAAAAACTTCACTAAGTGAAGAAAAATACGCTGGGAACGTCAGCAAAAATAAGCTACCTCATCAGAAAGATAAAAGGAAGCAATAATAACGCGTAATGAAAGCCGCCTGCATCACAAAGCTAGCTAGTGGCAGAGACGGTGACAAATTTTAGTTGGAGGCTAAATACAAATGATAAACTGAAACACATAAGACTAAAGAAGGATTTGAGTATAGAACAAAGGAAAAAAATTAAGGAATTACAAGAAAAGGCTGATGAAAATAATGGAAAGTTGGGTGAGGAGGATAAGAGAAATTTTTACTGGAGAGTGAGGGACGGAAAAGTGAGGAAGTGGTTTATAAGAGTAGAAGGGAGGGGGAGATCAGGGAGGGAAGAGAATGTGATGGGAGTTGTGACGGAGGAGGAGAACGGGGTGGAGGTGTCACAGGAAGAGACGGGAGACAAAGAGGCAGACCCAGTAGTGCTAGCGGGGGAGTAGGGTACGGACAGGAGGAGCGGGATGGTGTAATTGCTGAAGGAATGGTAGATGGATTAAGGATTATGTTTAGTAATGTGGATGTGTTTACCCAGGACAAGAAAAGAGAACTTATATGTAGGTTGCAGGATGAAGAGGAAAAACCTGATGTCATAGCCCTACAGGAAGTAAGAACAAAAAATGCTAGAATTGAAAGGGAACTGGTGGAATATAGTTTGGAGGGTTTGGAGTTATATGAGAGAAATGCTATTAGAGCAGAGGTCGGAAGAGGACTGTTTATTTATGTAAGAAAAGAGCTCAAGGTTAATGAGGTGGATATGAGATAGCAGTATTGTGAGTATTTGTGTATTGAAGTAAAATGTGCAAGAGGATCAATTCTAATTGCCTCTATATATAGAAGCCCAAATAATAGCAGGGGAGAGGATGATAACCTACTGAAAGCAATGGAGGAGATAGATACTACTGTAGAGAGAACAAATATAAAATTTTGATTGGAGATTTCAATTTGCCAGGGATCAACTGGGCAAATTGTACTACTCCAGCGGGACAGGGTAGCCTGGAAAATAAGTTTATAGAGAAAGTGAGAGATTATTTTTTAACGCAACATATTGTAGAGATGACAAGATATAGAGATGGGACACAGGGGAGTGTACTTGATTTGATTTTTAGCAATGAAGAGGATATAGTGGAACATGTTAATGTGGATAGCCCTATAGGTCGTAGTGACCATGCCTGTATAAGCTTTAGTTGTAACATTAAATCAGAGAGGGATAATAGAAGCAATAGAAAAATATACATGTATGATAGAGCAGATTATGAGCTGCTGAGACGGTGTTTGGACATTGACTGGGGGGAATACTTGAACGGTGAAGACGCTGAAGGAATGTGGAGGAAAATTAGAGTCAAACTGGAGAATGCTGTATCCAAAAGTGTACCAGTAAGGGAATATAAGGATAAAACAAAATTGAGGAAAAGAACTAACCCAGAATTGCCAATGAAAAGAAAGCTTTGGATATTGATTAGAAGAAAGAAACGATTGTGGGAAAGATTAAAATTGTTAAAAAAGAACAGGGGGTCTAGTATAGAAGCTAAAGAAGTGGATCTGGAACGTAGACAAATAAACAATAAAATAAGGTGGGAAACAAGGAGGGGGGTGAAGGAGAGGGAGAGAGAGATAGCTAGAAATGTGAAGGATAATCCAAAAATATTCTGGAAGTACATTCAGGAAAAGTTAACAAGAAGAGTAGGGATCCCAGAACTGGTAGGGGGGTTGAATGGTGGGAGTAGAGCGGAGACTGATAAGGAGAAAGCAGAGGTGCTGGGGAAATACTTTGGGGGGGTACTAACAGTGGAGTCGGAGGATGCAGTGCCTACTATGCTCATCAAACAGGCACCGGCACTAGAACTAATAGAGTTTTCCCATGCTAGAATAAGAAGGGCTATAGAAAAAATTAACAGAAGTAAGTCACCGGGACCGGATGGGATACACCCAAGAATCATAAAGGAAGGAGGGGAGATGTTAGTAGAGCCATTGAAAATGTTATTTGAGGTATCGTTTAATACAGGACAAATCCCGATGGACTGGAGAGAGGCGAACATAACAGCGATATTTAAGAAGGGAAAGAGAAATTACCCAGGGAATTATAGACCAGTCAGTTTGACAAGTGTTGTGTGTAAACTAATGGAAACGGTAATTAGAGAAGGAATAATGGATCATATGAAGTCAAACCAACTTTTCAGTGGGAGACAGTTCGGATTCTTGCCGGGGAGGTCGACGGTACTACAGCTAATTAAGGTGGTAGATGATTGGATGCAAATTCTAGAAGATGGTGATGTAATAGACGTGGTATATTGCGATTTTATGAAGGCCACATAAAAGGTTAATAGAGAAAGTTAGAAGCTATAATATAGGGGAGAAATGTGTGAAATGGATAGAAGCCTTCCTGAAAGATCGGAGACAGAGGGTACTGGTGAATGGAATAGGCTCGGGATGGAGGGAAATTACAAGTGGGGTACCTCAGGGATCTGTGTTGGGACCACTGCTGTTCGTTATATTTATCAACGACTTACCTGAAGTTATAACAAATGGAAGTGAGGTATACCTGTATGCGGATGACACTAAGCTGTATAGAAGAGTGAGGAGTAAGGAAGATATGGGTTTGCTTCAAGGAGATGTGGAGGGAATGAAGGGATGGTCTGAGCATTGGTTAATGCCTTTTCATCCAAAAAAATGCAAGTACATGCGGATTGGGACCAGCAAGATAGACAAGGTAGGATACAGTATGTATGAAGCGATGGAGGAAGTGATTGCAGAAAAGGATATAGGAGTAGTGATAGACAATAAGTTAAATTTCTCAGAACATTTAGCGGAAAAGATAAACAAAGCCAATAGAATTGTAGGGCTGATAAGGAGGACATTTGTGTCACTTGACGAAGAAATCTTCAGGAATCTCTATACAGCGCTGGTTAGGCCGCACCTGGAATATGCGAACCAGGTGTGGGCTCCATATATGGTAAAGGATATAGAAGCAGTGGAGAAAGTGCAGAGGAGAGCTAGCAAGCTGGTACCAACGTTGAAGAACGCGGGCTATGAGCAGAGGTTGAGGACACTGGGGCTTCCGACACTGGCATATAGGAGAAAGAGAGGGGATATGATAGAGACTTTTAAGATAGTGTCAGGAAAGTACGATGAGGATGTGTGTGAAGGTATCTTCTTGATGCGGGAGGGAACAAGAACGAGAGGACACTCTAAGAAAATTTACAAAGAAAGAAATAGGCTTGAGAAGGCAAAGAACTCATTTTGTGATAGAGTGGTAAATGAGTGGAACACACTGCCCCAGTATGTAATCAATAAGGGAGTTTGAAAGTAATCTTGATAAAGCATAGGGAAGACAAGATTTGAAGTTTGATTATAAAACAAAAATACAGAATAGTAAAAATGTTGCGTCTGCTGCCGCCGCCGCCAACACAGTGAACGACCGCAGCAGTGCAAGTACTGGTATTGAGCTGGATACACAGGCATAGTTTGCCTTTTTCCAGAGGATCTACTGTAAGAAACTGTAAGAAACTGTAAGAAACTAACTGTGAAAAAGTTCACATGTCCACAACAGGACAACGAGGTACACCCGAAATAGATGCCCCAAACACACGACCCAAAATACACTGCACTGCGGGCAACTAGCCCAGGACACTCCTGCTACGCATATCCTAACCTTACTCGATACATCCCGGAGTAAACAAATGAGAAAAAACTCACTAGGGACGCAACAAATGCGGAACCAGCGGAGCGTGGGGAGACACGTCCGGGCAGGCTGAGCGCAGAGCAGAGAAGGAAGAATGACGCCCGAGTCAGCATCTGGTCAAAGATCCACACAAGTACATCCACGATATTATGGAAAGCTTATTGAATAGTTATTCTTATTTTCTTTTTGTTTTTATTTTTTACGAAGTTTTTTCGTAGTGAGAACCCAATTCATAATGACTGAAGCCATGAGTGAGGTTGCGTGCACTCATGATGAAGGCTCCTCAAATTTTTTATGCTCTGCGCAGTAGATTCAAACTACGGCGGATGAGTGTTTGAAGAGGGTGCCTTATGTAATAGGCATGTTCGTCAATGATGGAGGGGCCACTAATAAATACGAGTATATGAGTTACGTTATAGTGATTGTGTAGAATGCAGTCTTCTATGATGTGTTTAATAGTATGGGGTGCTGTGTTACATCCTGGACAGGTATCAACGACGGAGTCATCCAGTCTCTTCTGATAGCTCAGAAGACCTGGATGGTGCCCACATCTCAGTCTGGCCAGGTGAACTCTGTCCTCCCAAGGAAGGTAGGACTCAGAAGGATGGATTTCGGGAGGTCATGCATGCAGCTGCGTGTTGTCTTTGAGTGAGTAGGTGGAATGGCAAGTGATATGAGTATGGATGTGCTTCTGGAAGCTGGCTTGGGGTGGGCAGGAGGGTAGAGATTACTGTATTTGTGTGATATAGTGTGCTGGATGTTGTTTTGATGTATTATGGTTGAATACCTGTATCAAATAATATATATATTTCTGCATCCTACTGGACTACAAGCTCTTATCGCAAATCTACACATCAACTACAAAATAATTAATTTTCTGTACCTCTGTATCATCTTCCACCTGAACTACTTTCTTCTTGGCTGGCAGCTCTTGGGTAGCTTGGTGTGCGGTGAAATTCTGCTCCTGTGGCTCTTGCTCAACTTTTCCCTCTGCTCCTGCTTTTACTTGCTTAACTTTTCCCTCTGCTCCTGCTTTTACTTGCTTAACTTTTCCCTCTGCTCCTGCTTTTACTTGCTTAACTTTTCCCTCTGCTCCTGCTTTTACTTGCTTCTTATTCAACAGCTTATTCTTTTCTCTTACCTGTACATAACATAATAGATATTTTATAAGGTCAGTTAAGGATTAATAACACTATATAATGAATAATATGTAATGGTAATGCTCTGTCTTGAGTCGGCCACCCACAAGAAGAAAAAAAAAAAAAAAAACAAAAAAAAAAAAAAATAGGAAAATAAAATAAAAAATAGGAAAAATGGGGATTAGGCCTGAGCATATAGACAGATAGAATAGTATGTATGTATGTATTAGTACAGTACTTTCAAATTAGAAAATGGACTGATTTTTGTTTTATACATAATATTGAATTAAATAAAACACACTTTCACCATAAGTGTGAGGGGGTGAGGGGTTTGTGTGAGTGGAGGAGCATTTTCCTTCCCTCACCTTTACTTCACTAAATTTACTGAAGCTAATTTCCTAACTTAATTTTTGATAATGTTTTCATCAAATAATTTGCTTCACTGAATCTTTCACCAACCATTTCTCACCATTTTCAACCTTAAAGGCGAACTACAGGAATGAACGAAAAAACAAAGATTAATGCAGGTTCATAACTTGGCATGAATATACTGTAATATGTATATGGGCAATATCGATATAATTCCATTAACCCCTCAGACCCGGTAGGGCTCTGAGGCACCCATAACAAATACCCCCCGCGCTCCGGCAGCTTGAAAGCCTGTAAGCTTGTTTTGAAAGCCGTCCGTCCGACGCATGTAAACAACAGCCGGTTGGACCGACGCCGCGCATCTCCGACCACAATAAGGAGAGGCGTCCTTGTTCATGTGTGCCTGTATGTTATTGTTAAGTAGTGAAAAGTAATGATAAGTGGCTGATATCGCCACAAAGTTATCTCCACGGAAATCGTCATCACAACTGAACCAGTTGACTTAGAGAGCTCTACTCAACGCCATTCTACAGGTACAAAACACATCTACGCTTGGGGATGCGCGGGAATGCGGAAGCAGTCAAAATAACAAAGATACGGTAGCCTAGGCGTAGACGTTTTTTGGCCAAAACCACCGGGTTTCGGGGAAATTATAGAATACAATAGCCGGGGCTGGAGGGTTAAACTCCAGAAAAAAATACTAATATATAACGACGTTGGCATTCTCGGCGATCAGCTGGACGAGTTCAGTCCACTCAAGTTTACACTTCACAGAACCGCGGGTGCCCAACCCCGAAAGGAGTTGAAATAGGGGAGCTATCCCCCCGCCAAAGGTGGCTTTCTAGGGCCTTTCCTAGCTGATGCTGAGAGGATTGGGTTCTAGTCATGTGGTGATGGGCTGGTCTATCCGAGTGAGAACTGAGCGATCTCTGCCATACCCATAGCTTACTCTGACTGTTCCTTTTACTTATATATCTTCTAGATCTCAAGTGGCGGCGTCTTTTCCGTGGATTGACCTCCCTACTGCCAACCTAGAAGTTGGCAGATTGGGAGCCAAAGTGTCACATTTTTCCCTTACCCCTCAACTTTCTCTTCATAATTGCTGAGGGGCACAGGGCCTTGGGTGGGGCTTTGGTTTCCCGGGCGTTTCCGCACCCTCCTCAGCTCCCTGCCTTGGAGTGGCTTCGGTCACCCGGGCTTTGTTAGTGGTAAGCAGGGAGGATTTTGTGGGGGCGCTCGTTTATGGCCTTGGCCTTGCTCGAGACCTTGGGGCTGTTCGGTCAGACAGCCTGGGGAACAACAACAACCGCGACACTAAATTTGGCTACATGGATGAATTTTTTGTAGTTTCGTCGCCATTATCCCGCAATATCGACGAAGTACTGATACCGCCAGCACTGCGTCTCTCCCTCCACATTCACACTGGTAGTTTCTTTGTTATTGCCAAATGTTTTGTCAGCGAGTGATTTAAAAGCGGTGAGTATTGGTGTGCATTTGTAGCCCCTGGGTAACAGGCTGGGTAACTTACAACAGGATCCCAAAGGGTTTAGATACAAAGATGAACACTGTGGTAAAGTTTAACTTAGCCTAAGCCTGTCAATATTATTGTAGTTAAAAGACAGCACTGTACTCACCTCAAGTGTATTTCCCTTGAGATGTTCCTGGTAAAAGTAGTAATGGGTTGCTGACTTGAAGTGGTGGAGTGCTTCAGAGACCTTGGTATACAGGCATTGGGATTTGGGACAAACAAGGCACTTATACTTGGAGTCTCTGGTGATATCCTGAAACTCTGAAACTAAAAGGTTCTAAGTTAGCAAAAAACAAATTAAGATAACAAACAAACAACTTTAGATAAGTTTAACCCTTAGAGGGTGGAGATTGACCATTTTTCTTAATCTTCAACCCACTGTACAGTAGCTCATTATACAAGGCTTAATATCAGCTGCAAATAGACGCCAAGAAATCCTATATATATTTTTCTTTCCTGAAGTCTATCAATCTATCTATTCCCAGACACATGATCCTCGAAGGGATGGCCATGAAGGAATCGCCCCCATGCACCTCTGTCCCCTGTCAGCCAACACCCCTCCTCCCATCCAACACCGCTTTTATGAATATACTTTCAACTCCATCCTTCCACCTCTCTCTTGGTCTGCTCTTCCTCTCTGTCCTTCCACTTCACTCTCGTACACTCTCTTTGTCATTCTCTCGTTTCCCATACGTTCCACATGGCCGAACCATCTCAAGTCGTTCCTTTTCACACTTTCCAACACATCCACACCACACTGCTCTCGTACTTCCTAATTTGTCTGTCTATCCCTCCATGTAACTCCACTTGCACTTCTCAAGTAACTCATTATCGGAGGTGATAAGTTGAATATACTGTAAGTACTTTAGGATTTTTGGGCCCAAGGAGGGTAAAAGAGAGGAATGACTAAGGATTTGAGGCATGAGAAACTAACACTCAACCTCTGTCGAGTGTGGCTACGCCACGCTAAATCTATGTAGGTGATTCTCTGCCCTTCCATATACCATATAACTGTCTTCGTGGTGCAATGCATAAGTGTGTTGATTTTCGGTGTGAACGTCCTGGGTTCGAATCCCCGGACTGCCACATGTGTTTGTTAATTTCATTAATCGAGTTTAGGAGTAAAGTTGGTTAGTGGAGAGAACATAATAAATAAAGTGAACATTAACTTCCCTTTAGGGGTTAGTAGCTGTGAGTAACAGGTTTACAAAGGTACAACAGCTTTGACAATTATGATTGCATAAACATTATAAGATCTGACAAAAAATAATATATAAATACAAAACAAATAATAATATAATAAAAATAATAAAAATAATAACATAACTAACCTGAGGTACATCCTGGATCATAAATCACAACTGGTTCACCTTTCTTAGAATGCTTCATGTTCTTTAGTACATCCCTCAATATCTCTGTTACGCTGGTCGTCCTGTCTGGGGAATAAACAATAAATTAGAGAGGCACTTGGGAGAACGTATACCACCGCTTACGCTGGCGGAGGCATGTGCTCTACCAATCGCCTCCTAAATTGAATCACTTCTTCCTTGGCGCATATCCTATATGCCCACCAAAGTTTGTGAAAATTGGTTAATAACTTTGTGAGCCGCCTTCACTGGTGGGAGTATGCGCAGTTTCAATTACCTCCTAAATTGAATCACTTCTTACTTGGCTCTTATCCTATCCCATGAAAATTGGTTTAAACACTTTATGAGATATCTAGTTTACAGACAGTAAACAAACGGAGGCAAAAAAAAAAAAAAATCCTCCAACTTTGTATCGGAAGTTATGAACATAGGGATTTTCAGTAGCTATAAGATTAGGTAGGCAGGGTACCAAACAACAGACCACATATTCAAACCCTGACCAAAAACATTTTAGTCATTATTATTATCTGTACAAAGTTAAAGTTATGCTTATATTTCTTATTACTGTATGGATTTGGAAGTGATAAAATTAACCCTTTCCCTGTGGGAGACATTCCCGAACGTCATGGCAATTTACAGCAACCTACAGGCTTTTAACCCTTCCTCCCCGGGCAGCATTTTAAAAGGACGCACCTTGCGAAGGCCCGGAGCCCGGGCGTCCTTTTAAAACCTGTATGCTTGAAAGCGTCCTTAACCCTCCCCCCACGGTGCCACCCTCCTAAGGACAGTGTCGGGTACCCGGGAGATTTGGCCAAAAAACGCCTAGGCCTAGGCTACCGTATCTTTGTTATTTTAACTGCTAGAAAATTCCCACGCATTTCTAAACGTAGTGCGGTTTTCAATCTGTAGACTGGCATTGAGTAGAGCTCTGTAAGTCAACTAGTTCAGTTGTGATGACGATTTCCGTGGAGCGAATTTTGCCGCGATGTTGACAATATCGGAGCTTTTCAGACACTAATTTCGTCATACGTCACAACAACAACATTGATCCGACGTCTCCTTGTTTTCGGAGGTGCGGTGACGCAATGACCGGCTTTGTTTACTTGCGTCGGACGCACGGCGTTCAGACCAAGCTGAATAGGCTTTCAAGCTTACTGCCTGGTATAAGGACACCCGGGGTCCTACCCAACTGCCGCGGTGTCCTTATAAAAGGACAGCCGGGCTGGAAGGGTTAAGTGTGCTTTGAAAGCCGCGCGGCGAAAAGTTTGTAAACAAAGCCGATCGGAGCGCCGCCAAGCCTCAACAAGAAAAAGAAAAATGCCGACCTTGTCCGCCATTGCCAGTTAGAGCGAAAATTAGTGTTCCAAAGTGTCCGATATGGCTAAATCCGCGGAAAAACTCTCTCCACGGAAATCGTCATCACATCTGAACCAGTTGACCTAGAGAGCTCTACTCAACGCCAGTCTACAAATACAAGTACCGGTAAGGGCTATATTTTTAGATTTGTCTGAATTCTCTAGCAGTTAAAATAAAAAAAATAGGCTCAGCAACAACCTAGACTTAATAAATGCTGTGAATAATAATGCGCGCATATCAAAGAGCTTATATTAAATACTAACAAGTGTCTACTCGATTAATAATGTCTAGCTGGGATACTCTAGGTAAGGAACTGGGGTTGAGCAAGACAGGCTCGTAGCCTAGCGATGTCCTTAAGACTGCATCCTTTAAGTTACGTTAATTGACTAGGGGGCTCTCTCGATAGATCCAGATCACAAGTATCTGGTTCTATCCTGGCGACCCTCTAAAGACAAGCAAAGAGGCAGCAAAGTGTGGAACTGGTACAGGCCAAAACCCTCAGTCAACACAATGCTGCACTCGCAAAGGACGCAACCGAAAAGACAACCCAGGCTACCACAGGACCGGTCGAAGTAGTGTAGGTATAAGCAAACCGTACACGCATCGGAGACAACGACTACAGTTACCTTATCCCAGTCTAGCATTAAATAAAAGAGCAGAAACACTAAATCAATAATGGAGACACACAAAGTTCTTAACCTATACTAACTACGAACCCTCAAACCTATTCTAAGTACAGTACATGTAAATATCTCTGAGGACGGCGCATGCAATACAATGGGCCGGCTATGAAAACCGTATGCAGAACCCAAGGGGAGTGTTGTTAATAAAGGTTAGAGTATGGAAAGAGAGAATCGAGTGAGAGAAACAGTGATAAAGGTGGTGATCGGGAGAGAGTATGCAAAGGGATGTTAGAAGCATGCGCGCCAAGCCTGTCCTGACGAGGACAGCTCCTGGGGACCCTCATGGAGGAGGTAAGTTACACAGGAGACCGCAAAGGCGCGATGGTCGGCCAATCACGGGCCGAGACGTCCCAAGACAGCAGGCGTCATATGACACCGCAAGACAAGCCGTCCAATGGCGAGCGAGAGGCAGGAATGCACCCGTACATACAGACACTTACTACCTCCTCGCTCTGAAAGTCTTTCTCATTCACACGCTGGTACTATTATCACTACTGTTGATATAAAACATAACCCGTTGTCACAGACGAAAACAAAGACCACCACTGGACTGTCTGTGACAATGCGATTACTAGGAAAGAAAGAACAACATTCTCTGATAACAGTAGCCCATTTTGATGTCCCTGGCGAGCGCTAGTGGCTAACGAGAGGCGATTCTGCCAACGCTGGTAGACGTCACACCCCGCCCAAGATATGGGACGCTCAACATTAGGCGAGTACCATATCTGACAAGGCAGAATGCCGACAAGACCCGCCACACCTAGCCACTCCACCAGAAATGAAATGCAAAGCTCAATCTTAAATAAAACAACATATTAGCATAAAGAAAATCTTACAACCCCTCCCAAACACAATAATATAATTTAGCCTGCTATGCTCCCTGAGCGAGCTTCACAGAGCCCAGCCTACTAAGTGAAAGACAGGTTCAACTTAGGACTTTAGCTATACCATTGGCAACTTACAATTAACTATAAAAAAGAAAGAGTTTTTATGTGGTTTTTTATTTAATTTTAATGTTGTTTTTGACGGCTGCTCTACAGGGGCAAGCCTGGTTTTTCTCCACTCAAACCCACACACCTGTGGTGATCTACGCCGGATCCTCCACCCTCGACAAACAGTCTGCAATCACATTCTCACAACCGGCAATATGGCGAATGTCTAGATTGTATTCTTGCAACATGAGTGACCAACGTGTCAGCCTCATATTCCGGTTGTGGAATTGGTTCAGAAATTTAAGAGGGTGGTGGTCGGTGTATATCACCACGACTGGCCCGTAGGCAGGAACATATACTTCAAAGTGCCTGAGCGCCAACACTATTGCCAGCAGTTCTTTCTCCACCACAGAGTAGTTTTTCTGAGCGGAATTAAACTTCTTGGAAAAGAAACTGACTGGATGCTCCAAACCTTCCTCGTCTGTTTGCATTAAGACGGCACCAGCCCCTACACCGCTGGCATCTGTTGCCAGCTGGAACGGTCTTTCAAAGTCAGGGGCCCTGAGGATTGGGTGAGTGCATAGTAGGTGCTTGACCAGCGAAAAAGCCCTTTCACACTCAGGTGCCCACTTGAACTTTTTCTCTTTTGCTAGCAAATCTGTCAGGGGAGCTAACACAGTAGAATAACCCCGAATGAAGCGGCGATAGTAACCGATCATGCCCAAAAATCTGCCGCTTGGTGGACGGCCTGGGGAACTGGTTAATAGCCTGTATCTTGTTTTTTTTTTGGGGGTGGGCACACCTGGCCTAACCCGACCACAAACCCAAGATACTGCACAGTTGCCCGGACAAAGTCGCACTTGTCCAGATTGACCACCAAGCTGGCCTCACTGAGCTTCCGAAACAAAGCTTCTATGTGCTCACAGTGACTCTCAAAGTTGTCATCGTAGATTATAACGTCATCTAGGTAGACAGTGCAGTTAGGGATGTCAGCTACTAACTCATTCATAAGACTCTGGAAGGTTGCTGGGGCATTTTTAAGGCCATACGGCATCACATTGCAACGGTAGGTGTTCCCATCAACCACAAACCCGCATACCCCCTTCGCCCAAGGGCACCTGCCAGTAGCCTTTCACTAGGTCTACCTTAGTTAGAAACTGTGCCTTACCGATCTTGTCTACACTATCGTCAACACAGGGAAGGGGATAAGCATTGGTGGGAGTCAACCCGTTCAATCTCCGAAAGTCAATGCAGAAGCGAACCTTTCCGTCAGGCTTGGGCTGCAGAGTGACAGGAGATGTCCACCTAACTGCCCCCTTCTCAATCAGCCCCCGTTCCAACATATACTCTAACTCCGCTCTGAGGGCTGGGAGTTTAATGGGTGGAATTCTGTAGGGTACTGATTTAAAGGGGGGGTGATCTCCCCACGTCCACGTCATGCACCACTCGAGTTGTGAGGCCTGGATGCTCTGCAAACACAGTGGGGTATGAAGCAAACAGGCGCTGCACGGCTGCACGCTGTTGCTCAGGCAGGTGCACTAGAGCATCGTCAGCCACCTGTCTGGAGTTCCCCGCCCACTGGTCAGGAGAGACATGACACTCCCAGTTATCCTCCACCTGGGCTTCACTGTCCCTCACTCCTTCTCCTCCATGACCGCTGCAGGTCAACACAGGGACAGCGAGAGGCTCAGGGGGCGCCTCACAAACTCTTTCACCAGATTCACATGGCACAGCTGATTCTTTTTACGCCTATCTGGAGTAGCCACAAGATAGTCTAGGTCAGAGATCTTTTTTACCACCTTATAAGGACCAGCGTACTTGGCAGACAACGGATGACCTGGCAGAGGTAACAGAATCAACACCTCCTGCCCCACCTTAAACTCCCGGAGTTTTGTCTTCTCATCGTAACTGTCCTTCATAAGTGCTTGCGACCCTACCAAATTCCTACCTGCCAACTCTAGGCTTCTCAGCATTCTCTCTCTACTCTCGAGGACATACTTTAACATGGAACATGGTTTTGCTGTGCCCTCCCAGATTTCTCTAACCATGTTGAGGGGGCCTCTGACCTGATGTCCGAAAACTAACTCATTGGGACTGAACCCTAGGCTTTCACCAGGTACCTCCCGAGCAGCGAATAATACATAGGGCAACCCAAGATCCCAATCCTTGCCATTCTCAACACAGTAACAACGCACCATGCTTTTCAGAGTCGAGTGCCACCTCTCCAACACCCCTTGACTCTCTGGGTGATAGGCTGAAGAGACAACTGTACTGATACCGTGCTGCTGCATGGTCAGTTTGAAAAGGTTAGAAGTAAAGTTGGACCCTTGGTCTGACTGCAATTCCAGCGGATACCCGTACCTAGAACAGTACAATAGCAAGTTACCAACAACAGTCTTAGCAGTACCATTTCGTATGGGATATGCATCCGGATAACGAGTGGCAACATCCATGATTGTGAGGAGGAACTTGTTGCCTGCACTAGTAGGGGGTAGAGGGCCAACCATGTCGATTATAACCTTACTGAATGGTGGCCCGATTACAGGAATAGGGTGTAACGGAGCCTTGGAAATACACTGGTTTGGTTTACCTACTGTCTGTTGTTGTTGTTGATGATGCTTTTATTTTATACTAGCCCACTGGGCCTAGGCCCTCTCAAGGCTAGTGGTGGAGGAGGTGGTACAGAGTTTAAAGTCACGTATATGTCAGCAGTTATATGTCATTGTATAAATTTATCGCTCTCAGGAAGTGACGAATAGGGGTGAAATTGAAAGAGTCTGAGTCAGAGAGGATGCCATGTAATGAGGTGTTCAGCAAGAATCTCCGTCTTTCAGATGCATAGACGGGACAAATACAAAGAAAGTGAAAAACAGTCAATGATGTATGGCAATGTTGGCATTCAGGTGGTGGACCACAAGGGGTGGACATCAGGTAACCATGTGTGAGGCGCATGTGGCCTAAACGTAATCTAGTTAATAGGGTTTGGTCTGCACGTGAACCATTAATTGAAGAGGGCCACAAGTGTATGTCATCCTTAATGGAGCGAAGGTGGCCAGTTAATGGTTGCGCTCTCCACTCAACTCGCCAAGCGTCATAAACATGGCGACGGAGGACAGGTCACATATCCTCCGAACGCAGCAAAGTAGTAGAGGGTGTACCATGACACGCTTGCTTAGCGAGGAAGTCTGCACGCTCATTCCCGGGAATTCCTACATGCGCGGGGATCCAGCACAGTGTGATGGAACGATTAGCGCACTGTAATTTGTGTATTGTGTGGATGATAGTCTTGACCAATGGGTCCTTGGGGGCAAATACACATAAGGCTTGCAGTGCACTCTTTGAGTCACTACAGATAACGACCCGTGGAGAGTTCCTCGACAATGAAGAGATGGTGCTTAAAGCACCTTGAATAGCCCATAATTCAGCAGTGAAAACCGTGGAGTGATGGTGTAAGGTACTTTGAGACAAGCCATGGTCTGAGACTGCAGCGCAACCCACGGCATCCGCAGTTTTCGAGCCATCGGTGTAAATGAAAACAGCCGGGATGTGATCATCAAGATGTTGTAAAGCGAGATGTCGACGTTGAGATGGGGCTTGGGCATCAAGTTGATCTGCTAAGTGAAAGCAAACTGTAGGGTGTTTTAGGGTCCACGGAGTGATATGACTAGGAGGGGGAGTTATGGGAGGAACGGTGATACTGTAAGTGGAGAGCAATTGGCGAGACAATAGTGGGAATGGCACTGGAATGGTTGAACGATAGTTATCTGTGGAATGGAATAGTTCTAGTAGAGTTGGGTCATGACGGAGGCGAACAGCCGTACGCATGAGGACTAATCGACGGTGGTAGGCTAGAGGTAAGGTCCCAGCCTCACATAGGATATTGGAGACACGAGAGGAACGGAATGCCCCCGAGCTAATGCGGATGCCCAAATGGTGTACGCTGTCGAAGGTTCCTAATGTGGAAGCAGAGGCCGTGCCATAGACAGGGCTACCATAATCTAGGGCTGAGAGGATGGTAGCTCTGTAGAACAGTAAAAGCGTAGCGCGATCTGCGCCCCAATGGACTCGTGCGACTGTTTTCAGAACATTCATTCTCTGGAGGCAACGTGCCTTTAAGCAGGCAATGTGACTCTTCCAATTGAGGTGAGTATCAAAGATTAAACCAAGGAACCTGGTATGTGGAAGGATCTGAATATTAGAATGTCCCATGGTGAGAGTAATGGACTGGTTACGTAAATGTCGAACATTTCTATAGAATACAACGGCGTTAGTCTTTTCAGCAGAAAATTGAAACCAAGCAGTGGATGCCCAAGAGTGGATGGATTTTAGAGCAATGTTGAGACGCCGTTGTATGTGAGTCAGACTGGGAGAAGTATAATATATTGCGAAGTCGTCCACATACAAGCTATACGATATTTCAGGTGGGAGGCTGCGTATGACACTATTGATCGCCATAATAAAGAGTAAGCTGCTAAGGGCACATCCTTGTGGTATTCCATTAATTTGTGACATAATGTCCGATAGGAGACCATTATTTTTGACCTGGAATGTACGGTTAGAGAGAAAATGTTGTAAAAAGCAGGGAAGAGGACCCCGCATGCCAGAATCGTGTAAATTTTTTAAAATCCTGTGTCTCCATGTTGTGTCATAAGCCTTAGCAATGTCAAAAAATATTGCCACTGTGGGTTGGTTCTTGGAGAACCCATCACGTATTTGGTGTTCAAGGCGAATAAGTGAGTGCAGTGTAGAACGGCCAGGGCGGGAACCATTCTGATATGGGGATAGGAGGGCATGTGACTCAGCGTAATGTAAAAGTCGAGGATTGATCATTTTTTCCATTAATTTGCAGAGGCATGAGGTAAGCACAATCGGTCTGTAATTTGTGGGAAGACTATGATCTTTTCCAGGCTTCGGTACGGGTATAGTGTAAGCATGCCGCCAAGACGGTGGGAAGTAGTTACTTATCCAAAACTGATTGTACAGTTGTAAAAGATGTTGGAGTGCACGTGGATGGAGGTGACGGATGAGAGCGTACGAGAATCCATCCGGGCCAGGAGTAGTGTCTGTACACAGGTCGAGCGCGTGTCGCAATTCCGGAATTGAAAAAGGGGTGTTATATTCATGTGTTTTCCCGCTATGAAAAGATAGCGGGCGAGATTCCTCCATACATTTATAACGAAGAAATTGACGAGGCAATGACTGGTCTGAGCTGACGTGACAGAAATGTTTGGCATGTATGGCAGCGATGTCAAGGGGGTCATGTGTAAGCGAGTCCGAGGCAGGGTCTATGAGTGGAGAGAGTGGAGGCCGTACAGTGCGTCCGTTGATACTGCGAAACTTTTTCCATAAAGTAGAGAGAGGGGTGCGGGAATTGAAGGACGAGATATATGATCGCCATGAAAGTATCTTGTTGTCAAGGATACTGCGTTTGACAACTGCACAGATCTTGTTATAGAACGTTTTAAGGGCAATTTTTTCAATAGTGATGGTTATAAGGTCAAAGTAACGATTAGTGGAAAAAAGCCGGGGGGAAACAGTCTTTAAACGCCGCTGCCTAACACTCAGACGCTTAAGAAGGCGTTCCACACGATGCTTGAATTTTATCATTTGGGCTAGAGTGGGCGTCCACCAAGGGACCTGGCGAGGGTGCGTCAGCGAGGAGGTAAGCGGGATATGAGTGCGTGCAATGGAGTTCAGGAAGGACGAAAAAAAATCAAAATTGTGCGCAGGGGAAGAGGTAGGGGAGAAGTCCGAAACGTCTGCAGAGGAGTGCGTATAAGACGTCCAATCGGCTTTAGAGAGATTATAACTCGATATTTGAGGGGAGGATGCAGGGCACAAATACTTAAGGAGTATAGGGTAGTGGTCGCTGGAGAAGCGATCCTGTAAAACTGACCAGTCAAATAGGGGAGCTGCGTCATCCGAGGCAAAGGAAAGATCAACAGCGGAAAATGTACAGTGGGTAGCAGATCTGTAGGTGGGGGTGTCAAAGTTGAGACAACAAAGAGTAGAATGAAGGAGATATTTTTCAATTTTATCGCCTGGGATGTCTGTGTTTGGGTTGCCCCAAAGGGGAGAGTGTGCATTAAAGTCGCCCAGAATAAGGTACGGTGGGGTCAGTTGTTGTACTAGTTGATGAAGGTCTGAAGTATTGTAATGACAGGAGGGTTGATTGTAGGAGGAGCAAACAGTCAAGGAAGGAAGGTTTGGTAATGAAATGGAGACGGCAGTTGTTTGAAAAGGGTTGGGGCAAGGCGACAGGAACAAATACGCACTTATAGTGCACAAGGATGGCCGTTCGGAGATGTGAAGGGGTTATAGGGGAGCTAGCAGCAACAGTATAATGCCTGGGGGGGACAACAAAATTGCCTACATGTTGGAGGCAAATGCATAATGGTGAATATAATTTAAGTAATCGTTGTAATTCTCCCATACGGAGGCGAGTTTGGTATCCGTTTATATTCCATTGCAAAATGTTATATTTATTAGTGGCCCCTCCATCATTGACGAACATGCCTATTACATAAGGCATCCTCTTCAAACACTAATCCGCCGTAGTTTGAATCTACCGCGCAGAGCATTTAAAAACTGAGGAGCCTTCATCATGAGCGCACGCGACCTCACTCATGGCTTCAGTCATTATGAATTGGGTTCTCACTACGAAAAAACTTCGTAAAAACTAAAAACAAAAAGAAAATAAGAATAACTATCCAATAAGCTTTCCATCATATCGTGGATGTACTTGTGTGGATCTCTGACCAGACGCTGATTCAGGCGTCATTCTTCCTTCTCTGCTCTGCGTTCAGCCTGCCCGGACGTGCCTCCCCACGCTCCGCTAGTTCCGCATTTGCTGCGTCCCTAGTGAGTTTTTTCTCATTTGTTTACTCTAGGATGTATCGAGTAAGGTTAGGATAGGCGTAGCAGGAGTGTCCTGGGCTGGTTGCCCGCAGTGCAGTGTATTTTGGGTCGAGTGTATGGGGCATCTATTTCGGATGTGCCCTCGTGGTCCCGTTGTGGACATGTGAATTTTTTCACAGCCGAGTTAGTTTGTGATGCAGGCGGCTTTCACTACGCGTTAGTTAGTGCTGCCTTTTATCTTTCTGATGAGGTAGCGTTGCTTTGCTGACGTTCCCAGCGTATTTTTCTTCACTTAGTGAAGTTTTTTCTGGGTCCCGAGTCAGTCTTCCCTTGGTCGGAAGTATGTGCTACGGTGGTGTGTTGGCGGTGGTTCCTGTTGTGATATTTCCAGTGTTTGTGTATATTTCAACTTTTATTATGCCGTCTACCTAGGCCTAGCCAGCCGCTCGTAGCTTTGCCACATGTACTAGTGTTATTGTTTATTATTTATAAATATGTACTACTGTGTCATGTGTGTCCTGGTTTAGTTGTGTATTGGCTAATTCCTCGGACTATAATTGTTTCCTGGTTTAGTTGTGTATTGGCTAATTCCACGGATTATAGTGGGCCTTGGGTTGTCGTGCGTGGCTCTCTCTCGTGTCCTTGTGCGTTCAGATGGTGTCTGTTCAGGGTGGGTTACTTTCCGGCGGGTTTTTCTCGGTTTCACCATGAAAATCCCGGCCGCGAGCCGTGTTTGGCCACACGTGGTTTCAAAACAGGCTTGTTTCCCCGGCGAGTGGGTGTCTGTGGCTCTCCAGGACTGCGTCTCTGTGATGGTGCCTGTTTCAGGCTCCCTTTGATTCCCGGCGGATGGCTGTACCCATCTAACATTGTTCATGCGGACATACGTTATGTAGTTTTTCTACCCGGTTTTACAAACCAAAGGAAAAACCTAGCTGTTGTTTTAGGCTTTCCTCCCCGGCGATCTTTTACAAAGAAGTGGGGATAGGAACTTATGGGGTTAACGTTTGGACATCAGATCTCACCCGGCGGGTGCACCTTGGTAGGGTGGGATGAACGAATTGGTCTTTCAGTTTAGTAAACCGGTCCATTTTAGTGATACTATATGTATCGCCGCCTTCACTCTTACGGCGATTGAAGGTTCAATTAGGGTTAACATCTTTTCACAAGTTTTCTCACCCGGCGGGTGCTCCTGGGAGGAGGAAATAAGGAATTTACAAAATTCGATTTAGTTAACCACTTAATTGAGTGATACGTAGGTATCGCCGCCTTCAACTTACGGCGATCTTTTGTGACAATTCGTTAGAAGTCAGATCTCGTATCAGCCTGCCCTGTGCTATTCTACTAGATAATTCAGGGGCCGGCGTCTTTGTGGGGGGTTGCTTTTACAAAATTGAATCTTGAGACAGTCGCCACCGGAAAGACTATGTTTATAAGCGCCATACTGGTCTTTATATTATATCAGAGGGTATTCTTCACTTTCTTAACACAAGACATGTTTAGATATTCGGAAATCTGAACCCCACCGCGTAGCGAGCTGTGTTTGTGCCATTACGTCTCGTTACCCGGCGGGTTATTAACACTTGTGTGCGAACATGTTGGGTTAACCTTATGAGCATTAATTCCTGGAAATTTTCTTTTTTCCAGAGCTGGGCTCCGGCGGACCAATACAGAACCTGCGGTAGTTTTCCCACCAGTCTCTGTCATGGTTACCTTTGCCCCAGTTTTTGCTTTATGCATTACCCCTACCTGTGCCGGTATCCCTATTTTTGCGCACACTCTTTGTATCAAGTGTGTTAAATGTCTAGACCGTTCAAGGGGTCTGTGGGTGATGCGCAACTGTTCCTTTTGCTCCCAACTAAGTGTCAAAGTCCTCCAAGATAATGATAAGACCGCAGCGGTCGCCTTACGAGAAGTTCGGCAACAAATGTCAGCGTATACTACGATTGTTGCACATAAATCACTTCAATGTGACAACGTCCCACTTTGGGATAGGCTACTTCTTGAGCACCCTCCCCCTAAACGTTCCTCTCGAGTAACTAGTCGTAAGCCGGCGGAGACTGGACAGGGTTCTGTGTCATCAGAACCCCCTGCTACTTCGAAACGTCAACGTGAGCCTACACCCCCGGCGGCAGCCTCCTCGTCTCGGGAGAGATCTCGGTCTAGGTCACCTCTCAGACACCAGCCACCCAGTCTTGCCTCTTCACCATCGAGTAAGAAGAGTAAGACAGAAAGTTCCACCAGTGGTCACGGCGATAAATCCTCCAAATCGAAGAGTAGTTCACGGTCACACCGCAGCCATAAATCTTCGAAAAAGGATTCCCATGATAGAAAGGCCTCCCGACATTCGCCAGTTTCTAGTACTTCTCGTCATACCTCTACCCCAGACAGAGTTTATGTTCGGTCTCAAGGGTCCAGTATAGTGCCTGTACCTAAAGATGATTTACCCATTAACATTTTAACCCTGGATTTGGAGAGTTCAGGGAGCTCAGTGGTTGAGAGTGTTTCGGACTCTCAAGGGAGTGTAGGCCAAGGCCTAGGTGTTTGGCGATATGCTCGACCGGGGCCTGACCACCCACTTCCGACTCAAACTATTCACACAGTGGCTGATGTCCACCGGGACGCGGCGATCCCATCCTCTATTCCAGACTTATCTTGGCAACAAGAGTACCCCAGCTTCGGCGGGATCTTCTCAGGAGGAACAGGATGATAAAGACGAGGTTTCGATTATATCGGATATGGAAGGGCAAGAGTCAGGTTCAGGCTTAGACGCCGCACAAGATCTTAATGATTCACCAGTAAGTACATCATCAAATCAATTTGTCACTGCACAGGAAATTGATGGGCTACTAAGTAATGCTTTATCTAAATTTTTTGGCCAACAGCAGGAAACTCCCACAGTGGACTTGGGAGCTCCCACGACAAGCTCTACGGTACGGCCTCTGATGACTTCTATTGCTTTGACTCAGATCCCTCACCCTCCCTCTATGTCACCATCGGTGGTTACTAGGCCTGCTACGGCGGCATTGACCACTTCGAATGTAAGGGTTATAACGGATGTCAATCCGCCCCCTCTAGACAAAGCGCCTCTCAGAAAGGTAGCTATGCCCTTGCTTTACGGACCAGACGAGTCATGGGTCCTTTTGACCCCCACTAAACCAGAGCTCGCCCAACCTACTTTGTCAGGGGAACTCCCAGTGCCGCGTGAGTGGGTCATCCAGGGCAATAAATCTAAGAAATTAAGGGCCTTGGATACTTTGGGGAATGTACTAGATGTCAACATCAAGGCTATACCTAGTTATTATGACGAGGACTATGTTGTGTATACTGCTAAGCCTGCTTTACCCTCTGCCTCAGCTTCAAAATTGTTTTCTGACTGGTCTAAGCATGATGGGTTTAATGATATTAAGACACTGTCAGCTCTCACTCCAGAACTCGATTTGCAAACCGTCACAGACGCAGCAGGTAATCCAGTTTTGAAGGTGGGGCAGTTGGGTCCAGGACCTTGGGTGGAATGGGAGACAGAGGCTCAAAACTTTGCGACCACATTTACTTCCAAAACTTCCCACCAGATCCCTCAAGATACTCATTCTTGGTTCTCCATGCCAGTGTGTTCTGCCGGCGGAGTCCCTTCAGCTTTGTTTGCTTTCTTAGCTGCCCCTAAAATTAATCTTTGTGAGCTAAAAGATCCTTTCACTACCCCTACCCCAACTCACCTAGACCGAGAATTTAGGCTACGGGGGAAAGCTTTTCGCCTGTTCTCTCAATACATAGTGTCTCAACAGGTAGCAAAGTCATTACTCCGGTCCACTCAGGCAATCGCAGACGCAGATGCCAGACGATCGGTTGAATTTCCCGGCGACTGCTTCTTCAGTCGTCAATCCAATCATTGGGTGACATACGCACCGCCTTGCTTGAGGCGGTACGAGCGAGACAAGATCTCAGAATGTCCTTAGTCCGAAAACTGCCTGATCGCATTGCGAATCAGGTGGTCATGTCACCAGTGCTCACTCCCTCTTTAATGTCCCCTGAAGTGTGGCGAACGGTTTTTAATATGGCACAGGCCTTTAAACACAGTCCCACCCCTTCTAAGAAACCTGCCTTTAACTTCCCCAAACCCAGGCCAGTCGCTAAGGCTCAGCCGGGGGGATCTAAGCCCTTTCTTCCACCTAAGTCCTCCTCCCCTCAAGGTCAGTACAGGCATAGACAGAGTAGGTTTTCAGGTCAGAGAGGCCGCGGCTATAATAAGCCAGGTCAGGGCCCGTCTTCTGCCAACGCCAGCCAGCCGGCGAAGCGTCCACCACCACCAACTCCACCACCATCAAAAAACTAAAGTCTCTCTCACTCCCGGTGCCAGTCTTAAGGCCGGCGGATCCGAGGGTAGTACAGCCGGCGAACCCTTGTCTGCTAACTGGGTCGTTCCGAACGTGTCACCAAGCATGGCCGTTAGACACTTGGGCACGGATGGTGGCACGCAAAGGCATCACTTGGCAGTGGCTCCGGCGACCTCGCTTACGTCAGCCGACAACGGCGAATTTTGTTTCTTTAGAGGTGGAGTCACTGGTCCAGGAAATGATTGCCAAGAATGTCATCATCCCGGTCCCCCCAAATTACCCTGTATTCACGTCCAAGCTATTTTTGGTTCCCAAAAGGGACAGTGTTCAGATGAGACCGGTCGTAGACCTGTCTTATCTGAACCTTCACATTCACAACGAGTCATTCCGAATGTTAACAGTACACCAAATCAGGCTAACACTTCCGCCGGGAGGTTGGATGTGTTCCCTAGACCTGACAGACGCTTATTGGCACGTATCGGTAAACAAAAGATTTCAAAGGTTTCTGGCCTTACGGATCAGGCACCAAAATTTTGTTTTTCAAAGGATGCCATTCGGTTTGAACCTGGCACCTCGATTATTCACGAAATTAGTCCGGCAAGCCCTGATGCCGTTTTTAAAGCAAGGAATCAGAGTTTTGTGGTACCTAGACGACTGGCTGGTGGTGGCAGAGACCGAGCAATTATGCATCAAACATGTCAACATAATATTAAATCATGTCAAAATCTAGGGTTCAAGGTAAATCTGGTAAAGTCAAACCTAGTTCCCTCACGAGTAATTCAGTGGATAGGGCTGGTTTGGGACACAGCTGCTCTCACTCGGAGTCAGAGTGTGGACAATCGCAACAGGTTTCGCAGGAAACTGTTCATGTTTCTTCACAGTCTGACTACGACACGGAGGATCTGGGAGTCTCTGGTCGGCTCTCTCAACTGGATTCAACTAACTGTAATGTTGGGCCGGTTGAAAGTAAAACGTTTAATATTGGAGGGCAACAAATATTTCCCACTCTTACCGGCGGGAAAATTATGGCCCATCCCAAAATTAATCCACACCTTACTAGCGGTCTGGGCGAAGAGGGAAATGTTGCACTCAGTAATGTCATGGACCTCTCCTCCGCCAACGGTATGGGTAGACACGGATGCGTCAGGCACAATAGGTTGGGGATTTCAGTCAAATCAGGGGCACCAGGGTCAGGGGCTTTGGTCCCACTTAGAAATCTCCACATCAATGTCAAAGAATTACTAGTCCCCTTGTATTTCCTTCAGGCTCACAGCTCTACTTTACGGGGCAAGTCGGTGGCCTTCAGAATGGACAATCTGAATGCAGTTCACTGTATTCAGAAACAGGGGTCAACGACATCAAGGAAGTTGCTAAACGTGTCGGAAGAGATTTTTACTCTAGCCAACAGGCTAGACATTTATCTTCACGCATCTTATCTCCCAGGCGTAGCAAACGTCTGGGCAGACGCTCTGTCCCGGAGACAGAGCACGACAGTAGAATGGGAGCTCAAGCAACCCATTTTCAACCTAATGGTTGCAGAGCTCTACCATCCACAAGTGGATCTGTTTGCGTCCGAGGAGACTCACAAACTCCCTCTATACCTCACCCGCCGGACGAAAACGCTGGCAAGGGGGCCAGACGCCCTAGTGACAGACTGGAACAGATGGAGCTCCATCTATCTGTTTCCGCCGCCAGACGCGTCACTAATGTGCCACGTAGTGAACAAACTACGGGATTATCGAGGCTTAGTCTCGCTAATCGCGCCCCTGTGGCCGGCGCAGTTATGGTACCAGCAATTGAAGACGTGGTGCTCGCACCCGGTGTCGCTCCCGGTCGAGTATTTCCACTTAGACACGATTGGCAACCTAGCGACCTCGCTGACTTTTGCATTATGGACATTCAAGAGGCCAAGTGGCTAGCACCATATGGTAGAGATGTGACCAATAAATTAATCAATCAATATACTCAGTCTACGAAACGACAGTATCAATCACATTGGCAAGCCTTTACTTCTTGGATCATTAAAACCGAACAGACTGTGCCCTCAGTGGCATTAGTTTTTAATTATTTGAATTATCTGTTTGAGCAGAAACGTTTATCCGTGGTAACGTTAAAAAACCACTTAACTGCGATTAGAGTGCCCTTTTTCGACCTTACAGGTCTCTCCATACCGGTGGCGGAGGAAACAGGTTTTATGAGAGCATGTTTTAAACTCCGCTCACCTCCCCGTCAGCTCATGCCTACTTGGTCTCTGGACAAGGCATTGTCTTTACTTCACTCTCGTCTGTACCAAAATACTGCAGATTTTGCATTACTCTTAAAAAAGGCTGTATTCCTTTTGGCTTTGGCCACCGGGAACAGAGTGTCTGAGCTGGCGGCGATGAGCAACACACCTAATTGCCTTAGGTTTGGTAGACTTAATGAATGTATTCACATTGCACCTTCCCCGGGATTTGTAGCCAAGAATGAGCACAGTGCACACATGTTTTCTGAGTTCACTGTGCCGGCGTTAAAAAGGGGAAAGGTGCACCATAATCTATGTCCAGTGCAAGCTCTAACCAAATATTTGAGAGTAGCTCCTCTAAACCCCCAAGGTGCTTTGTGGGTTGCGAGTACGGGTAAACGCTTACTGAAACGGAGATTAGCTTCTCTTCTGGTCGAAGTCATTAAAGAGAGTAATCCCGGCATTGTGGGTAGGGCCCACGATTTACGCAAATGGGCAGCCTCTTTACGTTTCGTGAAGAACTATTCAGTAGAAGATATTTCGTCCACACAGTTGTGGGCGTCTAATCATATGTTTTTGACTAGATACTTGTCAGTTGCTCTAGACAAACCTTCCTTACCATGTATAGCTTTAAGGCAGAGGGTCTAGGTGGCCCTTCAGTCACTTTTGTTTACTTTCAAGGAAAAAAGGGGGGGGGGTGCAGTCAGTGTAACATAGGACACCCTAGACCCCGCCGGAATGTAAGAGCTGTGATACAAATTATGGATAATGTGATATGAAAATTTCTCTGTTCTATTCAGGGCGAGAAATTGTGCTAGTACAATGTTAGTACAAACAACAGGGGTTGTTATAGTAGTTTTAGCTGTGAAAGCAATTTAGTATTAAACAGTGGAGATCTTGTGCAAAATATTTCCACGAATATTATGGGGTTTATTATGTGCACTTGTAAACTTATAACTTGTTATTTTTGTCACCACTCGTTGAGTGGGGTGCCTTTGTAACTACAGATCTGTTCACAGAATCTCCAGAGTTACCCTTTTTTGTCAAGCAGGCTTCTTTGAAGCACGCACCTGCTTGAACCCCTTTTTTGTATATATATGGGCTGTGCCATGTTTAAATATATTTTCAAAGTAAGAATACTATGTGGTTGTTTGATTATCTGCTTTTCTAGAGTTATGATATGATTACGAATGTCCCCCTCCAGTCTTAGAAATCAGGCATGTTCGTCAATGATGGAGCGGCCACTAATAAATTATAGGTTTGACTCCTGTAAGGAGATAAAGAAAACCTAATATTTAGTAGTGGCCCCGTAATCATTGACGACTGGGGCCCTCCCGACCATCCCCTTCCCATTCGTTGATGTATTAAGGATTTTGGTTTACTTGATATGTCAGTGAAGGAAGAATGACGCCTGAATCAGCGTCTGGTCAAAGATCCACACAAGTACATCCACGATATGATGGAAAGCTTATTGGATAGTTATTCTTATTTTCTTTTTGTTTTTATTTTTTACGAAGTTTTTTCGTAGTGAGAACCCAATTCATAATGACTGAAGCCATGAGTGAGGTCGCGTGCGCTGATGATGAAGGCTCCTCAGATTTTAAATGCTCTGCGCGGTAGATTCAAACTACGGCGGATTAGTGTTTGAAGAGGATGCCTTATGTAATAGGCATGTTCGTCAATGATTACGGGGCCACTACTAAATATTAGGTTTTCTTTATCTCCTTACAGGAGTCAAACCTATAATAGTGCTTGATTGGCATAGTGGAAGGATTTTTGGTCGGCAGTAACAATGAATTATGTTAGAAACACGTTATAACATTACAACATTTTTACGCCCTACCTGTATTTGCTTGTAACTCCTGAATGAAAGGTAATTTGTTTGCTTTACGTGTAGGCTACATTTTTGAAATGTTTGTTCGTAATGACACAATTATATGTTGTGTAGAAATCTTAACCCTCTCACCATGGAAGGGCTCTTGAACGCCCATAAAAAAGCATATAACAGGTACCCGGAAGGGCTCTTGAACACCCAGTGGTTGAAAGCCTGTGAGTTTCGAGTGCGAGGCGTCGGTCCGACGCATGTAAACAACAGCCGGCTGGACCGACGCCCCGCATCTCCGGCCACAAGAAGGAGAGCGTCGCTTGTTCGTGTGTGCCTGTATGTTGTTGTTAAGTATCGAAAAGTAGTGTAAAGTGGCTGTTTTTGCCATAAAGTTATCTCCAATGAAATCATCATCACAACTCAACCAGTTGACTTAGAGAGCTCTACTTAATGCCATTCTACAGGTAAATAACACAGCTACGCTTGGGGATGCGCGGGAATGCGGGAAGCAGTCAGATTAACAAATATACGGTAGCCTAGCCTAGACGTTTTTCGGCCAAAACACCCGGGTTTCGGGGAATATATATATAATACATAGCCGGGGCTGGAGGGTTAAACATACGAAATACCTCGATATACACAAGTGTATCGAGGTTATATATATATATACAGTCAACGCTCGATTTAACGGACTAATAGGGGGGAGACCGAGTCCGTTGCTGGAACAAGTCCGTAGCTGGAAAATTGCCTTCGTATTTCGCCTTTTTATTTATTTATTTTTTGTTTTATTTTATTTTTTTTGGAGGGACAGTTGTGCTGTACTGTCCCTGAAAACATAATAATGGTCTTATTTGTCATTGATATGATAAATTTCACATGGGGAAAAAAAAAAAAAAAAAAAAAAAGGAAGGATATCCCCGCCTCTATAGGCCTACTCCCTCCCCTCCCCGTCCCGGCCTCAACCCCGACCCCGTTACTGTGATAATGTTGATAAGCCTTGTGCTACACCCTATTGATAATGCAAAACTATTGAACACACTTAAAAGTGTATGTTATTTGGTCTCTATATAATCTGTGAATCATTTCCGATATGATAGAATTAAAGACATTTTTTTCCACCAACTCATAATCAGCAAAAACAACACAAATGTCAATTAAAAACATGTTATAATATTTCCCCATCATTTTGTGTATACCGTGGGAACAAAAACAAACAAAAATCTATCAAACGTAAATCTCCCGTCTCGGAAGCTCGGCGCCTAGACGGAGGGGAGGGTTGAACTATTTTTTTGACTATCTTATTTATTGTTTATCTATGTGCTAGAAGGATATTATATTTTTCAATTCCATCGCATTAGAAATGATTCAAAGATTACAAAAAGTCCAAATGTTAAGATGTACTTTCTACCCTCTCTGGGCTTAACACTAATAAGGCGTACGGTCCGGACGGTGTTCCTCCTGTTGTTCTCAAAAACTGTGCTTCCGTGCTGACTCCCTGCCTAGGCAAACTCTTTCGTCTCTGTCTATCCTCTAACGTCTTCCCTTCATGCTGGAAGTTTGCTCACATTCAACCTGTCCCAAAGAAGGGTGACCGCTCTCAACCCTCCAACTATCGTCCAATTGCTCTTATCTCTTGTCTTTCTAAAGTTTTTGAAACTATTCTTGCTTCCAAATTTCTTAAGCATTTCTCTTCTCATAATCTGCTCTCAGATCGCCAGTATGGCTTCCTTAAGGGTCGCTCTACTGGTGATCTTCTTTCATATCTTACTAACTCTTGGTCATCCTCCTTTCGGGACTTCGGTGAGACTTTTTCTATTGCACTAGACATATCGAAAGCCTTCGATAGAGTCTGGCATAAATCTTTAATTTCTAAACTACCCTCCTTCGGTTTCTATCCCTCCATCTGTGCCTTTGTCTCTAATTTCCTTTCTGGCCGTTCCATAGCTGCGGTTGTGGACGGCCATTGTTCACTTCCTCACCCTATAAACTCCGGTGTTCCTCAGGGCTCTGTCCTATCTCCTATTCTCTTTCTAATTTTTATAAATGATCTCCTTAACTGTACCTTAATTCCCATCCATTCATACGCAGACGACTCAACTTTACACTACTCCATTAGTTTTTCAGAACGCCCCAGCCAGCAATCCCTCAACGACAAACGTAATGAAGCCATAGAACTCTTAAATTCTGATCTAAATACTATTTCCAATTGGGGCAGAGAAAACCTTGTTAACTTTAATGCTTCCAAAACCCAATTTCTCCATCTATCTACCCGTCAGGATCTCCCAGCGGACTATCCCTTATTCTTCAACAATACAAAAATCAACCCTTCATCTTCTCTCAATATTCTTGGTGTCTCTTTTTCTTCTGCTCTAATTTGGAAGGACCATATTACCAGTCTTGCTAAGGCAGCCTCCCAGAAGCTGGGTGTGCTCAACCGCCTTAGGGGGTTCTTTTCCCCTGCACAGCTTCTTGCTCTGTACAGGGGCATAGTGCGCCCTTGTATTGAGTATTGTTCACATGTGTGGGGAGGTTCCTCTCACACCGCTCTCCTAGACAAGGTTGAAAGGAAGGCCTTTCGTATCATTAACTCCCGTCCACTCACCAACTCTCTGCAATCTCTCTCTCTCCGCCGCAATGTTGCATCTCTCTCGCTATTCTATCGCTACTATAATAATCAGTGTTCCTCAGAGCTATCCCAGTGCATACCACCTCCTTTACGTAGGGCACGTGGTACCCGTCTTGCAACTCAATCCCACCCCTACTCTGTGCAACTCTCCAACCCAAGAGTGAAACGTTACTCTCAAACTTTCTTCTACTCAACATCTGAGCTCTGGAACTCTCTCCCAGAATCAGTCTTTCCCTCTTCCTATGACTTAAATTGCTTCAAACTCCGTGTGTCCAGGCATTTTGGCTCGAACGTCCCTTGATTTTGGCCCTGTCACTCTTTCAACTATGGGGGAGGCACTCGCTATAGGCAGTTATGCCTTTTGCCTCCCTCAATCACATAGAAAAAAAAAAAAAAAAACAAAAAATAAGACATAGTTATGTTAATGTATAAGGGATTTAGGTAGATGAATTAGAGAGATAGATAGATAGAAAGAGAGTGTATATCGAGGGAAAAAAACAAAACAAAAAATCTATCAAACATAAATCTTCCGTCTGCTCGGAGGGGAGAGTTGAAATATTTTGTTGACTATCTTATTTATTATTTATATATGTGCTGGAAGGATATTATTTTTTTCAATTCCATCACATTAGAAATGATTCAAAGATTACAAAAAGTCCAAATAAGACATAGTTATGTTAACACCTTACGAGTGGCCTAGGCGGTATATTATATGTAGCCACCAGCGGGGTGTTTTTACCCAAAATAGGGCTGTTTACGTGATCATTTTCATGCCTAAATAAGACCCAGAGCGTAAAACAAGTATCTATCCCTGAAAGGGCATAAACAGAGCTTTCCAATGACACCATAACGATCCTTTTATGATGGCTAGTTTTCTTGCAACAACCGCGCAACGCGAGTGCAAAAAGCATGTAATTCGGCACTTTCCCCATACAATTCCGTATGTAGCGAGTGAGAGAGGGAGGGAGGAGGTGGGATTCGTGTCAGTAGGTTCGCCGCGGTGGTCTGGAGCAGTCATACGCTCGCTACTCTCCTGCCACCACTTGTCTCTCTCTCTCAGCAACATTACGTGCTGAAATTGCCACACGACCTATGTCGAGCGCCGCCAGATAGTCCAGATTTATTATACTCGACTTATGTTGCGCGCCGATAGTTATGGGTTAATGTATAAGGGATTTAGGTAGGTGCATTAGAGAGATAAGTGGCCGTTCGTACCCGGTTTGCCGTTCCGTCCTGTGGGTGGACTATGCTGGCAAGTTCCGGGACCCTCGTCCTCCGCTGCCTTGCTCGGATGGGAGGGGGACAGGCCGGTGTGTGAGGCCCGCTCTCCGTTTTCGTCAGGACGGCCAGGTGGACGGGGGTTTGGCCATGGTAGTTCCTTTCTCCATGACAACTTAAGGGAGGCTATGCTCCGCACAACGCGTAGCTCCTCCTGGCCCATACCTTCTCCCCTCAACCGGCCGTCTCATTGACTTGGTGGTGGGCCTGACGCAAAGCACCCGCACCGGCTTCTCCCGCCCCCACTTCCTGCGCTAGCCACGCCGGTCGTGGGCACGACGGGGTATAGTAGGGTCTGGCCTGGAGGTGGAGGTCTCAACCTCCTCTCGGGCGCCCTCCCCGTCATCGACGCAGTGTCTCAGGAGGTGGCCCAGGTACTCCGGTCCATGTATGGGGGAGGTGCCGTCGCGATAACATCTCCACACATTGTGTCCGTGTCACAGGCCTGGGGTTCACCATCGCTATTTCACATGGTGGTCCTCCCACCTTCACACTGGGAGCCATGGAACCTCCACTGTGCTCCTGTTCCCCCGGGTCGGGTGTCCACGTCAACACTTGTCGTGTTCTGCCCGTTCTCGTTCACGAACGTGTTCTGGGTGTTTTCACGGCTGGGATCTTTACCTTGGGCGGCACTGACCGTGCCTTTAGGACGGCTCGGACTCGACTACCTTGTTCTACTGGTCCCCTAACACTTCCCTGTATCGCCCCCCCCTTTACTGGCTGTGGCCGGTACCGCGCTTGCTACATATGAGACTATCACACTGAGTCGCTCGGGGCTCGCTCGCGGCAGCGGTGCCCTGGCCTGCTCCCCCGGCGGCCATCTGGATAGCCACAGATGCGTCGTGTGAGGGGGGTGGGGCTCCCGATCTAACATGGGTCTTCGCCACCACGGTAAGTGGTCAGGGCTCTTCGCTTTCGTATCCGGGCCATGATCCTGTTGGTACTGTTCTTCTTCCTGCGGGATTGCTGTCTTGCCCTGGCGGGCTTGTCGGTGGCCTTTCGGTTGGTCTTCTTATCCGCTGATGCCTTCGGCACGGACTGGAGTGGGTGACAGTCGGTGTCCACATTGCCTCCGCCCGTCGCACTCCTCATGTGCTACGTCCTCCACGGGCTGGGCTTTTTCTTGCGCGGGGTTTGGTTGATCGCGCCCATGTGGCCGGCCCGTGCTTGGTACGCTCCGCTATACATACGTGTACTGGGTTCCCGTCATTTGTCCGTTCACATGCATTGTAACGGCTCAGACGGGTTGCTTTTCGGTAGTTGGGGTGTACTGTAGGACGATCAGGTCCCACCTCATCACTGCCCCGCCCAGTCGTCACTGTGGATGATGTTGGTGTGGTGCTAACCGTGCCTCAGCACGACTCGCCGGAGTTCCCCCCCGCTGCACTTGCTCCTGCAGTTTCGGTTACCACACCAGCCTTGACAGTGTTCCAAAGAGACTGCACCTTCACAAGACTCTCCTGTCGGTTAGACAATTGGCCTATGGAACACTAAAGTCCTGCCCCACCGCTGCTCCAACATGTAAACTCTATTGCCACCACAAGTGTGTTGCCAAACGGCTGCAACAATGGTGTCCGTGTTCCGTTCCCCTACCTGTCTCCGGCTTCCTCTTGGGCCGGATTGGGGCCCTAGGGACCTTGTTGGCATTTGTGTCATAAATGTTTGTGTGGCTGGGTGGTTGCCGCCTTTTGACCTCGGCTTGGCTGATATGCTTCATCGGCGCTGGCTGATGTCTCCGTGGAGGGCTTCAGTCATCTTGGATTGGGTTCCCTAACTGGCTCCGTGATGCTGGGTAGTGAGCACACAGCTCCCTCGGTTGCGTTTGTGTTCCGTTCCCTTCATCACTGGTTTGGGACACTCGCCGGCATGTACGGTCCTACATCTTTCGAGGCCGCCTGCCCGCTCTTGGGGTACCCTTAGAGGCCTTGACGGGGCTGGTGCTCCCTCACAAGGGGTGTCACCTTTCTGAAGACCTGCTTTAGGCTCCGTCCGGCTCCAAACCATAGCCCGGGCCCCTTCCCTCGGGTTCGTCACTTTGACCCCTTCTGTTCGTTTTGTAGACTCGTATGGAACTTCTGCTATGCCAGATTCACGCCCTGTTGCTTCTGTGTGTGCCACTGTGCCGGGACGGGCTTCGGTGTGCACATACCTCTCCATGCCCACGGCCAGGCTTCATATGCCTTGGGTCGCGTTCCATCAACGTGTCCCCTGCTTCGTCATCCATCCTGCTTCTCTTCCTGCTGTCTTCGTCCCATACTGTATTTTCTTCCTTTCCCTGACAAAGGGGTGGGGGGGGAAGGTCTTTTTTGTATGCTTGTACAAAGCCTTTCTTTCCATACATGTGTGTTTGGTATGGAGGATGTCGCTCTTACGGTTTTTACATTATGACTACACTGTCTACGGGTTTTACCTTGGTATGCTTATGCCGCATACCCATGTCTTGTACCTGACGAATGTCGGATGATGTCGTCAGCCGGCTATACCGTGCCATTTTGTTTTGTAAACACTTAACACCTGCCTTCACTTACGGTTTTCGCTCTTACACTTTTTCCGTTCTGACTCCACTGTCTCCGGGTCCTACCCGTGTCATGTACCTCCAGAGTGTCGTCTGATGGCGTCCGCCTGCTATGCCGTGCCTTGTGTTTTTGTGAATACTTTCCACTTGGCTTCACTTTAGGATTTCGCTCTTCCAGTTTTTACTTTCTGACTCAACTGTCTACGGGTTTTGTGTTGGTATGCTTCTGCGTCCTACCCATGTCGTGTAACTACAGAGTGTCATGTGGTGACGTCCACCGTCTCCTGTGTCTTCCTCCCGTACTGTATTTTCTTCCTTTCCCTACAACAGGGGGGGGGGGGTTTGTATGCTTGTACAAAGACTTTCTCTTTCAATACTTGTCTTAACAGTACTGTCTGTTTAGTGTTACGGATGTAACTCTTAAGGTTTATTACATTTGGACTATACTGTCTACGGGTTTTTGTATTGGTATGCCTATGCCTCATACCCATGTCTTGTACATAAGAGTGTCTTCGGAGGTCATCCACATGCTGTGCCGTGCTGTTTGTTATTGTACTACTTTACAATTGACTTCACCTTTCCCATGTTGGTGTGCCATTCCAAGGTCGACATGACCTCTTCCTTTACCTGCCTGTGCATTTTAGACCCTAGACTGATACACTTGTAACATGTACTTTCTTAATATGCACTGTACTGTTACGCTCTTTTTCCTATAAACTGATTTGTTTATTTGTGTCTTTTCTTGGTCATCTACTTTTGCTAAGGCTTGGGGTTTTTAAGGTTTCTTGGATGTCCGCCTCCAATTTGGGATTCAAGCCCTACGTTGGAAACGTAGAGACTTCTACTAAATTGGGAGGTTTGACGACCTCCCTTATAACCAAATAAGGAAAACTTCTTATTTGGTAGCAGTCTCGGAGTATCCAACGACAGAGTATCCCGCCCTCATGCCGATCCCCTGCCCATCCAATCTAAACTGATTACTTGATACCTCGATACTTTGGCAGGTCCTGGCGCAGGCTCATAGAACATGGAGCATGGCTTAGAGGAGAGCAGCTAGATTAAATGGGTAACTATAACAATTCTTTCTCTCCTTCGCTTTCTCTTCCTTCTTAGTCATCTCGGAGTGTGTACAATGTGCCTAGTAGTGAATTGAGGTGCAACTCTAGAGATTATTTGGTTACTTCGCGTGAGTACCGATAAATCGGCCCGCTGTGGTAGCGGCTGAGATCATAAGCCCTACGTTGGATACTCCGAGACTGCTACCAAATAAGAGGTTTTCCTTATTTGGTTATAAGGGAGGTCGTCAAACCTCCTATTCCAGCTGATTTTACGTATTGGATTTGTATCTTAACCCTCCAGCCCCGGCTATGTATTATATATATATTCCTCGAAACCCGGGTGTTTTGGCCGAAAATACGTCTAGGCTAGGCTACCGTATATTCGTTAATCAGACTGCTTCCCGCATTCCCGCGCATCCCCAAGCATAGCTGTGTTATTTACCTGTAGAATGGCATTAAGTAGAGCTCTCTTTAAGTCAACTGGTTGAGCTGTGATGATGATTTCATTGGAGATAACTTTATGGCCAAAACAGCCACTTTACACCACTTTTCGATACTTAACAACAACATACAGGCACACACGAACAAGCGACGCTCTCCTTCTTGTGGCCGGAGATGCGGGGCGTCGGTCCAGCCGGCTGTTGTTTACATGCGTCGGACCGACGCCTCGCACACGAAGCTCACAGGCTTTCAACCACTGGGCGTTCAAGAGGCCTTCCGGGTACCTGTTATATGCTTTTTTATGGGCGTTCAAGAGCCCTTCCGTGGTGAGAGGGTTAAACTAGGTCAAAAAAGTATGTTTGTTCATCACTCTGCGGATAAATTTCCGATGGAGTTGTAGGCCCTATCCTGAACCAGTAAAATCTAGCTGTTTTTACGTATTTGATCTGTTTCTTGAATACGTAAAATGTAACTAAAACTAATTACTTATTACTTATTCTAGCTCTTTTTACGTATTGGATTTGTATTTTGAATTCGTAAAATGTAACTAAAACTATTTATTTATTACTTATTGATATACAGGTCCAACAAAGGTGAATACGTAAAATGTAACTAAAACTATTCATTTATTAATTATTCTAGATCTTTTTAACCCTCCAGCCCCGGGGGCTATAGCTTGCGACTGTGCTGCGGTACCGGGTGTTTTGACGATCTTTGGGCTATGTTAACTACTCTGTAAGTCAATGAATATGGCATGTAATGTTGTGAATAAAAAATAATAATGTTCCACAAACCTTCCTCTGTCGAATGGCGTTGAGTAGAGGTCTCTAGCCCCTCTGGTTGCAGAATGGTGAGCGCGGGAAGACGAGTGCTTTTCGGCGGCAAATTCTTCCCGCGTTCGGACGCGTCGCCCCGGCCATGGCTACGACGCACCTAGCCGCTCGTCGCGCCAAAGTATTTATCTCCCTTAGACGATTTTAGTATTTGATATTGAGAATGTGATGTTTATTTGATATTTTTCTAGTTATTTTGAGGCCAATTATATAAAATATGTTTATTAGGGTATCACTGTCACTGATATTGCTAATTTTCACTCGATACCGTACATTTTATTAGTAATTGAGGTAGGTTATTGTTGTATTAGGCACTGATTATTCGTTATCTATCTATCTATCTATTGCCTGACGCCGTGATCCCCGAAGGGGTGGCCACGAACGAACCGCCCCCATGCACCTCTGTCCCCAGTCAGTCGACGCCCCTCCCCCCAACCAGCACCGCCTTCGTTCATGTAGTTCCTCACTCCATCCTTCCACCTCATATTCGGTCTACCTCTCCCCCTCTGTCCCTCCACCTCGCTCTCGTACCCTCTTAGTCATTCTCTCGCTTTCCATACGTTCCATATGGCCGAACCATCTCAAGTTGTTCCTTTTCACACTTTCCAGCACATCTACCTCCACACCACACCTCCTTCTTACTTCCTCATTAGTCTGCCTATCCCTCCATGTAACTCCGCACACACTTAAGTAATTCATTTCCACTGCTCTCACTCTTGGTCTGAGTCTCTCAACCAACGTCCATGCTTCGCTTCCGTAAGTCAGTGTCGGGATTACCACACTGTCATGCAAGGACTTCTTCACTTCCATACTGACCACCCTATTTCTTGTTACTGCTTTTAGCGTTCCTACAACCCTCTTCCCCTGTTGTACCCTCTCCCGCACCTCTTCATCCATAGTCCCATCTTTACTCAACACACTGCCCAGATACTTAAAAGAGTTGACGATCTCCATAGCCTGACCGTTCAGCTTCACCTCACACTCTGTGACTTCACCCCTTTCGAAGACCATAACCTTGCTCTTCCCCGTATTTACCTTCAAATTCCGTTTTTCGCACACTGTTCCAAACTCATTCACCAGACCCTGCAACTCCCATTCATTATCACTCATCAGAACTGTATCATCCGCAAACAGCAGCATAGGCAGCTTCCACTCAATTCCAATTATTCGTTATCACAGGTGTTTATTATACTTTGGCCATCAAATATTAGGTCTTGTGTCACTTTCACTTTGACAAATATGCTTTAGAGAGTGTCACTGTCACTGATAATGCTAATTTTCACTCGATACCGTACATTTTATTAGTAATTGAGGTAGGTTATTGTTGTATTAGGCACTGATTATTCGTTATCACAGGTGTTTATTATACTTTGGCCATCAAATATTAGGTCTTGTGTCACTTTCACTTTGACAAATATGCTTTAGAGAGTGTCACTGTCACTGATAATGCTAATTTTCACTCGATACCGTACATTTTATTAGTAATTGAGGTAGGTTATTGTTGTATTAGGCACTGATTATTCATTATCACAGGTGTTTATTATACTTTGGCCATCAAATATTAGGTCTTGTGTCACTTTCACTTTGACAAATATGCTTTAGAGAGTGTCACTGTCACTGATAATGCTAATTTTCACTCGATACCGTACATTTTATTAGTAATTGAGGTAGGTTATTGTTGTATTAGGCACTGATTATTCGTTATCACAGGTGTTTATTATACTTTGGCCATCAAATATTAGGTCTTGTGTCACTTTCACTTAGTTATATGATTTGTAAACGTTTTATATACAATTTATTGTCTTTTTTCACTGATTTATATATTTCTATAGGTTCTAATCATATGAATGTCACTTGGTATATACATATGTGTCACTTTCACATATTATTATGGTGTAATTGTATTTGTATCAATTTTCTCATAATACATGACTTTTGTATTACAATAAATTGGTTTTCTTCCACTTTTTGTCTATATATAATTATAGTGTACATATTGTCATTTTATTTGGCAATTTCAGTATGATTATTAGAACTCCAGCTTGGAGTGGTAATCAAAGAAGCACTCTAAAGCACAGAGTGCCACCTTGCACTCCACACACTCCATGGTTGACTTTTTACCTGGCCTCGGCCTCACCCTGCTGTTGTAGCAGACATGGCACCGCTTCTGCTGCGTTCTTCCTGATTCATTCTGAGGCAGGGAACCAAGCCTGTGCCTAATCAAGTATTGAGCACACTGCAAGCGGTCAATAACGGCGGGCCCAGGATGTGCCACTGCCCTCTGTGGCGTAGCATACTTCTCCAGGAGCTCCGTCAACACCTGCTTTTGGAACCTCCGCAGGCTATTGAACTTCATGGGTGTGTTCACATTCCGAAGCTTGTATATATTGTAGGCATTCAGAACTGACATGTCTACCATATGCAGAAAGAACTTTTTGTACCATCTGCACGAGGTACGCAGGCAGTCAATGAAGCCTATCTGCATGTCGGACTTGTCCACCAGCCTCATGTTGATGTTGTAGTCCAGGACAGCATCGGGCTTGGTCACCCTGGCCTGGGTGCGGCGATCCACCTTGCCAGTCTCCACCATTTCCCCCTTGTGGATGGTGGTCAGGAGGTTGACCTTCCGCTGGTCGTGCCAGTGGATAGCCAGAATGGGCCCCGACTTCTTCTTGAACACATCACCTTTTTTGGTCTTTGGAGGGAAAGGTGGCATGCCCTTCCTTTTCCCTCGTACTGTGCCTACAGTCCCCGTCTTGCGCTCATGCAGGTACTGTGAGAGAGTGGGGGACGTGTAATAATTGTCCGTGTAGAGGACGTGATTCTTATGAAAGTAGCGGTCCATCATGGCTTGCACCACTGCTCCGCCAAAGCCAATGAGGGGGTCCACAAGCAAGTCCCCTTCCTTCCCGCTGTAGACCAGGAAGTCCAGGACATAGCCAGTTTGGCAGTCGCACAGCACAAAGAATTTTATGCCAAAGCGATGTCTTTTTGAGGGGATGTACTGCCGGAAGCTGAGTTTTCCCCGGAACAGCACAAGAGACTCATCAATGACGACCTTCCGGAAGGGCTTGAAGTAGGAGGTGAAGCGTTCTCGCATCATCTCGTACAACGTCCTAATCTTCCACAGCTTGTCACCGAGGTGGACGTCGGTGTTGGTGACAAGATGGAGCGCTGCGAGGATATCAAGGTACCGGTCGCGAGACATATATTTCCCGAAGGCAGGGGTGGATATCAGATCATTGGTGATCCAATAGTCAGGCAACCTATGCTTCTTGACATGAGGCATTACCATGGTGAGTGCCAGGAACACCATGAACTCTTTATGAGTCACTGGGGTCCACTGCCTCATGTGGCCCTTGGTCACCTTGCCCAAAAAGTGGACCTGGAATTGGTGCTGCTTATTTGTCTCTTTGACAACATAGCCTACCACCTCCTCATCAAAGAAGGCCTCAAATAGTTCGTGTGGTGGAGCATTGGGGCCTGCAGGAAAATTGTGGGTAATGCCTGAACCCTCCAGTACCTCATCAAAAGCTGGCACATCAGGGTTGTATCCATCCCCATCAACTACGTCTTGCCACTGAAAAACGTAGAATGGGTCTTGTCTACGCTGACGAGGAGCTCCGGCTGGTGGCCCAGCACGCCCACGGCCAACTCGGGAGGCGCGCGCCCTAGGGTGGCGAGGGCGTCGGCCAGGGCGGCGGGCAGCACGACGGGCAGCACGACGCCGGGCCAAGCGGATGGGTCGAGGGTCGTCGATGTCCATATAGTCATCGTCAGAGTGGTCATCTTGCCCTGACGGTGGACCTATGTAATCAATGGCCAGAGTCTTCAGAGAGGTGCCCTTCATCATCAGTGGCCCCCACATAATCTGGCGGGGAACCAGTGATGCGTGGGCGGCGTGCGGGTGGGCGAGGTGGGGAAGGAGTGGCAGGTGAGGCTGTGTCCCCCCGAGGTCCTGGGCTCCTTGGCCTGCGACGAGTGACAGAAAGCAATGTTTCACTGTCACTAGGCCCAGGTATTGGTGATGCGAGCTCAAAGACTTCTTCAGGAAGACATGTTGAAGGCGGGAGAGGTGGGGAGGACCGTGGGGAAAGTTGCGGGGACGTATGGCTGGGGCCGGCAGGGGTGGACGCCGCGGGAGCCTCGAACAAAACTCTCTTACTTTTCTTAATTTTTTTGGTATATTTCCTGCCTTTCCCCTTTTCGGCAGCAGTATGTCTCCTGTCGGGGGACCTAGGAGGCAAATAGGCCGAAAGTGGGGGGTCCTCAACCCTTGGCAATGGTGGGGGTGGTGGGGAAGAATGCGGGGCATCCGGGTCATCTTGGGTGGCGTTGGTAGATAAGGGAGACAATGGCGGACGAGAAGGGTCACCACGCTGACCCTCACTCACAGCCTCATCCTCACCAAGTATTTTTGCTTGTTCCCTAGCTGCCGCGGCCACCTTCTCAAGTATTTTCTGCTTATACAAGTGTAGCTTGAAAGGCGATTTACCTGGGAAAGGGCTTGGAGTCGTGTCACTTATGCGAAATTTGGTGAGTGACCTTGAACTCTCCCACTCACTCACTCTCTCAAGTTCACTGTCTTTAGGTAAACCAGCTTCCTCAACAACTGGTACATCACCTTCATCACTCTCATCACTGTCATGTTCTCTCGCAAATCCCAGGAATTGCTCTTCTTTCTCACTCTCATGGCCATAATCACTCAACTTATAATTACTGGAGTCGTCACTGACTATATCATCAACAATATACTTGGCATCAGCACGCTCATATAGTCTCAATGTCGTCTCAATACCTCCGGGAGATAACACATTTAGGCGATGGCGTCGGGGTAAGGCGCGACGAACTAGCAAGGGCATCGTAGGAAGCACGGTATCGGACACAGCGGAATCACTATTTGGCGTACTGTCCATGATGGCGTCGGGGTAGATACTGTTGCTGTGGCGTAGTTTATGCCTGGTGGCGCCACCTACCCTCCCACGACACCAAAAATATACGCGCGGCATTCGAAAGCACTCACCCAAGCAATGGGCGTTCAAGAGCCCTTCCGGGTTGCGCGGGCCGAGTTTGTTATGGGCATTCAAGAGCCCTTCCGGGGTGGAGGGGTTAAGTATTGGATTTGTATATTTTGAATACGTAAAATGTAAGTAAAACTATTTACTTATTAATTCGCGTGTTTAGACGACGTACGCCCGGTAACACAACTCAAACTCATTCCCTATGTTTTCCTTCAGCTAGGAAAATAAACTTTTATTAGCCTAGGCCTATGATGATTTGGAGCAGAAATTAGTAGCGTAGGCGTATTAGGCCTAGGCCTAACCCATTATCCAACAATCTTAAGACAGCCCCCCACTAGCCTAGTAGGGCTATGATAATGAAGATCAAGGAAGATTTGAGGTTAAATACAACAAAAAATAAGCTTAGCTAGGCTATCAGTCAGAGAGGAGGGTCACGTCCGTCGCGGTCCGGGATTTTTCGACTATCCCGCGGGATACTGGTGATTAAACTGTCAAAAAATCACACACAAAAACAAACGTAGTGTCGCGGTCCTGTGAAGTGCAAAATCGAACCGATTGATAAAATATCTGGAGAGATATACGCGTTTTGGAGAAAAAATCTGTTAACTCCTACAGCAGTACCACGGCGCTGGTCTAGGACAGGCCTAGGGCAGGCCCATAAGGCGGGTGGAAAGAAGAAGGGAAAGAAAAAAACGTTACGTCCCAAAGCAAAGTGTTAGCTATATAGTCCTATGAAATCAAACAGGGCTATGGGAAAATAGGAAGCCTAAGTTAAAAGTGATAGTGAACATCGTATATCACGTAAATAAACTAGGAAAGTATAATACAGAGAATTAAAGTCAGGGGAACTTTTAACTTTTAGCTTGGGAACAGGACGTATGCTGTAAACAAAATACCCTCGGTGACCGCAAAGACCATAAACACATATATCCCCTCGCTCTCCTGGACACGTCCCCTCCCCTCCCCCTATACGATTTTACCAAAAGCGAAACTTAACCTCGACAGGAAAGGGTACCGACAAAACAAATATCGTAAATAATAGCAAACAGAGAATAACAATATATAAACAAATTAAATCAGTGCAGATTATTTCTCGAGCATATCGCAGGTTAGTAGTGACGTTACTGGAGAGAAAGATCTCCCACGCAACCAAATGTGGTGAAAATTCGAACCTGAGCAGTGTTGAATCAAGTTAATAGGTATAATATGAAAATTAAAATAGATACTATATTATAGGTTTGACTCCTGTAAGGAGATAAAGAAAACCTAATATTTAGTAGTGGCCCCGTAATCATTGACGAACATGCCTATTACATAAGGCATCCTCTTCAAACACTAATCCGCCGTAGTTTGAATCTACCGCGCAGAGCATTTAAAAACTGAGGAGCCTTCATCATGAGCGCACGCGACCTCACTCATGGCTTCAGTCATTATGAATTGGGTTCTCACTACGAAAAAACTTCGTAAAAAATAAAAACAAAAAGAAAATAAGAATAACTATCTAATAAGCTTTCCATCATATCGTGGATGTACTTGTGTGGATTTCTGACCAGACGCTGATTCAGGCGTCATTCCTCCTTCACTGACATATCAAGTAAACCAAAATCCTTAATACATCAACGAATGGGAAGGGGACGGTCGGGAGGGCCCCAGTCGTCAATGATTACGGGGCCACTACTAAATATTAGGTTTTCTTTATCTCCTTACAGGAGTCAAGCCTATAATTTATTAGTGGCCCCTCCATCATTGACGAACATGCCTGATTTCTAAGACTGGAGGGGGACATTCGTAATCATATCATAACTCTATAAAAGCAGATAATAAAAAACAACCACATAGTATTCTTACTTTTGAAAAATATATTTAAATGTGGCGTAGGCCAAAAATATACAAGAAAAAGGGGTTCAGGCAGGTGCGTGCTTCAAAGAAGCCTGTCTGACAAAAAATGGGTAACCCTGAAGATTCTGAACACAGATCTGCAGGTACAAAGGCACCCCACTCAACGAGTGGTGACAAAAATAACAAGTTATAAGTTTATATGTGCACATAATAAACCCCAAAATAATCGTGGAGGTAAATTGCAAAGGATCTCCACTATTTTAATATTAGATTGCTTTCGCAGCTAAAACTACTATAACAACACCGTTGTTTTGTACTAACATTGTACTAGCACAATTTCTCGCTGAGAAATTTTCATATCACATTAACCTTAAATTGTATCACAGCTCTTATACTCCGGCGGGGTCTAGGGTGTCCTATGTCAGCTGACTGCACCCCCCCCCCCCCCCCCCTTCTCGTGAAAATACACAAAAGTGACTGCAGGGCCACCTAGACCCTCTGCCTTAAAGCTATACATGGTAAGGAAGGCTTGTCTAGAGCAACTGACAAGTATCTAGACAAAAACGTATGATTAGACGCCCACAACTGAGTGGACGCGATATCTTCTACTGAAAAAATTTTCAGGAAACGTAAAGAAGCTGCCCATTTGCGTAAATCGTGGGCCCTACCCACAACGCCGGGATTACTCTCTTTAATGACTTCGACCAGAAGAGAGGCTAATCGTCGTTTAGGTAAGCGTTTACCCGTACTTGCTACCCATAAAGCACCTTGGGGATTAAGAGGAGCTACTCTCAAATATTTGGTTAGAGCTTGCACTGGACATAGATTATGATGCACCTTACCCCTTTTTAACGCCGGCACCGTGAACTCAGAAAACACGTGTGCACTGTGCTCATTCTTGGCTACAAAACCTGGGGAAGGTGCAATGTAAATACATTCATTAAGTCTGCCAAACCTAAGGCAATTAGGTGTGTTGCTCATCGCCGCCAGCTCAGACACTCTGTTCCCGGTGGCCAAAGCCATAAGGAATACCGCCTTTTTTAAGAGTAATGCAAAGTCTGCAGTATTATGGTACAGACGAGAGTGAAGTAAAGACAAGGCTTTGTCGAGAGACCAAGTAGGCATGAGCTGACGGGGAGGTGGGCGAAGTTTAAAACAAGCTCTCATAAAACCTGTTTCCTCCGCCACCGGTATGGAGAGACCTGTCAGGTCTAAAAAGGGCACTCTAATCGCAGTTAAGTGATTTTTTAATGTTACCACAGATAAATGTTTCTGCTCAAACAGATAATTTAAATAATTGAAAACTAAAGCCACTGACGGCACATTCTGTTCCGTTCTGATGATCCAGGAAGTAAAAGCTTGCCAATGTGAGTGATACTGTCGTTTCGTAGACTGAGTATATTGATTGATTAATTTATTGGTCACATCTCTACCGTATGGTGCTAGCCACTTGGCCTCCTGAATGTCCATAAAGCAAAAGTCAGCGAGGTCGCTAGGTTGCCAATCGTGTCTAAGTGGAAATACCCGACCGGGAGCGACACCGGGTCCGGGCACCACGTTTTCAATTGCTGGTACCACAACTGCGCCGGCCACAGGGGCGCGATTAGCGAGACTAAGCCTCGATAATCTCGTAGTTTGTTCACTACGTGGCACATTAGTGATGCATCTGGCGGCGGAAACAGATAGATGGAGCTCCATCTGTTCCAGTCTGTCACTAGGGCGTCTGGCCCCCCTGCCGGCGTTTTCGCCCAGCGGGTGAGGTATAGAGGGAGTTTTTGAGTCTCCTCGGACGCAAAAAGATCCACTTGTGGATGGGAGAGCTCTGCAATCATTAGGTTGAAAATGGGTTGCTTGAGCTCCCATTCTACTGTCGTGCTCTGTCTCCGGGACAGAGCGTCTGCCCAGACGTTCGCTACGCCTGGGAGATAAGATGCGTGAATGTAAATGTCTAGTCTGTTGGCGAGAGTAAAAATCTCTTCCGACACGTTTAGCAACCTCCTTGACCTCGTTGATCCTTGTTTCTGAATACAGTGAACTGCATTCAGATTGTCCATCCTGAAGGCCACCGACTTGCCCTGTAACGCCGGCCCGTGAGCCTGAAGGAAATACAAGGGGACTAGTAATTCTTTGACATTGATGTGAGAGATTTCTAAGTGGGACCAAAGCCCCTGACCCTGGTGCCCCTGATTTGACTGAAATCCCCACCCTATTGTGCCTGACGAATCCGTGTCTACCCATACCGTTGGTGGAGGAGAGGTCCAAGACATTATTGAATGCAACGTTTCCCTCTTTGCCCAGACCGCTAGCAAGGTGTGGATTAATTTCGGGATGGGCCATAATTTTTCCGCCGGTAAGAGCGGGAAATATTTGTTGCCTTCCAATATTAATCGTTTTACTTTCAACCGGCCCAACTTGACAGTTAGTTGAATCCAGTTGAGAGAGCCTACCAGAGACTCCCAGACCCTCCGCGTCGTAGTCAGACTGTGAAGAAACATGAACAGTTTCCTGCGAAACCTGTTGCGATTGTCCACACTCTGACTCAGAGTGAGAGCGGCCGTGTCCCAGACCAGCCCTATCCACTGAATTACTCGTGAGGGAACAAGGTTTGACTTTACCAGATTTACCTTGAAGCCTAGAGTTTTGACATGATTTAAAATAATATTGACATGTTTTATGCATAAGTGTTGTGTCTCTGCCACTACCAGCCAGTCGTCTAGATACCACAACACTCTGATCCCCTGTTTTAACAATGGTATCAGGGCTTGCCGGACTAATTTCGTGAATAATCGAGGTGCTAGGTTCAAGCCGAACGGCATCCTTTGAAAAACAAAATTTTGGTGCCTGATCCGTAAGGCCAAAAACCTTTGAAATCTTTTGTTGACCGAGACGCCAATAGGCGTCTGTCAGGTCTAGTGAACACATCCAACCTCCCGGCGGAAGTGTTAGCCTGATTTGGTGTACTGTTAACATTCTGAAAGATTCGTTGTGAATGTGAAGGTTCAGATAAGACAGGTCTACGACCGGCCTCATCTGAACACTGTCCCTTTTGGGAACCAAAAATAGTTTGGACGTGAATACAGGGTAATTTGGGGGGACCGGGATGATGACATTCTTGGCAATCATTTCCTGGACCAGTGACTCCACCTCTAAAGAAACAACATTCGCCGTTGTCGGCTGACGTAAGCGAGGTCGCCGGAGCCACTGCCAAGTGATGCCCTTGCGTGCCACCATCCGTGCCCAAGTGTTTAAAGGCCATGCTTGGTGACACGTTCGGAACGACCCAGTTAGCAGACAAGGGTTCGCCGGCTGTACTACCCTCGGGTCCTCCGGCCTTAAGGTTGGCACCGGGAGTGAGAGAGACTTTAGTTTTTTGATGGTGGAGTTGGTGGTGCTGGACGCTTTGCCGGCTGGCTGGTGTTGGCCGAAGACTGGCCCTGACCTGGCTTATGCTGGCCGCGTCCTCTCTGACCTGAAAACCGACTCTGTCTATGCCTGTACTGACCTTGGGGGGAGTGGGAGGACTTAGGCAGAAGAAAGGGTTTAGATCCCCCTGGCTGAGCTTTAGCAGTTGGCCTAGGTTTGGGGAAGTTAAAAGCAGGTTTCTTAGCTGGAGTGGGACTGTGCTTAACGGCCTGTGCCATATTGAACACCGTTCGCCACACTTCAGGGGACATTAAAGAGGGAGTAAGCACTGGTGACATGATCACCTGATTCGCAATGCGATCAGGTAGCTTGCGAACTAAAGACATTCTGAGATCTTGTCTTGCTCGTACCGCCTCAAGCAAGGCGGTGCGTATGTCACCCAAGGATTGGATTGACGACTGGAGGAGCAGTCGCCGGGATAATTCAACCGATCTTCTGGCATCCGCGTCTGCGATTGCCTGAGTGGACCGTAGTAAAGACTTAGCCACCTGTTGAGACACTATGTACTGAGAGAACAGGCGAAAAGCTTTCCCCCTTAGCCTAAATTCTCTGTCTAGGTGAGTAGGGGTAGGGGTAGTGAAGGGGTCTTTTAGCTCACAAAGATTAATCTTAGGGGCAGCTAGGAAAGAAAACAAGGCTGCTGGGACTCCGCCGGCAGAACCTACCGGCATGGAGAACCAAGAATGAGTGTCCTGAGGGATCTGGTGGGAAGATTTAGAAGTGAATGTGGTTGCAAAGTTTTGAGCCTCTATCTCCCAATCTACCCAAGGTCCTGGCCCCAACTGCCCCACCTTCAAAACTGGATTAGCTGCTTCGTCTGTGACGGTCTGTAAATCAAGTTCAGGAGTAAGAGCTGACAGAGTCTTAATATCATTAAACCCATCCAGCTTAGACCAGTCTGAAAATAGTTTTGAAGCTGAGGCAGGGGGTAAAGCTGGTTTAGTAGCATACACAAAATAGTCTTGGTGATAATAACTAGGTATAGCCTTGATGTTTACGTCTAGTACATTCCCCAAAATATCCAAGGCCCTCAATTTCTTTGATTTATTGCCCTGGATGACCCACTCACGCGGTACCGGGAGTTCCCCTGACAAGGTAGGTTGGGCGAGCTCTGGGTTAGTGGGGGTCAAAAGGACCCATGACTTGTCTGGTCCATAAAGCAAGGGCATAGCTACCTTTCTGAGAGGCGCCTTGTCTAGAGGGGGTGGATTGACGTCCGTGATGACCCTGACATTTGAAGTTGTCAATGCCGCCGTAGCAGGCTTAGTAACCCCTGATGGTGACAGAGTGGGAGGGTTAGGGATCTTAGATGAAGCAATCGAAGTCATCAGAGGCCGTACCGTAGAACTTGTCGTGGGAGCCCCCAAGTCCATAGTGGGGGTTTCCTGTTGTTGGCCAAAAAATTTAGATAAAGCATCAGTAAGTAGTCCATTAATTTCTTGCGCAGTAACAAATTGGTTAGATGATGAACTTACAGGTGAATTATTACTATCCTGCGCGGCGTCTAAGCCTGAGCCTGACTCTTGCCCTTCCATCTCCGAAATTATAGAAACCTCGTCTTTTTCCTCCTGATCCTCCTGAGAAGACCCCGCCGAAGCTGGGGTACCTTGTTGCCAAGATAAGTCAGGAATAGAGGATGGGATCGCCGCGTCCCTGTGGACATCAGCTACTGTGTGACTCGTTTGAGTCGGACGTGGGTGGTCAGACCCTGGCTGAGCAAACCGCCAAACACCGAGGCCCTGGCCTACACTCTCTTGGGAGTCTGAAACATTCTCAATTATTGAACCACCTGAACTTTCCAATTCCAGGGTTAGAATATTACTAGGTAAATCCTCTTTAGGGACCGGCACCGCACTGGACCCTTGAGGCCTAACACAAACTTTGCCTGAGGTAGAGGTACTATGAGAGGCACTAGAAGCTGGTGAATGTAGGGAGGACTGTCTCTTATGGGAATCCTTTTTGGAGGATTTATGGCTACGGTGTGACCGAGAACTACTCTTAGATTTGGAGGAATCCTCGCCGTGACCACTGGTGGAACTTTCCGTCCTACTCTTCTTACTCGCTGGTGAAGAGGCAAGACTAGAAGACTGGCGTCTGAGAGGTGACCGAGACCGAGATCTCTCCCGAGACGATGAGGCGGACGCCGGGGGTGTAGGCTCTCTTGGACGTTTTGGTGTAGTAGCCGAAGATACAGAACCCTGACCAGTCTCCGCCGGCTTATAACTCGTGACTCTAGAGGAACGTTTAGGGGGGGGAGGGTGTTCAAACAGCAATCGATCCCAAAGAGGGACGTTGTCACATTGAAGTGATTTATGCGCAACAATCGTAGTGTAAGCTGCCATCTGCTGCCGTACTTCTCTTAAAGCTACTGCCGCGGTCTTATCATTATCGCAAAGGACCTTGATAGCTAATTGGGAGCAAAAAGAACAATTACGCATAACCCAGAGACCCCTTGAACGGTCTAGACATTTAACACACCTTATGCAACGGGTATGCGCAAAAATAGGGATACCGGAACAATCAGGGGTAGTGCATAAAGCAAAGACTGGGGCTGAGGTAGCCATGACAGAGACTGGTGGGGAAACTACCGCCGGGTCTGTATTGGTCCGCCGGAGCCCAGCTCTGGAAAAAAAGAAAATTTCCAGGAATTAATGCTCATAAGGTTAACCCAACATGTTCGCACACAAGTGTTAATAACCCACCGGATAACGAGATGTAATGACACAATGATCACAGCTCGCTACGCGGCGGGGTTCAGAATATCTAAACAAATCTTTTGAAGAAAGTGAAGAATACCCTCTGACATAATATAACTGTCCAGCATGGCGATTATAGTCTTTCTGGTGGTGACTGTCTTAAGATTCAATTTTTGGAACAAAAACAACCCCCCATAAAGACGCCGACCCTTGAAATATTTTAGTAGAATAACACGGCGGGCTGACACGAGATCTGATTCCTAACGAATTGTCACAAAAAGATCGCCGTAAGGTTGAAGGCGGCGATACCTAATTGTATCACTAAATTAAGTGGTTAACTCGAAATTGAATTGTAAATTCCTTATTTCCTCCACCTAGGAGCACCCCCGGGTGTGAAAAACGATGTTAACCCTAATTGAACCTTCAATTGCCGTAAGTATAAAGGCGGCGATACATATAGTATCACTTAAAATGGAATGGTTAATGAACTAATTGACTTAGTTGTTCATCCCACCCTACCAAGGTACACCCGCCGGGTGAGATGTCAAAAAGTTAACCCCATAAGTTCCTGTCCCCACTTCTTTGTAAAAGATCGCCGGGGAGGAAAACCCTTAACACAGCTAGGTTTTTCATGTGGTTTTTTGTAAAACCTGGTAGAAAAACTACATAACGTATGTTCGTATGAACAGCGTTTTATAGATGGGTACAGTCATTCCGCCGGGAATCAAAGGGTGCCTGAAACCAGGTACCAACAGAGACGCAGTCCTGGAGAGCCACAGACACCTCATCGCCGGGAATACAAGCCTGTGTGAAAACCACGTGTGGCCCAACACGGCTCTCGGCCGGGTTTTTTTCATGGTGAAACCGAGAAAAAACCCGCCGGAAGGAAACCCACCCCGAACAGACACCATCTGATCGTACAACGGACACGAAGGAAGCCACGCACGACTAACCTAAGTCCACACAATAATCCGTGGAATTAGCCAATACACAACTAAACCAGGAACAAACATAGTCCGAGGAATTAGCCAATGCACAACTAAAACCCGGATACACATGACACAGTAGGGCATATTTATAAATAATAAACAATAACACTTGTACATGTGGCAAAAGCTACGCGTGGCTGGCTAGGCCTAAGTAGACGGCATAATAAATGTTGAAATATACACAAAACACTGGAAATATCACAACAGGAACCACCGCCAACACACCACTGTAGCAAATACTTCCGGCAAAGGGAAGATTGACTCGGGACCCAGAAAAAACTTCACTAAGTGAAGAAAAATACGCTGGGAACGTCAGTAAGCAAAGCTTACCTCATCAGACAGATAAAAGGCAGCAATAACTAACGCGTAATGAAAGCCGCCTGCAACACAAGCTAACTAACTGTGAAAAAGTTCACATGTCCACAACAGGACCACGAGGGAACATCCGAAATAGATGCCCCAAACACACGACCCAAAATACACTGCACTGCGGGCAACCAGCCCAGGACACTCCTGCTACACATATCCTAACCTTACTCGATACATCCCGGAGTAAACAAATGAGAAAAACTCACTAGGGACGCAACAAATGCGGAATCAGCGGAGCGTGGGGAGACACGTCCGGGCAGGCTGAACGCAGAGCAGAGAAGGAGGAATGACGCCTGAATCAGCGTCTGGTCAGAAATCCACACAAGTACATCCACGATATGATGGAAAGCTTATTAGATAGTTATTCTTATTTTCTTTTTGTTTTTATTTTTTACGAAGTTTTTTCGTAGTGAGAACCCAATTCATAATGACTGAAGCCATGAGTGAGGTCGCGTGCGCTCATGATGAAGGCTCCTCAGTTTTTAAATGCTCTGCGCGGTAGATTCAAACTACGGCGGATTAGTGTTTGAAGAGGATGCCTTATGTAATAGGCATGTTCGTCAATGATGGAGGGGCCACTAATAAATATAGGTAGCCTGGAAAGTTCGTTATTTTCCTAGAGTGCCGTATATTCCGCTAAACAGTCGACCAAAAACGGGAAAAGTGGTTAGGGCAGTGAGAATTCTGTTTCATAAGATAATTATTGAAAGTGTTACAGTTACTTAAAGTTTAAACATAACGAGTGTAAACGAGTGGCACTCCCCCCCCCCCCCCCCACTCCCCACAAACCGCGTAACAAACACCTCCTTGCCCCCCCCTCTCTCTCTCCCCCATGTAAGGGCTGGTGGAAAAAAACAAAAAAAACAAGCAAAAATGTTTACCAGAGACAAATGTACGAGTTGTAAGATGAATATACACATGCATAAAGGCACCGCATGTCGGATATGCAAGCAACCATACCACTGGATTTGCATAGGATTGACACCAATAAATGAGGCGTACAATACAAGAGGGAAGAACCTCCATTTCTGCGATAGTTGTTTCGATATCACATGGCAAGTCATACAGACTGTAGAAAATACAGAAGTACAAGATAGACTGAAATATAGCCAAGACATAGCTACCTTTCACAGAAAATGGGGAACTATTGGGGCCTCAGGGCCCATACTAATATCACAACCCACACACGCACACCTTCCCATGAAAATGCCCACATTGCCTCCTGCACATCAACACACATCGCCTGCCGAACAACAACCTTTCGCACCCTACATATCCACAAACCCTGCCGCACATCTCCCCACACCTCCCCAGACCCAGAAAACACCCACATTAATCCCATCTATGGCCATTGACCACCCTACTGCTGTTGATCAAATACATTTGCAGGATGAACGTAGGATGCAACAAGCCCCCATATCAGGCTCCCCTTCCACATTGTCTCCCCCCTCACCACTGCCACCTGCCCACCTACAACCGACCCGTAACTCCACCCCCCTGCAGGCCTCACCCACCCATACACCAAGCCCACTATCACCCACAACCACACTTAGATCACCACATAACCCCTTGCAGCCCCAGCCACACCTACTGGGGTTGTCTACACCAGTGTGCAGATATTATCTGGAAAGAAGGTGCTACTTTGGTCAAAAGGGCGAATATAATGGGAATTCATGTAGATTTGCTCATCCCAAAATTTGCAACAACATAACCAGTCATGGAAAATGTAGATTTGGTGAAACCTGCAAATACCACCACCCATCCCTTTGCAAGACATCACTTGAGAACAAGACCTGCTACAATATGAAATGCCCAGCTTTTCATATTAAAGGGACTTGGAGATATGCTAGACCTAACACGAATGGTAGCCCAAAAAACTCTCTAGCTATGCGAGGACGAGACAGAGGAAAAAGGCAAGGAGGGAACTTAGGGCAGATGAAGATAAAGAGACTGAGGGAGATGGAAGAGCACATAGAAAACCTCGAGCACCTCCTGGCCTCCCAAGAGTGGCCAATACATCCCGAAGACTATTAGGTACACATAGTACTCCAAACAATCCCTCCCCAATCTTGTTTGCAAATATCCAAGGCCTAAAAAATAGAACCACGAACAAAGTACCATTTATTAGGGGCCTGCTAGAAGAAGGAAACGCTATATTTGCGGCTCTCACAGAAACTCACATTAAAGATCAGGAAGATAGTGAGGTATGGATTCCTGGTTACAACCTACATAGGGCGGACAGAACGCATAGATCACATGGAGGTGTAGCCTTGTACATACATGACTCACTGATATGTACTGAATTCCTAAATAACAGTAATGAAGTGGTGGAAATACTTGGAGTTAAAATAGAATCCCTAAATTTAGCAGTTATTGTTACATACAGGCCTCCAGACTCATCCCGAGAAGAATTCAAAACCCAGCTCAACAAAATAAAATCAGAAGTGGAAACCCTGGGGAACCCAACACCAAATATTATATGGCTAGGAGACTTTAACCCTCTCACCAGTGACCACGGAAGGGCTCTTGAACGCCCATAAAAAAACATATAACAGGTACCCGGAAGGGCTCTTGAACGCCCAGTGGTTGAAAGCCTGTGAGCTTCGTGTGCGAGGCGTCGGTCCGACGCATGTAAACAACAGCCGGCTGGACCGACGCCCCGCATCTCCGGCCACAAGAAGGAGAGCGTCGCTTGTTCGTGTGTGCCTGTATGTTGTTGTTAAGTATCGAAAAGTAGTGTAAAGTGGCTGTTTTGGCCATAAAGTTATCTCCAATGAAATCATCATCACAACTCAACCAGTTGACTTAGAGAGCTCTACTTAATGCCATTCTACAGGTAAATAACACAGCTACGCTTGGGGATGCGCGGGAATGCGGGAAGCAGTCTGATTAACAAATATACGGTAGCCTAGCCTAGACGTTTTTCGGCCAAAACACCCGGGTTTCGAGGAATATATATATAATACATAGCCGGGGCTGGAGGGTTAACCTACCAAACATTAAATGGAGACAACTAGAAAACCAGTTAGTGGCAAATAACACCGGAGAAGCAAATACTAATACGAGAGAGCTTTTTGAACTTTGTGATTTTTTTAGTCTTACCCAACATATTGCTGAACCCACACGGGAAAACAATATCTTAGACCTGGTCTTCACTAACAACGACTCTCTAGTACACAGTATTAACATATCGGACACAACATACTCAGATCATAAATTAATTGAGATCAAAACAACCTTAGAAAGTGTACAGACAACCTCAGAATCGAGAACAAAAACCGGCCCCTTCAGTAAATTTAACTTCAAAAACATTAGGTGGGAAGAGGTAAATCAAGAAATGGAGGAAATAGACTGGGAAGATTTAATGGATAACCTGACACCAGCAGAATGTCTAGTCTTAATAACAGAAACCATGACCCAAATCTGTAGCCACCTGCAAGACAAACAAAACGAAGAAGCAAACAAGATCGGGAAAGGAGGAGGCTGTACAGAAGAAGAAAATTACTCACACAAAGACGCACACATCAAAATCTACAGGATAGGCAAAAGGTCGAAATAGATAGAGAAATTGTGGAAATTGAACAAAGGCTAAGAATATCATATGAACTACAACATATGGAAGAGGAGTTGAAAGCTATTGCAGGTATAAAGGAAAATTCCAAATACTTCTTTTCATACGCCAAACAAAAGGCTAAAACAACATAAAACATCGGCCCACTGAGCAAAGGGGACGGCTCTTTCACAGGGGACAAAAAGGAAATGAGCGAACTCTTAAGCAGGCAGTATGATATGGCATTCAGTGAGCCTGATGAAACAAAAGTCATCAGAGACCAAAATATATTTTTCATGGAAACCTCCCCCACGGAAACCCCTCAGATGCTGGATATTGATTTCGGTCCAAAAGACATAGAAGAGGCCATTTCCAACATGCCATCCCACTCGGCACCAGGCCCGGACTCATGGAATTCGATCCTAATGAAAAAATGTAAGGAAAACCTCTCAAAAACCCCTGGCTATAATGTGGAGAAGGAGTCTAGACACTGGTGACATACCAGATAGCTTGAAAAACGCAATAATTGCCCCACTGCATAAAGGAGGGAGTAAAGCACTACCAAAAAACTACCGCCCGGTAGCTCTAACCTCTCACATCATTAAAGTTTTCGAGCGAGTCCTGCGAAGCAAAATTTCAACATTCATGGAGACAAATGAACTACACAACACCGGTCAACATGGGTTCAGAGCGGGAAGATCATGTCTCTCACAACTTTTGGAACACTATGACAAAATTCTTAAAGCGCTAGAAGAAAAGAAAAACGTGGATGTCATTTACACCGATTTTGCTAAGGCATTTGATAAATGTGACCATGGTATAATAGCCCACAAACTGAAAGCAAAAGGTATAACTGGGAAAATCGGACGGTGGATATACAATTTCCTCGTAAACCGAAAACAATCGGTAGCAGTAAACCAAGTCACTTCTGAGCCTTCGGATGTCAAAAGCTCAGTGCCCCAAGGAACAGTGCTAGCGCCCCTTCTGTTCCTCATACTAATTTGCGACATAGATACCAACACCAGACACAGTACGGTGTCGTCTTTTGCTGATGACACAAAATTAAGCAAGATAGTAAACACACAAGAGGACACGGGCCGACTGCAGGAAGACATGAATGTAGTGTTCCAGTGGACCAGGGAAAACAACATGCAATTCAATGAGGAAAAATTCCAATTAATACGGTACGGAGATAATAATGGTGTTAAAGAAATTACAAATTACTTAACAGAATCTAACCACATAATAGAACGGAAAGACAGTGTGAAAGACCTTGGGGTATTAATGTCTGAAAATATGGGTTTCAAAGTACATAACCAGGTCAAAGTGGCGGCTGCGAAACGTCTAACGGGTTGGATTCTGCGTACTTTTAAAACACGCGGTGAATTGCCTATGATAACGCTTCAAATCTCTAGTGCTACCGCGGCTTGAATACTGTAGCGTATTAACATCCCCATACAAAGCAGGTGAAATAAATGACGTAGAGAGTGTACAAAGAAATTTAACTTCGCATATAAGTTCGATAAAACATCTACACTATTGGGAGCGTTTAAGAGCACTGAATCTGTACTCACTGGAACGTAGAAGAGAACGTTACCTAATAATATACACGTGGAAAATCGCAGAGGGTTTAGTACCAAACCTACATACTCCGATAGTCATGAAATTCAGTGATAGGAGAGGCTGGGAATGCGAAATCCCCCGGATGAATAACAGGGGTGCTATGGGTTCTCTGCGAGAGGGCTGGTTATCACACAGAGGCCCACGTCTCTTCAACAAACTCCCACGGCGAGTAAGAGACATGAGGGACATCTCGTTAGACAACTTCAAGAGAGCCCTAGATGTCGAACTGCAAAAAGTGCCAGACGAGCCCATCCTCGCAAGGGAGCGAGCTGTCGCTTCAAACAGTCTACTGCACCAAATCACCACCCATAACGAGGGGCGTCGCGCTCCTTGGTGCCGCTAGAGGAGCGGCGAACACATCAAAAGGTATAGCCTATAGGCCTAGGCCTAGCATATGACAATAACCATTTGCCGTGGGATTTTAGGGATAGGCTAGGCCTATTTGTTGAGCTGGGGGGGGTTTGCCTTATCCCCTTCAGCTTATTCTGTACAGTATCCCAAATTCCCTCAATTTCCACATTCTTCATATCCTTTCCCACTACCAGGTTTTAACATTGATGGGCTGCATAAAAAACAATAGCTGGGCTAACTGTTGATGCTAAAAGTCAGTAATAGGCCTACCATGTTTTTTTATTATTTTTATTTTTTTCATAAACACCATTCATTAGCCACTGCCAGTGTTTAGAAGTTCTAATCTTTGTTTTGGCTTGAGCACACTTTGTGACTTTAATAAGACTGTCACTGTAGGCAATAGGCTAGACTTGCCGCGGCACCGTCTGGAATCCCGGCAATTTGATTTATCATTTGGGATTGGGTACCAGTGAAGAATCCTTTTGCAGCTATAATTACACTTACAATTTTTTTGTATTATTTCTTTGAGGAATATGGTTTTTCATTGTCATTTATCGTGTAATAAGTGGAGGAGTTGCGAGGATTAGCATAACATTTACTAATCAAACCTACGAAACGGTACGCAACAGACGGTCCTAACCTAACTTAGTGTCCAAAGTGAGGTCTGCTGCTCTAGTGCTACCGCGGCTTGAATACTGTAGCGTATTAACATCCCCATACAAAGCAGGTGAAATAAATGACGTAGAGAGTGTACAAAGAAATTTAACTTCGCATATAAGTTCGATAAAACATCTACACTATTGGGAGCGTTTAAGAGCACTGAATCAGTACTCACTGGAACGTAGAAGAGAACGTTACCTAATAATATACACATGGAAAATCGCAGAGGGTTTAGTACCAAACCTACATACTCCGATAGTCATGAAATTCAGTGATAGGAGAGGCTGGGAATGCGAAATCCCCCGGATGAATAACAGGGGTGCTATGGGCTCTCTGCGAGAGGGCTGGTTATCACACAGAGGCCCACGTCTCTTCAACAAACTCCCACGGCGAGTAAGAGACATGAGGGACATCTCGTTAAACAACTTCAAGAGAGCCCTAGATGTCGAACTGCAAAAAGTGCCAGACGAGCCCATCCTCGCAAGGGAGCAAGCTGTCGCTTCAAACAGTCTACTGCACCAAATCACCACCCATAACGAGGGGCGTCGCGCTCCTTGGTGCCGCTAGAGGAGCGGCGAACACATCCAAAGGTATCCAAAGGTATGTTCTTATAACATTTTCTGCCAGAGTACCTACCGGCACAATTTAATAAGAGTGTACACTGTACCGGTACCGTACTGTATAGCCTAGGTTAGGCCTGCCGCGGCCGCCCTACAGTGCATTTATAAAGCGTTCGGCCATGATTTGGGTATCACTGAAGAATACTTTCGCAGTTTTACTTTTTTTTTTTTTTCAAGGTACGGTAGGCTATAGGCTATATTACTGGTATCTTATTTTATTATACAGATAGTTTATATTATGAGTGGAGGATTTGCAATAACTTACCCTAACCAAAGTCCAAACTTAGTGTCCAAAGTAGGATCTGCACCCTGCCGCTATGTTCTTATTTTGTATACCAGTAGCTTTTTAGCCAGATTACCGGTACAATTTAATAAGTGTACAGGCTAGGCCTACTGCCAACAGTGCATTTATAGATTTCCCGGCCATGACTTGGGTATCACTAAAGCGCACTGAAGTTGGTTACTTATTTACTTTTCACTGGTTCCTTGTTGGCACTTCATATCAATAAGTAATAAGTAAATAGTTTTAGTTACATTTTACGTATTCAAAATATACAAATCCAATACGTAAAAAGATGTAGAATAATTAATAAATTAATGGTTTTAGTTACATTTTACATATTCACCCTTCTTGGACCTTTATATCAATAAGTAATAAATATATAGTTACACTTTACGTATTCAAAATAAAAATCCAATACGTAAAAAGAGCTAGAATAAGTAATAAGTAATTAGTTTTAGTTACATTTACGTATTCAAGAAACAGTTCCAATACGTAAAAACAGACAGATTTTACCGGTTCAGGATAGGGCCTACAACTCCAATACGTAAAATCAGCTAGAATAAGTAATAAGTAAATAGTTTTAGTTACATTTTACGTATTCAAGATACAGATCCAATACGTAAAAACAGACAGATTTTACCGGTTCAGGGCCTACAACTCCAATACGTAAACACAAAGTAATAAGTAACTAGTTTTAGTTACATTTTACGTATTCATGATACAGATCCAATACGTAAAAACAGCTAGATATTACCGATTCAAAATAAGAGAAGTCCTATCGTGACTTGATAGCATTTCACTAGGCTATACATTTTTTGCCTGGGAAACACTCTCTATAGTCACCTAACACTGGAAAATAATAAAACGAAAATTACTGTTTTTACGTGTTCGATAGATTTTACCTATTCAATAAGTAATAAGTAACTAGTTATACTTACATTTTACGTATTCAAAATGCAAATCCAATACGTAAAAACAGCTAGATTATATCGAATCTGGATACAACTCCCAATACGTAAAAACAGCTCATTTTACAGATTCAAAATGAGATAAGTCCTATCGTGACTTGATAGCATTTCACTCTACATTTTTGCCTGGGAAACTCTGTAGCCACCTAACACAGTACACTGGAAAATAATAATAAAACGAAAATGACTGTTTTTACGTATTCGATAGAGCGAGTGTTACTCAGTTACTTGTTCGTCAAGGGGAATCCACGCAATGCGAGCTAAGCTCATTATTATCGCGCCTCCTTAACTGGGAATGTATTGCGTGAAATGCATGTTAAGTGTTTTATGTACTGTTGGAATGGCTGTGGATGTGTGTGTAGTCTGTATTTTTAGCCAATTGGCGACATCGGAAACGAAGGCTTAGGGTGGATCTGTATGGTACCATTCTCACTATAGACGGTACCGTCTCGCCCGAAGGCTTAGGTAGCCATCAGCTTAGGTGAACCATATGATACCCATCTCGCCTTGTACCATTTTTGCCAACCCCAGATGGGACGTCACAACGTCGTCCACTTATTCCAGGTACCTATTTACAGCTAGGTGAACTGAGGCTAACACATGAAAGGAGACAAGCCCAATTTGTCTCCGCCCGGCCGCGGGATTAAACCCCGGACCCCTCGTGTGTGAGACGAGAGCTCTACCTACTAGGCTACGGGCTGTGTGGTGGATGTTTGCTGTGTAAGGTTAGGTAAGAGTATCATATTACATTTCTTTTCATTCACAGGAGTAAAATTGCCACGGATATATAAACCAAAGCCACACAACGAGAAAAGGAAATACAACAGTCATGTATGTCAAGACAAATTAAAATGTAAAACTTGCAAACTAAACAAACCAAAATTGGGACAAGGACAATATAAAGTCAAATTAAATTATCAAAATCGCTATGTGGAAACAACGCTTACTAAAATGAAAATTATTAAATAAAAGAACACAATCCACCACATAGGGTGTACATCACTACATGAGCAAGTTAATCTGTTTCCCAAGCAAACCAATCGCACATATAACAACGCACTATCGTCACGTTAAAGGAAGTAGTCAAGTTTGGGAAGTCCGGGACGTTCTGGCAAATTTTACTAAACTCTGCATGAATAAAGAAACTACATGTTAAATGTCAAAATATTATTTAAAATCAAATTTGCAACATGACAAGACATTAACAATAGTAAAAAATACAAATATTGATAAGATATCTATACTATTACAAAATAATATATAAAATACAGTACAGCACTCACTAACGATAGTGCTATCGGGTAGGTACCTGTAAGCAGAGCATGCCTCAAGTGACCCCTATCAATAACTACCCTACAAATAACCTACATTTATAGCACAAAGAAAGCAAAAGATGATATACAAAAGAAGAACATGAGTGTACGTGAGGCTGCTAAAAAGTGGAAGTTAAGTAAGAGCACCTTACATGACTATATAAAAGGGAAACATAGTAAACCTGCTGGTTATTGTTAAAGTTCCGTTTGATGGTAAGAAGAAACATCGACATTATATTGCAGTCATAGTAAAGGTTTTACCAGAAATACATGTTCGTTTCCTAAAGCATGTGAAGGGCACAAGTAACGTCTTCATTAACCCAGTTATTGATGATTACAGTGACATAGACAAGGGTGACATAGTACAAATCCTGCCAGAACCAATACTAGACAAGAAGTGCAGAATGCTGTTCAGTGTTGATGTAAATAAATGGCCAAAATAATAGAGAGAGAGAGAAATAGAGAGGGTTGAAGAGCTATAGAGAGGAGAGAGAAAGCGAGCGAGCAGGGGGAGAGAAAGTGAGAGAGAGAGGGGTGGGAGAGAAAGCGAGAGAGGGTGGGAGAGAAAGCGAGAGAGAGAGAGAGAGAGGTGGTAGAGGGCGGGGCCAGGGGAGGGTGGGGCCAGGAGAAGGGTGGGAGAGGGCGGGGCCAGGAGAAGGGTGGGAGAGAGATCGATATCGAGAGAGAGAGGTGGTAGAGGGTGGGGCCAAGTGAGAGAGGGGGGATGAATAAGGAAAGAGGCAATAATGTGATACAAAGTTATATTTTTTGTAAGGTCCTTTTTATTTCATATTATGATTAGTTTAAGGTATATACCCTGAAAGGGTTAATTTGTATTTCGGGCCATTAATTAGCCAAGATGGCATCTAGTCGGCTGTGTGCCATTAGTATTCCTTTAATATGCAGTCATTAAGATATTATTGCTAAGCTTTAATGATATCAGTATTATTTTTTTAGAAGTTTGGTCACAAGTGTGAAATACGTTTTCAAGGAGTCATTATGTGTAATTTGAATGAATTAATTGTATTTTTTTTTGTATTAGAAAAGTGCCTATACATAAGGTGTACCTGAATGCATTAGTGATAATAATATAATTGCTTTGTTATTGAGAATACATAACAATTTATATGAAGGTGCTAAAATGCACAGAAACTTTGAATCTAATGTATATGCTCCTCTAAGGGCTACAAATTAAAATGTAAAACTTGCAAACTAAACAAACCAAAATTGGGACAAGGACAATATAAAGTCAAATTAAATTATCAAAATCGCTATGTGGAAACAACGCTTACTAAAATGAAAATTATTAAATAAAAGAACACAATCCACCACATAGGGTGTACATTACTACATGAGCAAGTTAATCTGTTTCCCAAGCAAACTAATCGCACATATAACAACGCACTATCGTCACGTTAAAGGGAGTAGTCAAGTTTGGGAAGTCCGGGACGTTCTGGCAAATTTTACTAAACTCTGCATGAATAAAGAAACTACATGTTAAATGTCAAAATATTATTTAAAATCAAATTTGCAACATGACAAGACATTAACAATAGTACAAAATAATAATAATAAGCATGTTACTTATTTCTCATAAGCGCCAATTTTTCCGAAGAATTCACTAGCGCTCGAAAAGAGAAAAAAAAAAAAAAAAATCAATGCATCAAAAGAAGGCTTATATACAACACACATTTAACAATCACTAGCAGTGGCAAAATAGCCTAAACTCTATAGCCATCTGTCATGACACCTCTCTCAAGATCATAGCTTCTCTCAAAGAGAAAAGTCTTAAGTTGTCTCTTGAAGCATTCAACAGAACTCAGTTGTCTCATGGACAGCGGCAACCTGTTATACAACCTCGGAGCCATGTAGGAGAATGACCTCTCAAAGAAAGAAGACTGCTGGAAAGCCCTTGGTTCATCAAGACGAAAAGGGTCATTGTCATGACGCACAACTACACCATGGTGTGCCAGTGGGCGCCTGAGCAGCTCCGCAAGGTACCCAGGCTCACCAAATTTGAGAACCTTAAAAGTCACCAAACACAACTTAAATTCTATTCTTGCTCTTACTGGCAGCCAGTGCAGTTCTATGTGAAGAGATGTAGTAGGAGTTCTAGGTGGAACACCAAAAATTAGTCTTGCGGCCCTGTTAAGAACAGACTGAACTTTCTTCAAAATATAATTTGGAAGACCCACCAACAGGGCATTGCAATAATCAACACGAGAGAAGACCAATGAGTGAACCAACGTCAGGAGGCAACGTCTGGTTATAAACGGCTTCACCAAATAGAGATTTCTGATGTGCAAGTAACAACTTTTAACTATCTGGTTTACATGCTCTTTGAAATCTAATCGGGAGTTCACATATACACCCAGATTTCGAACAGAGTTGGCCGGTCGCAGCTGAGATCCACCCACATTGATGGAGAGGGCACCTACTATATCATCAGCTCTTCTATTTCCTCGGATGATGAGAATATCAGTTTTACCATCATTTAGTTTAAGTTTTCTCGCTCTCATCCACTTCTTGATATCAGACATCAACAATTCCATCTTACTCCGTATATCAACTATATTTGTGATTCTCACATAAATCTGGGTGTCATCTGCATAAAAGTGAAAGGTGACATTATGTGCACGAAGCAGAAGAGACAAACTGCTAATATAAATTATAAATAGGATAGGACCTAAAACTGATCCCTGCGGAACACCATACTACAGGGGTGTCGAGTCCGAGACCACTTGATTTACCATCACACTCTGGGATCTACCTGACAAGTACGACCCAAGAAGCAAGAGAGCGGAGTCACGCACACCACAATCATAAAGATCACTCAATAACAACTCGTGATCCACTGTGTCAAAGGCCGCAGAGAGATCAAGCAAGACCAATAGTGAGGCCACACCATTGCAAATGTTCTCAACTAGATCATTATGTACTCTAATCAATGCTGTTTCAGTTGAATGATGCTGTCGGTAAGCAGACTGAAAAATTGGGATAGTTTCATTCTGCTGAAGTAGTGGTTGTAATTGGTCAAGTATTGCACGCTCTAATATCTTTGATATGAAGGACAGGTTGGAGACAGGACGATAGTTCAACATGTTCTCAACATCAAGTCCAGGTTTCTTTAGAGTAGGTCGGAGTAGTGCATGCTTTTCAGAATGTGGGAAGCTACCTTCAGAGAAGCACTTATTAATTATTTTGGAAATAAACTCAACTGTGTGATCATAGACTCTTGGTAGCTTGGAAACATTTATGGGATCCAACGGGCAAAATGTTTTATTGAGGTTTCTTATGTAGGACGAGATCATGTCCACCTCTACTGAGTGAAAGGATGAGAGGACGTTATTAGGAATGTGTCGGGGTTGGAGTACAACTGAAAGTTCTTCACCAACAGAAGCATCATCCAGTTCCTGTCTTATGCGAGTTATCTTGCCAGCAAAAAATGCCACAAAGTTGGCAGCCAACTCGGCATCGGGTACAGAAGGTCTTAAGCTGACTCTTGTTTTTCCAAGTAAACTGTTTACAATTGAAGCCAACCTCCTCTGGTCGTTACCACACGAGTCAACTTTTCCCTGATAATACACTTTCTTTTCATCTTTGATTGTGTGGACCACAGCTCTTCTGGCTGACAGATATTGCAACCATGTAGAGTCTGTTTTATTTTTCCGCCATTCACGTTCAGCTCTTCTACGCGCTCTTCTAAGAAATTTAACTCGAGTGCTATACCAGGGTGAATCATCTCGTACTATGATTTTCTTCTCTACTTCTGGACAGTGATGATCGAACACTAATTTAAGTGCATTTCCATGTACCTCCACCAGCTCATCTGAAGTAAGGTTGGAAGTATCAATACTTCCCAAGTACTGTTTTACTTCACTGCTAGCCAAATTTTGGTCTGCATTTTTATAATTTCTAAATCTGATTACTTTTTCATGTGTGAGTGGCTTAGGGAAATCAAAGCTGAAAGTAATCAAAGCATGATCAGAGTTATTAGGGTCAGCAAACAAATATTGATAAGATATCTATACTATTACAAAATAATATATAAAATACAGTACAGCACTCACTAACGATAGTGCTATCGGGTAGGTACCTGTAAGCATAGCATGCCTCAAGTGACCCCTATCAATAACTACCCTACAAATAACCTACATTTATAGCACAAATAAACTAAGGAAATCGCAAAAGTAAGCAATTGATACTATCGACAATGAATACATATAATATAAAGACAAATAATTGCAAAATATGAAGTAACAACAGATTTAAATAAAGAGTACTCTTTTAACAATAAAAATAAAAATAAAAATAAAAATAAAAATAAATTTAAAAAATCATCAATATTAATATTAATAATAGAAAAAGAAAAAGAAAAAGATAAACAATAAACAGAAAAAAAACAAAATACAGACAAAAAGTAAGCAGAGGTTATACAAGAAACTTCAAGTTAAAAATGCTTGATTAAAATTATTGATGTCAAATTTTAGAATACAGTCACAATAATTGACCCTAAAAAGATTAAATTTATGGAACAATTTACTTGCCTCAAACCCTGTCCACTAAGAGTCTTATAGTAACCTAGCTCTAGCCCAAAATATACTTTAGTGCAGATTTTACAAAATCTTATTAATTGGGAATAAAAACAATTATAAGTTATTTTACTATCGATATTACTACTTGGGAAAGGAAAGTTTATTACGTTAAAATTAAAATCATCAACTTTGTGATATACTTTAAGTATGCACTGTTCAATCTCTATATTATATCAAGAAAATGTTCAACTTTATAATTTACGTTACATTGTGTGAGGGGAATAGAATTAGGGTAAATAAGTTTAGCAACTTTATTAAAATTTAACAAATTGCAAACAAGAATATCATCAATATATCTACTATTATTACTTAACAGTTTAGCAAGTGCTAATTTTTCTGGGATTTTATTTTTCTTGCTACTGTCAACTAAGTCTTTTATATATTTAAATTCTAAAGCAAGCAAGAATAAGTCTGCAATTAAAGGGCTAGCATTTCCACCCATAGGAATTCCTAATATTTGTTTGAAAATGTACGGCCCGAATCTAACATAAGTATTGAAAAGGAGGAATTTAAGGGCATCTTTAAGTTTAGATCTATCAAAATATACAGAACTAGTGGGAGTAGAGCTAAGTGATGCATTATTAAAATATGTATAAACATTTATGAAATAATTACATTTCAGTTTGTATTTTGTTTTTAAAACTCCGTCTTGTGTCCGAAGTCGCCTCTGCATTGTCCGAAGCCGTCGTTCAATACACACACTCAGATTTAAAGGGGAAAACCATTAATGTCCGAAGTCACCTTACCCCAGTCCGAAGTCACCTCATATCGATGATGACTTCGGACACCATTATAAATATTAGTTATAATTAAGCCAAAGGCCTATAATTTTGTCCACTGTACACACGATTATTCTACGTTTCTAAGCTATACATATAGATGCAAAAGATTGCATTATTAAGGCTTTACCTATTGAGTTAGGCTTAAAATTAGGTCAAATATGTCCGAAGTCACCCCGAATGACGGTACTTATTACTTATTCTAGCTCTTTTTACGTATTGGATTTTTATTTTGAATACGTAAAATGTAACTAAAACTATATATATATTACTTATTGATATAAAGGTCCAAGAAGGGTGAATACGTAAAATGTAACTAAAACTATTAATTTATTAATTATTCTACATCTTTTTACGTATTGGATTTGTATATTTTGAATACGTAAAATGTAACTAAAACTATTTACTTATTACTTATAGAAATTCCCGGCGCGACCGAAGCCGCTCCAAGGACCCCTGCCCCCAGGGAGGGGGCAGGGGATGGTTGTGACGGTTTGGCTCCCGAAACTGCTCCCCGCGGCCGGCATCCGGTTTTCCTCCACTGGTCGTTGATTTTGTCTTCGGCCGTGGAGGGTCGGCAGCCATCCGCGGTTGGCAGCCTCGGGAGGTGGCCCCACGGCGTAGACGCCGCCACATCAAGACCTTATATATCATACATAGTAACCAGTGTACAAACCAAATCCCTCCTCCCCCCAAATGATAACACAACAGAAATACAGTCAATTAAAATACTCACTGGCAACAACTCCAACATAACCATCATAAACACATACATCCCTCCCCAAACATCCCCTACAGTACCAAATGAATACAGACCACATTTACAACACATCACAAACACCCCACACACCCCACACATCATCCTGGGTGGTGACTTCAACGCCAAGATGTCGGCCTGGTTTGTCGACAACCCCGACACAGACAGAGGGCTGGTACTACAAAACCAAACCGATAACCTCATCATCCTTAACGACATCCATCAACATACCCATATTCCTCACCAATACCTCTATAACCCATCATCTCCAGACATCACCTTTTGCTCCCCAGAACTCGCCCCCACAACATCCTGGAGGGTGGTCAGAACCTTAGGCTCTGACCACCTCCCGATCATTATCACCACCAAAACCAGACTCACCCCAGCTAGCCACAAACACACATACACCAATTATAAAAGAGCTAACTGGGAAGCATTCACAAATGAGACAGAACAACACTTCACAACTCTAAACAGTACACCCATCACTAACATCAACAATGCTGTACACATACTCAATAAAACTATCCAAAACGCTGACAAGAAACACATTCCAAGAGGTAACAGAAAAAGACACAACCCCAACTTCTCACCAGAAATTCAAAACCTCATCAGACAACGCGACATACTGAAACACTCCCCAGCACCCCACACACAAGACATCACACAACAAATTCAAGCACTCAACACCCAAACTAACAACAAAATACAAGAACAACAAAAACTAAATTGGAATAACTTCCTACAAACACTTGATCACAAAACAAACCCCAAAAAACTCTACAAAACACTAAACAGCATCACACTTTCCAACAGCAACACAACACAATCACATGCTGCAATCACAACAACAGACTCTACTCCTTCATGTAAACAACAAGCAAACACTCTCATCAATCACTTCTCACATGTCAGCCACCTAAAACCTCACAAAGACGACCGACGTGTCATCCGACGTAAGAGACAATTCCCCACAGACCCTGACTATACACCCTTCACCAATCACCAGACAAAGCATATCATCAACAATCTCAAGCACTCACCCGCCTGTGGCCTAGACAACATAAGCAACATACACCTCAGACACCTGGGACCACAAGGCATACAAGCACTCACTAACATATCAAACTACAGCTATTCACACAACACAATACCAGACATTTGGAAGCATGGTATCATCATCACATTCCCCAAACCCAACAAAGACCCCACGCTACCCTCCTCGCACCGCCCCATCACACTCCTTTGCTCCCCCTCCAAAGTCATGGAACGCCTAGTATTACAACTAATTACACCTGACCTACCCCTAGCTCCAACACAACATGGCTTTAGGCCACTGCACTCCACAAACACTCTTCTCACAGACCTTACACAAAGAGCTTTCGACGGCATCAACTCAGCTAGACCACCACACAGATCACTATTAGCCACACTCGACATTAGTAAAGCCTTCGATGCCATCTCAACCTAACAAACAAAATCTACAACACAAACATGCACAACAACACAAAAAGGTGGCTGGCCAACTTCCTAGCAGGCAGATGTGCACACGTATCTTTTGCCGGTCAGTCATCTAAAATCAGAAACTTTCCAAACGGAGTCCCACAAGGATCCGTCCTATCGCCCGCACTCTTCAATCTGTACATGCACGATATAACTACACCCAATACGCCCCAAATAAACTTAGCCTCCTATGCAGATGACATAACACTCACATGCACACACCATGACCCAAAAAGAGCAACAGATCTCCTTCAACTCTATCTCAACACACTACATGGCTGGTGCACTACAAACAGACTTAATCTAGCCCCAGCCAAATCCACCGCAACCCTGCTCACAAGTTGGACAGAACACGAATACATCCCTCAACTCACCATAAACAACACACCCCTAACACATACACACACACCCAAAATCCTAGGAGTAACATATGATACTCATATGACATTCAAACAGCACACCACAAACATTAAAAAGAAACTGACACCCAGACTTAACGCCCTCAGGTCACTTGCTCACACAAAATTTGGACACAACAAAGAAACTACCACCACAGTATATAAACAATACATAAGATCAGTGATGGAATACGCAAGCCCAGCCTGGGCTTCTAACCTAGCTGAAACACATCATCAGACCTTACAGACTATTCAAAACAAAGCCCTGAAGATCATTACAGGCTGCACAGCTACTGCACCCACAGATCACCTATATCAAGAAACCAAAATCCTCAAAGTCAAAGACCATCTGGACATGAGAGGCACTCAATCCCTGGCAGCAGCCTCCACGAACCAAGACCACCCACTAAACTACATGGCAACACACCCACAGACACCAAGAAATATCAAAACAACACCCAGCACACGGTATCACAGACAATTATTGTCCTCTCTCCCTCCCTGCCCACCCCGAACCAACTTCCAGAAGCACATCCATACTCATATCTCTCACCGATCCATCCACTCACTCACAGACAACACGCAGCTGCATGCACGACCTCCCGAAATCCATCCTTCCGAATCCTCCCTTCCTCGCGAGGACAGAGTCCACCTGGCCAGGCTGAGATGCGGACACCATCCAGCTCTCCTGAGCTATCAGAAGAGACTGGATGACTCCGTTGTTGACGCCTGCCCGGGATGTAACACAGCACCCCATACCATTAAACACATCATAGAAGACTGCATTTCACACAACCACTTACGCCAACAACACAATCTACACTCAATGAGAGCTCTGTGGGAAAGCCCGATCGTGGCCATGGCCTTTCTCAGGGACTCGGGGCTGTTCGGCCAGGCAGCTTAGGGAACAACAACAACAACAACAACAACTTATTACTTATTGATATAAAGGACCAACAAGGAACCAGTAAAAAGTAAATAAGTAACCAACTTCAGTACGCTTATCACTAAGGAATCTTTCCGCAGCCTTACGTACAATTACTGTATTTGTTTTTATTTCTTCAAGGAATATAATACAGTAGTTTATTGTTCAATTGTTTATCATGTTATGAGTAGATAATTTGTTGCTTTGCATTACCTTACCCTAACCTAACTTTACTTAGTCTTAGTGTCCAAAGTGGGGGCTGCCACTATCCCCACAGTCCACACACCCGCTAACTAACCTACTGTATATAATTGGTATGTCTTGTCATTAAGTACTATAACCTGACTTCACGGGGGTAATGGAGTCTTGATTGATTATTTTCGGAATTAGCCTAGCAGAATCTTGGGTCTTTTAAAGTTGTGAAAATTAAAGTAAGTTTCTACGTTCCTACTGATTGTACTTAACCCGAGATGGGAATAGCCTACCCAGATATTTTTTACTCGGCCCAGGGAAAATAATAGACAAACAAATGTTCTAATCAAAGTTTATTCTTGAAACTTGGTACCGGTATGTATTTTAACCAGTACTCTATAGTAACTCATGTATCATATGAAAGGATATAAATTAAGTATGTAATAGTTCTTGGAATGCAACAACAAATATACATGAAATCTTTATTGGACAAAAGTTACAAAACTAAAACAGGGACTGCTAAGAATAATTTAAAAACCTGTTTTCAATGCCCATATTAGTGGACCTGAAGTGAATCCCTTTGAGACTGAAGTACAGGCAGCCAGCTCCCCTAGTATCCTGATTAAACACCAGTAAACATACATAACATCCCTTTTACTTACAATATTATTAATTCCTTTTAATAAATTTTGAGCATGTATTGTGCGTATATTTACCTTCGCAGTCTCAAAATTTCTCCGGCGGCCGGGGGGCTACGCCCCCCGGACACCCTCTTATGTAGCGGGGGGCTGTACCCCCCGCGGACGTCATGCAAAGTTGATCCTTGTAAGGTTAGAAAAATTATCCAGAACTGGATATTTCCTGTTTTGGCACCGTGTCACAATGTGTGTAACGCTAAACCCCAGCGACGCAAACCATGCGTCCTGGCCGGTCCGGTCAAAATTACTCCGGTCCTATGGCACCTAGAGGGCTCAGATTTGTATGGGAACTGTGCAAGTATCCCACGCAACCATGCCGATGGTTGAAAACTCTCAAAGTCCAACCGCGTGCGCGTGAGCGCGCAAAAAACGGTATTTTGGGAGTTATTGCCTTAAATTTTTTACTCTTGTAAAATCGACTTTCGGGGGCTCCGTGGGACCAATTTTTTACCTTTTTGATCGTTTTTTGTGGTTTTTCCTTCATTCCAAACCCATTCGCTATTGTTTCTGGGATTTTTTTTTTCTTCAGAAACAGCTGGTCCCTGGTGGTACATTTATTATAAACTAGCTGGGGCTCAGTGGGTTAACATTCTTGCCAAACTTGGTTAATAAGGTGGCTCTAGCTGTCTTGAATGTTACCTATTCTAGTATCTTGGTGAACTATTAATTAATGTAAACTATAAAAATATATTGTAACATTACCAAATTATTGAGATATAGGCTAAGTACAGTATAGGTCTTTCCGCTACACAGGATTATACCGAGAATAATTTTGATCACATGTATAAAACCTGATATTAATAGAAAAAACGCCCATTCTAATCAATCACAGAGCTCTTTCGGACATCCTCACTGTTTACAAATGCCTTCTTTATGCAGTATAGGCCTAATCGATATTTACCCCCTGCTGGCAACATAAATGACGATTTCAATCATTCATGGGGGGGGGGGGGGGCAAAGCCCCCCCTCAACCCATCGTGTGTCCCACATTGGAATGATAACTGAGACTACGAAAACACTAATTTCTCAAAAGCTGGAGGAAAAAAACATAAAAAATAAGGGTGCGAGCCTATTCCCTATAATTACCGTAGGTAAATATGTAGGAGACGCGTGTTTTTTTAGGTAGGCCCTTTTTTTTTTTTTTTTTTTTTTTTTTTTTTTTTTTTTTTTTTAGTCAAACTTATTGATGAAGTTGAAGGGGAATTAAGCATTTACCCATTATCCATCAATCTTAGTACACGCCCCCCCCCAATAGTGGTGAGGGCTATGAAGATCAGGGAAATTATTGAGGGGTAAAAAGCGTATAGAAGACGATAATACACATTTGTAACTAAAATTTGGCTCGGGTTTTGTCATTTTCCAGACCCATAGGCTACAACCCAACTTTTTGAAAACCCGAGCCAAGTTTTGACGAAACTTGGCTCGGATTTAACAAATTTACAAATGAAAATAACACAGTAACCTTATTAAAAAGTAGGCTCGGGTTTGGGACAATTTCAGACCCATAAAACCAAACATTTTGAAAACCCGAGCCAACTTGTGACGAAAGTTTGCTCGGATTTTACTAATTTTCATGTTAAAATTACACAGTAATCCTAATAAAAAGTTGGTTTGGGTTTTCATAGGGTTAACATTAACCTAACCTAACGAAGTAAGAATGGGGTTAAAATTAGCCTAACCGATAAATATGTAGGAGCAGCAACAATATATATAGGTAACAAATTTCTAATGGTAGTTTGGGGTTCCTATCATCATATGCTTCATTGCTATATACCGGTAATTGTTATCCTTGGGAAAACAAAAACAAATCTTGGGATTTTTAATATTTTTCTTGGGATTTTTTGTTTTTTGTAATAACCTAACCTAACCTAAATGTATTTTGGGGCTATTAGGTTAGGTTAGTTTTGGGAAGGATGTAGTTTCCGGGTGTTGTCATGGTGTGCGCTCGCACTTACGTTCCCGTCTATTTCGACGCTATATTTTCTGCTATTTGCCCCCTGTCATTACTGCATGAATACTAGGTTAGGTTAGGTTGTTTGGTTAGGCTAATGTATTTTTATATCCAAAGGCATCCGCATAGTGTAAACAAGGTGGGCGGTACACCCGGTAACTACTGTACATTCTTGCCGATTTTTTTTTTCCCCGAGGATAAAAATTATACTGTATAGCAATGAAGCATATGATGATAGGAACCCCAAACTAACATTAGAAATGTGTTACCTATATTGTTGTTGCTCCTACATATTGACCGTCTATTTTGATGAATACAGTATTTGGTAAAAATTGAAGATTTAGTAGCAGTCAATATCTCAGCCGCTACCACAGCGGGCCGATTTATCGGTACTCACGCGAAGTACTAATAATCTCTAGAGTTGCACTTCAATTCACTACTAGGCACGTTGTACACACTCCGAGACGACTAAAGAAGGAAGAGAAAGCGAAGGAGAGAAAGAAGTTATAGTTACCCATTTAATCTAGCTGCTCCCTCTTAGCCATGCTCCATTTTCTATGAGCCTGCTCCAGTACCTGTAACAGTATCAGTCTCTTCGCGCCCACCGTCGATGACACACGCCTTTTTTGTCTGTGTTTCGCAAGTGCCTGATTTTGCCTGCCCCTTCGCCTCAACTAAGTGAGTGTGAGCCTTTTCAGGCTGTTGAGGTTTTAGAGGGATGTTTCAGTGATGTAGGCAGCACTTTACGGATTTATGGCGTGTTTTTAGGTGTGCGCGGAGTGCTGGAGACGTGTTGAATTATATTGTTTACTTCGAGGGTGGTTGTTCCTCAGCGCCGCATAGCGGTCGTTGAGTGTACTATTCTACCCTCGCTTTTCGGGTTCATGTTCACTTTAACCCGTACAGCCCCAGCGACGCGTCTGACGTGTCGGCGATGTATGTAACGCACAGCCCCAGAGACGCGTCTGACGCGTCACCCTAATTGCGCCGACCATAACCTCAGGTGTAGCCACTCAAGAGGGCTCAGATTTGTATGGGAACTGTGTACGTATCCCACACAACCGTGCCGATGGTTGAAAACTCTCAAAGTCCACGTGCGTGCGCGTGAGCGCGCAATAACCTGGTTTTTTGGGGTAATTGCCTTAAATTTGTTACTCTTGTAAAATACGTTTTCGGGGGCTCAGTAGGACCATTCTTTAAGCTTTTTGAGCGGTTTTTCGTGGTTTTTCCTTCATTCCTAACCCATTCGCTATTGTTTCTGGAATAAAACCATTTTTTGAAAACCGGCCGGGTTCTGGTGAACAAACATTACAAAACTAGCCGGGGCTCCACGGTTTAATAACCCTTAACGTAACTTGGGGATGGGGGATGTATGCTTCCCGCGTGATGCATTGTGTTTCTTTTCCCTTTTTTGCTTGATTTTTTGTTTTATTTTGTTTTTCGTATGACTGCGTGTCGAAGTTTTACAAGACTTGAGCATGAAGTTTCTCAGGATTCTGCTTTTGTGAGGGCATAGGGCACACAGCCTTTATTCTCTCTCAACCATGCTGCTGTGGTCTCAACTGACCTATAAGCCCTTCTGACTTGTTTTTCAACACGTCCATAGTTGGTGGTCTTGTAATTCGTCGCCTGGTTCACACTTTTGTCAGTTCCTTTTTGTTTCCCCGGGCCTACTTGACTCGAGGATACGTGGTTCTGGTAACAGTGTCAGTCGCTCGTTTGCCCTAACTTTTATTTTTATTTTTCCTTTAACGTAATTGTGGGGGTTTTCGGGCAGTGTTTAGCTTTGTTACTAGGTTCTTTCACTCAGGGATTGACGCTGCCCTAGTGTTTTCTCTTTTTATGTGTATTGTGTAACTAAGCTAGGCCTGTTTTTTACCTTGAGCGGACCAAGTCGGAATGGGCCACACAGGTCCTTTCCTTCTATTTTTCTCTTGTCTCTACTGACTTGGTGGTTTTGGTCTTATACGCTCTTGTTAAAATTCTCGCCTTTATGTTTTGTGTAACTAAGCTAATCGTTTTTTTGCCTTGAGCTGACCGCAGTTGGGATGGTCCATACAGGACCTTTCCTTCTCCTCTTGTCTCAACTGACTTGGAGGACTCGGTCTCTTCGCTCTTGTTAAAATTCTCGCTTTTCTTACATTTTAACTGTTTCTGTTCTTCCCCTGCCTGTGTTTACTTGAGCATAGGGGGGGGGGGGATGTCTGGAAACTGTAAGGGCCAGGGTTGTTTGATTTAAATCAAGTTGATTTTAATCACTGATTTAAATCAAATTATTTATTTTTAAAAATCACTGATTTAAATCATAACCTTATCATTAATTGAAAACGAGAGGGGAAAGAAGGAAAATTAAGCAAATGTGTTTTATGAAAACCAATATTTATTATTGTAGTATACTGTATTAGTATTACTATAACAAAAATTATATAAACAATTGTTTTATTTAAATCATAATAGTACAAACTCCTTTTTCATAATGATTATTATCCAGAGCTAAAAGAAAGTACCTTGTAAGTTGTAACTGAATATAATAAACATAAATTCCACTTTAATTTAATTGGTTAGACCAAAGTATAGGTTTGACTCCTGTAAGGAGATAAAGAAAACCTAATATTTAGTAGTGGCCCCGTAATCATTGACGAACATGCCTATTACATAAGGCATCCTCTTCAAACACTAATCCGCCGTAGTTTGAATCTACCGCGCAGAGCATTTAAAAACTGAGGAGCCTTCATCATGAGCGCACGCGACCTCACTCATGGCTTCAGTTATTATGAATTGGGTTCTCACTACGAAAAAACTTCGTAAAAAATAAAAAGAAAAAAAAAATAAGAATAACTATCTAATAAGCTTTCCATCATATCGTGGATGTACTTGTGTGGATCTCTGACCAGACGCTGATTCAGGCGTCATTCCTCCTTCACTGACATATCAAGTAAACCAAAATCCTCAATACATCAACGAATGGGAAGGGGACGGTCGGGAGGGCCCCAGTCGTCAATGATTACGGGGCCACTACTAAATATTAGGTTTTCTTTATCTCGTTACAGGAGTCAAACCTATAATTTATTAGTGGCCCCTCCATCATTGACGAACATGCCTGATTTCTAAGACTGGAGGGGGACATTCGTAATCATATCATAACTCTAGAAAAGCAGATAATAAAAACAACCACATAGTATTCTTACTTTTGAAAAATATATTTAAACATGGCGTAGGCCGAAAATATACAAGAAAAAGGGGTTCAGGCAGGTGCGTGCTTCAAAGAAGCCTGCCTGACAAAAAATGGGTAACCCTGAAGATTCTGAACACAGATCTGTAGTTACAAAGGCACCCCACTCAACGAGTGGTGACAAAAATAACACGTTATAAGTTTATATGTGCACATAATAAACCCCAAAATAATCGTGGAGATAAATTGCAAAGGATCTCCACTGTTCTAATATTAAATTGCTTTCGCAGCTAAAACTACTATAACAACCCCGTTGTTTTGTACTAACATTGTACTAGCACAATTTCTCGCTGAGAAATTTTCATATCACATTAACCTTAAATTGTATCACAGCTCTCATACTCCGGCGGGGTCTAGGGTGTCCTATGTCAACTGACTGCACCCCCCCTTCCCGTGAAAGTAAACAAAAGTGACTGCAGGGCCACCTAGACCCTCTGCCTTAAAGCTATACATGGTAAGGAAGGTTTGTCTAGAGCAACTGACAAGTATCTAGACAAAAACGTATGATTAGACGCCCACAACTGAGTGGACGCGATATCTTCTACTGAAATTTTTTTCAGGAAACGTAAAGAGGCTGCCCATTTGTGTAAATCGTGGGCCCTACCCACAACGCCGGGATTACTCTCTTTAATGACTTCGACCAGAAGAGAGGCTAATCGCCGTTTAAGTAAGCGTTTACCCGTACTTGCTACCCATAAAGCACCTTGGGGGTTTAGAGGAGCTACTCTCAAATATTTGGTTAGAGCTTGCACTGGACATAGATTATGATGCACCTTTCCCCTTTTTAACGCCGGCACCGTGAGCTCAGAAAACACGTGTGCACTGTGCTCATTCTTGGCTACAAAACCTGGGGAAGGTGCAATGTAAATACATTCATTAAGTCTACCAAACCTAAGGCAATTAGGTGTGTTGCTCATCGCCGCCAGCTCAGACACTCTGTTCCCGGTGGCCAAAGCCATAAGGAAAACCGCCTTTTTTAAGAGTAATGCAAAGTCTGCAGTATTATGGTACAGACGAGAGTGAAGTAAAGACAAAGCTTTGTCGAGAGACCAAGTAGGCATGAGCTGACGGGGAGGTGGGCGAAGTTTAAAACAAGTCTCATAAAACCTGTTTCCTCCGCCACCGGTATGGAGAGACCTGTAAGGTCTAAAAAGGGCACTCTAATCGCAGTTAAGTGATTTTTTAATGTTACCACAGATAAATGTTTCTGCTCAAACAGATAATTTAAATAATTGAAAACTAAAGCCACTGACGGCACATTCTGTTCCGTTCTGATGATCCAGGAAGTAAAGGCTTGGCAATGTGAGTGATACTGTCGTTTCGTAGACTGAGTATATTGATTGATTAATTTATTGGTCACATCTCTACCGTATGGTGCTAGCCACTTGGCCTCCTGAATGTCCATAATGCAAAAGTCAGCGAGGTCGCTAGGTTGCCAATCGTGTCTTAAGTGGAAACACCCGACCGGGAGCGATACCGGGTCCGGGCACCACGTTTTCAATTGCTGGTACCACAACTGCGCCGGCCACAGGGGCGCGATTAGCGAGACTAAGCCTCGATAATCTCGTAGTTTGTTCACTACGTGGCACATTAGTGACGCATCTGGCGGCGGAAACAGATAGATGGAGCTCCATCTGTTCCAGTCTGTCACTAGGGCGTCTGGCCCCCCTGCCGGCGTTTTCGCCCGGCGGGTGAGGTATAGAGGGAGTTTGTGAGTCTCCTCGGACGCAAATAGATCCACTTGTGGATGGGAGAGCTCTGCAATCATTAGGTTGAAAATGGGTTGCTTGAGCTCCCATTCTACTGTCGTGCTCTGTCTCCGGGACAGAGCGTCTGCCCAGACGTTCGCTACGCCTGGGAGATAAGATGCGTGAATGTAAATGTCTAGTCTGTTGGCTAGAGTAAAAATCTCTTCCGACACGTTTAGCAACCTCCTTGATCCTTGTTTCTGAATACAGTGAACTGCATTCAGATTGTCCATTCTGAAGGCCACCGACTTGCCCCGTAACGCCGGGCCGTGAGCCTGAAGGAAATACAAGGGGACTAGTAATTCTTTGACATTGATGTGAGAGATTTCTAAGTGGGACCAAAGCCCCTGACCCTGGTGCCCCTGATTTGACTGAAATCCCCACCCTATTGTGCCTGACGCATCCGTGTCTACCCATACCGTTGGTGGAGGAGAGGTCCATGACATTATTGAGTGCAACGTTTCCCTCTTTGCCCAGACCGCTAGCAAGGTGTGGATTAATTTCGGGATGGGCCATAATTTTCCCGCCGGTAAGAGCGGGAAATATTTGTTGCCTTCCAATATTAATCGTTTTACTTTCAACCGGCCCAACTTGACAGTTAGTTGAATCCAGTTGAGAGAGCCGACCAGAGACTCCCAGACCCTCCGCGTCGTAGTCAGACTGTGAAGAAACATGAACAGTTTCCTGCGAAACCTGTTGCGATTGTCCACACTCTGACTCAGAGTGAGAGCGGCCGTGTCCCAGACCAGCCCTATCCACTGAATTACTCGTGAGGGAACAAGGTTTGACTTTACCAGATTTACCTTGAAGCCTAGAGTTTTGACATGATTTAAAATGATATTGACATGTTTGATGCATAATTGTTGTGTCTCTGCCACCACCAGCCAGTCGTCTAGGTACCACAACACTCTGATCCCCTGTTTTAACAATGGCATCAGGGCTTGCCGGACTAATTTCGTGAATAATCGAGGTGCTAGGTTCAAGCCGAACGGCATCCTTTGAAAAACAAAATTTTGGTGCCTGATCCGTAAGGCCAAAAACCTTTGAAATCTTTTGTTGACCGATACGTGCCAATAGGCGTCTGTCAGGTCTAGTGAACACATCCAACCTCCCGGCGGAAGTGTTAGCCTGATTTGGTGTACTGTTAACATTCTGAAAGATTCGTTGTGAATGTGAAGGTTCAGATAAGACAGGTCTACGACCAGCCTCATCTGAACACTGTCCCTTTTGGGAACCAAAAATAGTTTGGACGTGAATACAGGGTAATTTGGGGGGACCGGGATGATGACATTCTTGGCAATCATTTCCTGGACCAGTGACTCCACCTCTAAAGAAACAAAATTCGCCGTTGTCGGCTGACGTAAGCGAGGTCGCCGGAGCCACTGCCAAGTGATGCCTTTGCGTGCCACCATCCGTGCCCAAGTGTTTAATGGCCATGCTTGGTGACACGTTCGGAACGACCCAGTTAGCAGACAAGGGTTCGCCGGCTGTACTACCCTCGGGTCCTCCGGCCTTAAGGTTGGCACCGGGAGTGAGAGAGACTTTAGTTTTTTGATGGTGGAGTTGGTGGTGCTGGACGCTTTGCCGGCTGGCTGGTGTTGGCCGAAGACTGGCCCTGACCTGGCTTATTCTGGCCGCGTCCTCTCTGACCTGAAAACCTACTCTGTCTATGCCTGTACTGACCTTGGGGGGAGTGGGAGGACTTAGGCGGAAGAAAGGGTTTAGATCCCCCTGGCTGAGCTTTAGCGGTTGGCCTGGGTTTGGGGAAGTTAAATGCAGGTTTCTTAGAAGGGGTGGGACTGTGCTTAAAGGCCTGTGCCATATTGAACACCGTTCGCCACACTTCAGGGGACATTAAAGAGGGAGTAAGCACTGGTGACATGACCACCTGATTCGCAATGCGATCAGGTAGCTTGCGAACTAAAGACATTCTGAGATCTTGTCTTGCTCGTACCGCCTCAAGCAAGGCGGTGCGTATGTCACCCAAGGATTGGATTGACGACTGGAGGAGCAGTCGCCGGGATAATTCAACCGATCTTCTGGCATCCGCATCTGCGATTGCCTGAGTGGACCGCAGTAAAGACTTAGCCACCTGTTGAGACACTATGTACTGAGAGAACAGGCGAAAAGCTTTCCCCCTTAGCCTAAATTCTCTGTCTAGGTGAGTAGGGGTAGGGGTAGTGAAGGGGTCTTTTAGCTCACAAAGATTAATCTTAGGGGCAGCTAGGAAAGAAAACAAAGCTGACGGGACTCCGCCGGCAGAACCACGAATGAGTATCTTGAGGGATCTGGTGGGAAGATTTAGAAGTAAATGTGGTTGCAAAGTTTTGAGTCTCTATCTCCCAATCTACCCAAGGTCCTGGACCCAACTGCCCCACCTTCAAAACTGGATTAGCTGCTTCGTCTGTGACGGTCTGTAAATCAAGTTCAGGAGTGAGAGCTGACAGAGTCTTAATATCATTAAACCCATCCAGCTTAGACCAGTCTGAAAATAGTTTTGAAGCTGAGGCAGGGGGTAAAGCTGGCTTAGTAGCATACACAAAATAGTCTTGGTGATAATAACTAGGTATAGCCTTGATGTTTACGTCTAGTACATTTCCCAAATTATCCAAGGCCCTTAATTTCTTTGATTTATTGCCCTGGATGACCCACTCACGCGGTACTGGGAGTTCCCCTGACAAGGTAGGTTGGGCGAGCTCTGGTTTAGTGGGGGTCAAAAGGACCCATGACTCGTCTGGTCCATAAAGCAAGGGCATAGCTACCTTTCTGAGAGGCGCCTTGTCTAGAGGGGGTGGATTGACATCCGTGATGACCCTGACATTTGAAGTTGTCAATGCCGCCGTAGCAGGCCTAGTAACCACTGATGTTGACAGAGTGGGGGGGTTAGGGATCTTAGATAAAGCAATCGAAGTCATCAGAGGCCGTACCGTAGAACTTGTCGTGGGAGCCCCCAAGTCCATTGTGGGGGTTTCCTGTTGTTGGCCAAAAAATTTAGATAAAGCATGAGTAAGTAGCCCATTAATTTCTTGCGCAGTAACAAATTGGTTTGATGATGAACTTACAGGTGAATCATTAATATCCTGCGCGGCGTCTAAGCCTGAGCCTGGCTCTTGCCCTTCCATCTCCGAAATTATTGAAACCTCGTCTTTCTCCTCCTGATCCTCCTGAGAAGATCCCGCCGAAGCTGGGGTACCTTGTTGCCAAGATAAATCAGGAATAGAGGATGGGATCGCCGCGTCCCTGTGGACATCAGCTACTGTGTGACTCGTTTGAGTCGAACGTGGGTGGTCAGACCCTGGCTGAGCAAACCGCCAAACACCGAGGCCCTGGCCTACACTCTCTTGGGAGTCTGAAACATTCTCAATTACTGAACCCCCTGAACTTTCCAATTCCAGGGTTAAAATATTAATGGGTAAATCCTCTTTAGGGACAGGCACCGCACTGGACCCTTGAGACCTAACACAAACTCTGTCTGGGGTAGAGGTACGATGAGAGGCACTAGAAGCTGGTGAATGTAGGGAGGACTTTCGTTTATGGGAATCCTTTTTGGAGGATTTATGGCTACGGTGTGACCGTGAACTACTCTTGATTTGGAGGATTCATCGCCGTGACCACTGGTGGAACTTTCCGTCCTACTCTTCTTACTCGCTGGTGAAGAGGCAAGACTAGATGACTGGCGTCTGAGAGGTGACCTAGACCGAGATCTCGCCCGAGACGAGGAGGCGGACGCCGGGGGTGTAGGCTCTCTTGGACGTTTCGGTGTAGCAGCAGAAGATACAGAACCCTGACCAGTCTCCGCCGGCTTATGACTCGTGACTCTAGAGGAACGTTTAGGGGGAGGGTGTTCAAAGAGCAATCTATCCCAAAGAGGGACGTTGTCACATTGAAGTGATTTATGCGCAACAATCGTAGTGTAGGCTGACATCTGTTGCCTTACTTCTCTTAACGCTACTTCCGCGGTCTTATCATTGTCGCAAAGGACCTTTACAGCTAATTGGGAGCAAAAAGAACAATTACGCATTACCCAGAGACCCCTTGAACGGTCTAGACATTTAACACACCTTATGCAAAGAGTATGCGCAAAAATAGGGATACCGGCACAAGCAGGGGTAGTGCATAAAGCAAAGACTGGGGCCAAGGTAGCCATGACAGAGACTGGTGGGGAAAACTACCGCCGGGTCTGTATTGGTCCGCCAGAGCCCAGCTCTGGAAAAAAAGAAAATTTCCAGGAATTAATGCTCATAAGGTTAACCCAACATGTTCGCACTCAAGTGTTAATAACCCACCGGATAACGAGATGTAATGACACAACGATCACAGCTCGCTACGCGGCGGGGTTCAGAATATCTAAACAAATCTTTTGAAGAAAGTGAAGAATACCCTCTGACATAATATAACGGTCCAGCATGGCGATTATAGTCTTTCTGGTGGTGACTGTCTCAAGATTCAATTTTGGAACAAAAACAACCCCCCATAAAGACGCCGGCCCTTGAAATATTTTAGTAGAATAACACAGGGCAGGCTGACACGAGATCTGATTTCTAACGAATTGTCACAAAAAGATCGCCGTAAGTTTGAAGGCGGCGATACCTAATTGTATCACTAAATTAAGTGGTTAAATCGAAATTGAATTGTAAATTCCTTATTTCCTCCACCTAGGAGCACCCGCCGGGTGTGAAAAACGATGTTAACCCTAATTGAACCTTCAATCGCCGTAAGTATAAAGGCGGCGATACATATAGTATCACTTAAAAATGGATTGGTTAACTAACTGAATGACTTAGTTATTCATCCCACCCTACCAAGGTACACCCGCCGGGTGAGATGTCAAAACGTTAACCCCATAAGTTCCTGTCCCCACTTCTTTGTAAAAGATCGCCGGGGAGGAAAGCCCTTAACAACAGCTAGGTTTTTCATGTGGTTTTGTAAAACCTGGTAGAAAAACTACATAACGTATGTTCGCATGAACAACGTTTTATAGATGGGTACAGCCATTCCGCCGGGAATCAAAGGGGGCCTGAAACCAGGCACCAACAGAGACGCAGTCCTGGAGAGCCACAGACACCTCATCGCCGGGGACACAAGCCTGTGTTAAAACCACGTGTGGCCCAACACGGCTCTCGGCCGGGTTTTTTTCATGGTGAAACCGAGAAAAAACCCGCCGGAAGGAAACCCACCCCGATCAGACACCATCTGAACGTACAACGGACACGAGGGAAGCCACGCACGACTAACCTAAGTCCACACAATAATCCGTGGAATTAGCCAATACACAACTAAACCAGGAAACAAACATAGTCCGAGGAATTAGCCAATACACAACTAAAACCCGGATACACATGACACAGTAGGGCATATTTATAAATAATAAACAATAACACTTGTACATGTGGCAAAGCTACGAGCGGCTGGCTAGGCCTAAGTAGACGGCATAAGAAATGTTGAAATATACACAAAACACTGGAAATATCACAACAGGAACCACCGCCAACACACCACTGTAGCAAATACTTCCGGCAAAGGGAAGACTGACTCGGGACCCAGAAAAAACTTCACTAAGTGAAGAAAAATACACTGGGAACGTCAGTAAGCAAAGCTTACCTCATCAGAAAGATAAAAGGCAGCAATAATTAACGCATAATGAAAGCCGCCTGCATCACAAGCTAACTAACTGTGAAAAAGTTCACCTGTCCACAACAGGACCACGAGGGTACATCCGAAATAGATGCCCCAAACACACGACCCAAAATACACTGCACTGCGGGCAACCAGCCCAGGACACTCCTGCTACGCATATCCTAACCTTACTCGATACATCCCGGAGTAAACAAATGAGAAAAAACTCACTAGGGACGCAGCAAATGCGGAACCAGCGGAGCGTGGGGAGACACGTCCGGGCAGGCTGAGCGCAGAGCAGAGAAGGAAGAATGACGCCTGAATCAGCGTCTGGTCAGAGATCCACACAAGTACATCCACGATATGATGGAAAGCTTATTAGATAGTTATTCTTATTTTCTTTTTGTTTTTATTTTTTACGAAGTTTTTTCGTAGTGAGAACCCAATTCATAATGACTGAAGCCATGAGTGAGGTTGCGTGCGCTCATGATGAAGGCTCCTCAGTTTTTAAATGCTCTGCGCGGTAGATTCAAACTACGGCGGATTAGTGTTTGAAGAGGATGCCTTATGTAATAGGCATGTTCGTCAATGATGGAGGGGCCACTAATAAATAAAGAGTTTAAGCATCATCATGATTATGAGGAGGAGGGTGTTTATTCATGGACTTAAAAAGGAAAACAAGTTTTGCTGCCTTCTCTGTACTGAGGCGGTTCCTCAGTTTTGAGTGCACTAGTCCATAAGAGGAGAAAACTCGTTCTACCCCAGAGGATGAGGCTACGGCAGTCAGAAGTTGACGCACTGCTGAGAGGATGTCACTGCCCAAAACACTTGCATGAGACTCCCACCAATCAGTAGCTGACAGGGTTTTGGTCACAGGCTCTGTAAACTTGAATGACTGGAAAGGAGGATATTTTCCCAGAAACTTCATGATGGTGGGAACAAGTGTTGGATATTTCTCATTGGCGTATTCCATTGCAATATTCACCTCTTCTTCATTGAGCGTTTTCCCCTGAAGTGAAGGATGAAGCATGTTGGCAAGCAGGTGAGCCTTGGTAATGAATTGTTCATACCTCTTTCTCACCAGTTTTTCCATTTGCTGAGTGTTTGTGAGGTGTCCGCATAATTTCTTCCAAATATCAACTGCTTGAGCGATGTGCATTTGTCACTCTGTATCTGATCTAGAGCCTTAGCTATTGGCTGCAATCGAGCCAATAGTTCCTCAGCAGAGCGTTTTAGGCCAAGGTTGGATACCTTATTCCTTACCCCAGAAACAATCACTGCTCTTAATAGTTTTTGCCCATACTATCTTCATTGGTACAGTACTGTTAGTTAGAGCAGACATAGACATAGGCCTATTGATGTGAAAACGTCCATCACAGAAATAGAAAATATTTAAATTCATCTGTTATATGCATTTTTAATTCACTTATTCTATCTCTGTTTAGTTATAAATATGCTAAACAATATCCTGTAGTAGTTAGATTTCATGTAGAACATCAAATTAATACAAATATATATATTTTTTTAAATCAAATAAATCTGATTTAAATCAAATACAGTGGAGCCCCCATCCTAGCTACACCGGTCTTCGTTGATTCAATTCTCGCACCACACACCAAATATTCCCCATTTCAATTCTCGCGCCAAAAGCCTCATTCCTCGCATCAAAATCCCAGCCGAAACCCGAAAAAATAGCAAAAATAACGAAAAACTCTACATAAAACTAGAAAACAAACAAAAACAATAATTTTGTTTTAACATAACGAAAGAATCTGCCAGTAGCTTGCCGTTTAGAGACGAAATCCGAGATCCGATCGTCAAATGCGCAAGATACCGCCATCTTTGTATGACGTCATCACTAAGCAGACGCTTGCAGTTTAGCTAGTATCTGTGTTGACAAAACAACCGTTTGCAAGCCTTTTGTGCCTGAACCCCTTATCTCTCGCGTTTATTATAACCTCTAGTACATCTAGTGATAGGGATGGTTGGCCTGGTGGTGGCAATGAAGGAATTTCATGCTCAAAACACAGCAAAGACCAGTCCATGTCGGACGAAAGCGATTGAATTGCCTAGCCTAGACGATGTTAGCCTAGGCTAGGCTAAATATGACAATGATTTATAATAAAATCTGTGTGGTAAGTAATCTTCTCATAATGCGTATTTATACGTCTTTTCCTCATAATATGTATTTATTGGATGTATTTGGGGCGAAATGGGTACTTGAGGGCTGGCTGGACGAATTTAGAACCTAGGCCTAGGCTAGGCCTAACAAATTTCGCATGATAGAAACAATGCCCCAATCTACAATATTTATGGTTAGGACTGTCATTTAGCCATGTCTATATTATTATTTACAATGCATAAGATTTAGGCCTAGGCTACTTGATGTAGCCTAGACAAAAAACATGTTTTCATAGCCTAACACTGGGAAAAAGTGCGGTAATTGTTTAGATATTGGGCCTTTTTTTCTAGTTATTAAAAACTTATTCTATGGTGTATTATATGATACAGTATAATGCATACAATTTAATTTGTGTACAATAAAACATGTTTTCGTAGGCAAAAAATAGAAAAAGACGCAAATTTTGGCATGAGCACGGAACCGATTGAATTTTCCCCATAAGAACAGTGCCCCGATCTTGGCTATTTCAATCCTAGCTCTATTTCTGCGGAACCGATTTGCAGATCGGATTTTTTTTATTTAAAAAAAAAATCAAAAAAATCAACAACCCTGGTAAGGGCCTCGCTCACAGGGAGGCTAGGTCTGGACAAGTTGACTCGACATTCGTGTTTACACACGTTTTTTCGCCACACAGGCGGGGGTCTTCAGCTTGACAAGTTGACTCGATATTCGTGTTTACACACGTTTTTTCGCCACACAGGCGAGGGTCTCCGGTTTTCTCGGCTCCTTCATCTTTTCTAGAATTCTGCTCTACAAGCGGTTATTCTACTCTTGATGTACCCTGTGCCATGTATCTGTATCAAGGAATCGGCCACATAGCCTTTTTCCTTGTTTATTGATATTGTTGGAGCCCTGTCTACATGTTATGCCCTTTGACTAACTGTACCTGGACATGGCTACTTGGCTGTTTCCTATCCCTTGTGTCCTCCTTCTGTGCCTAGTTTCCTCCCTACAGGCGGCCTTCTAGTATACTAGGTGGACTCAGGGACCTGTTGAAAAGTCCTAGGACTCTGCCCAAAGTGGCGATTGTCCTATGTGTATTGGATCCCCCCCCCCCCCTATTTCTACTAATAGGGTACTGTTGGGTAGCTCACACTTGACTTTTTTTCTTCCAGCTTGTGCCCGCTCTCCTGCCGGCCATACCTGACCCATCACCGCTGCGCTCCTTCCTACCTCCGCTCATACAGAGGTATTCTCAGGTATTTTGAACGGGGTTCTCTTTTCCCCAAATGGATTTTGGACCTGTTCACCAGGGTTGGGTCTTGCTAAGGGGCTTGTCCCAGCCCTGGTGTTTATGGTCTACGGTGTGGGTGGCTGTACTTGACTTTCCTTGTTATCATTGCTACTTGGCGTATTCATGAATATTGTCTTACTTGGGTGTCCCATATATATTGGCTATATTGCCTCATATTTTTACCCTGTCTCCCCTCCACTGGTGTGTACCGCTCCCCCCACTTTTCAGTGACATGATGCCAGCTCCTCTCTGCTTCCGCCCGACAGGCAATCGGTCGGCCATGCTGGGCCATCGGGATGATGCCCCCACACGGCCTGCTCCGGCAAGGATGTCCACGACTCCCCGCCGATGTGGAGTTTGTCTCTCCGTCCTTCAACTCCTGGAATCGCACCCTGCATCGGAGGAAGGACGACGGGCCAAGAGGTCTCTCCGTCAATCATGGGATATCATCTCCCGTTACGTACGCCTTGCCTCTGCCCTGTGTCCAGCCCTCTCCTCTCCATTCCCCGTTCGGTCTCACTGATGTCCTCGAGGTGTATTAGGGGGAGGGGGGGGGGGGGGGGGATAGTCGCGCCATGGAAGCCCTGTGTCGGCACACATTCCCTTGACAAGTTGACTCGACATTCGTGTTTACACACGTTTTTTCGCCACACAGGCGAGGGTCTCCTGGTGTCCTCTGGCTCTTCATCTTTTTCTAGAATTCCGCTCTAGAAGCGAATTTTCTACTTTTTGATGTACCCTGTATCTGTATCTGGGAATCGGCCACATCGCCTTTTTCCTTGGTTATTGATGAAGTTGGTGCCCTGTCTAAGTTTGAATGTATGTACGGTCCTGGATATGGCTACTTGGCTGTTTCCTATCCTCTGTGTCCTCCTTCTGTGCCTCGTTTCCGCCCTACAGGCGGCCTTCTAGTGTACTAGGTGGACTCAGGGACCTGTTGAAAAGTCCCAGGACTCTGCTCACGTGGCAATTGTCCTGTGTGTCTTGGATTCCCGCTCCTATTTGTATCAATTAGGTGTCGGGTAGTTCACACTTGACTTTTTACTGACAGGGAGGTTCGGCCTTGACTCCACGTTGTGTTTACACACGTTTGCCGCCAAACAGGCGGGGTGTCCTCTGCCTCTTCCACTTTCTATAGAAACCCGCTCCACAGGTGGATTTTCTATTCTTGGATGTACCCTGTGACCTGTATCTGTAACCTGTATCTGTAACCAGGAATCGGCCACATAGCTTTTCCTCTGGTTATATGTGCCCTTTGCATTCGTCTGCACCCAGGGAACGGCTGCTTAGCTGGGTTTCCTCCCTTGATATGTCCTCTGTTTCCTTTTGTGCCTCGAATCCGCTCCACAGGCGGCCTCTTGCTCCTAGATCGACACAGAGACCCGCTGACAGGTCCCAGGCCTCCGCTCACGTGGCGTTGGTCCTGTGTGGATTGGATTCCCCCCTTTTTTCATTGAAATTTTACCGACCATCCCCACCGTGGCCTCCATTTTTGTGTCTAACCTGCTGCTCCGCTCCTCGGGGGATCTTAAGCCCTACGTTGAATTTGCTTTTCCTACCCAGTCCAGGACGTTCGCTACCCATTGCCGTCGACAGGTTCGGGTGGTTTTTCTGCTCATCAGCCCCTGCCGAAGTCCGCAGCCACCTCCTCCTGACGGGCCTTTTAAGTCCGGGACTGTTCCTGGGGGTGGCTTGGCAGGAGGCTTTCTTGCTTGTGCTGTTCGACATATGCTCCGCCCAATGGGAGGTCGTGGCATAGCCCTCGTCGTCCTCCTCCAACCATATGAGTGAAGGTCCGTCGCCGGCAAGGAGCCCCGGGCCTGGGGCTTGGGCTATGGAACGGGCCACGGGGGGCGTTGTGTACGCTCCTCCCGTGGCCGTTTGTACCCGGTTTGCCGTCCCGTCCTGTGGGTGGACTATGCTGGCAAGTTCCGGGACCCTCGTCCTACGCTCCCTTGCTCGGACAGGAGGGGGACAGGCCGGAGCGCGAGGCCCGCTCTCCGTTTTCGTCAGGACGGCCAGGAGGACGGGGGTTGGCCGTGGTAGTTCCATTCTCCATGACGAGTTTACGGGAGGCTATGCTCCGCACAACGCGTAGCTCCTCCTGGCCAATTCCCTCTCCCTTCACCCGGCCTTCTCATTGACTTGGTGGTGGGCCCACGCCGGACGTGAGCACGACGGTGGTATTCTTACAGTTTCTTACAGTAGGTCCTCTGGAAAAAGGCAAACAAGGCCTGTGTATCCAGCTCACACTGCTGCGGTCGTTCACAGTGTTGGCGGAAGCGGTAGCAGACGCAACATTTTTACTATTCTGTATTTTTGCTTTATAATCAAACTTCAAATCTTGTCTTCCCCATGCTTTATCAAGATTACTTTCAAACTTCCTTATTGATTCGGAATCGACTACATACTGGGGCAGTGCGTTCCACTCATTTACCACTCTATCACAAAATAAATTCTTTGCCTTTTCAAGACTATTTCTTTCTTTGTAAATTTTCTTAGAGTGTCCTCTCGTTCTTGTTCCCTCCCGCATCAAGAAGATACCTTCACACACATCCTTATCATACATTCCTGACACTATCTTAAAAGTCTCTATCATATCCCCTCTCTTTCTCCTATATGCCAGTGTCGGAAGCTCCAGTGTCCTCAACCTCTGCTCATAGCCCGCGTTCTTCAACGTTGGTACTAGCTTGCTAGCTCTCCTCTGCACTTTCTCCACTGCTTCTATATCTGGAAGGGTCTGGCCTGGAGGTGGAGGTCTCAACCTCCTCTTGGGCGCCCTCCCCGTCATCGACGCAGTGTCTCAGGAGGTGGCCCTGGTAATATGGTCCATGTATGGGGGAGGTGCCGTCGCGATAATATCTTCTACACACATTGTGTACTGGACACACTCTCTGTAGTCGTCCGTGTCGCGAGCCTGGGGTTCACAATCGCTATTTAACAAGGCGGGCCTCCCACCTTCACACTGAGGGCCATGGGACCTACACAGTGCTCTTGTTCCCCGGAGTCGGGTGTACGCGTCAACACTTCGCGTGTCGTGTTCTGCCTGTTCTCGTTCACGAACGTGTTCTGGGATCTTTACCTTGGGCGGCACTGACCGTGCCTTTAGGTCAGCTCGGACTCGACCACCTTGTTCTGCTGGTCCTCTAACACTTCCCTGTATCGCCCCCCCCTTACTGGCTGTGGCTGATACCGCGCTTGCTACATATGAGACTGTCACACTGGGTCGCTCGGGGCTCGCTCGCTGCAGCGGTGCCCTGGACTGCTCCCCCGGCGGCCATCTGGATAGACACAGGTGCGTCGTGTGAGGTGGGGTGGGGCTCCCTATCTAATATGGGTCGTCGACACCTCGGCAAGTGGTCGGGGCTCTCACGCTTATACACTGGCATAACCGACACAGGGTTATGGTCCCCCCCGCAGCGCTTTTGTCTCTTCGCACCTCTCCATGTCCACGGCCAGGCTGGGTATACCTTGGATTGCGTTAAACCAACGTGTCACCTGCTTCGTCATCCATCCTGATTCTATTCATGCTGTATTCGTCCCATACTGTATTTTCTTCCTTTCCCTGAAAAAAGGGGGGGGGGGAGGTATTTTTGTATGCTTGTACAAAGCCTTTCTTTCAATACATGTATGTCCTGTCTGTTTAGTATTGAGGATGTAGCTCCTACGTTTTTTACATTCTGACTCCACTGTCTCTGGGTTTTGTGTTGGTATGCTTATGCCTCCTACCCATGTCATGTAACTACAGAGTGTGATGGGCTGGTCTATCAGAGTGAGAACTGAGCGATCTCTGCCATACCCATAGCTTAGTCTGACTGTTCCTTTTACTTATATATTTTCTAGATCTCAAGTGACGGCGTCTCTTCCGTGGAGCACATCATCGTCTGCGCCACCTCAACTCTAAACCCAACCCAACGTAACTACGCGGCAACAAAAAGAGAAAGTCTGGGAGTGATCTGGACATTAGACCGCTTCCGCTCTTTTTTGCTCGGCACCAAGGTCGACATCATAACGGATCACCAATCTCTGCAATGGCTCAGAAAGTCAGAAACCAACTGCGCCCTCTTTGTCCGCTGACGAGAAACATTAGAAGAGTTTGATTTTGAAATACATTATCACCCCGGAAAGTTACACACTAATGCAGACGCCCTTTCACGTTTACCGGTCACCACTGTTAACGTCACCCAACACCAGCAAATTAACCAAGTTACCCCTCCCTCCGACGTTCTCCCCCGAGTCAGGGATATACTGAAGACACCCATCTATTCCACCATCCGAGAGAACGTACCGGCACCACGCGTCACAGAAAACGACTCAAGATCACCTCGCGAGGCAGATAATTCTATACTCCCGCAAGTTTTTAACTCGCCCCAACCGCCCCCATCAGCTCCCCTCATCAGCTGGGCGAGATCAACTCTCACTGTTACAATCATGGCTCAATAAGAAAAAACCTAAGTGGATCCCCAGAGGGATTTTCTACAACTTACAGCGTGTTGGTGACCAGCTGTACACAGAATCTGGTCACATCGCAGTGGAACCACAAACAGCCCAAGACATCTTACTGATAATCCGCGAAGGAAACGGTATACGGTACATCTTGGCCAAGCCAAGATGCTAAAGATCTTTCAATAGATTTATTGGACCTCAGGCCCCACCGCATTAACGAAGAAAATAGCCGAAGCTTGTAAACCTTGCAGCCTAGGAAAAGATAGAACAAGAACCCCCGGGCCTGCTGGCAAACTTTCAGCCGCTAAACCGTGGCAAACTTTATCCCTAGACGTGATGGGCCCATTTCCTGTGAGCAATGGAAAGAGATTCGTCCTCACCTTTGTCGACGTATATTCTAAGTTCCTCATAGCCTGCCCTGTCAAAGACCACAGTGCCCTTTCAGTGGCGGAAGTATTAGCCGTTTTTGGTCTACCAGAAGCCATTTTCCCCGACAATGCACCAGAATTCACCAGTAAAGTGTGGACAAATTTCTCAAAATTATGTGGCATCAAGGTGTCATATTCATCCCCCTACTGGCCCCAAGGTAATTCCATCTGCGAGAGAAGCCACAAGACCATAAATATTCAACTAATTGCCCTCCAAACCCAAGACTGGCCAGCCCAAATAAAAATGATTCAGTGGGGTATTAACCCTTGTCTATCGGGGCCCGACTTAAGTCCGTATCTAAAAACCTGGACTATGTGGCGGGGCCCGACTTTAGTCTGTGTGCAATTTTTGAGCAAGAATGGCTCTGAGAGAGAGACGAGCGACGGGAGGAGCGTAGGTTACCTCATGACCGCTCGGCACGGACCCCGCGCGCCTACTGACATCTACTCCACACACATCCACCCTCCCTACCTCGCCACACAGGGAATTATATAAGGAAATTACCGTATTTTAGGGTTTTTGCACTCGTGTTGCACGATCGTTGCAAGAGAACGCGTGGTCATAGAAGGATGGTTCTGGTGTAATTGGAAAGCTCAATTTACGCCCTTTCAGGGATACATAATTGTATTACGCTCTGGCTCTTGTTTATGTATGAAAAAGAGCACGGAAACAAGGCCATTTAGGGTAAAAAAAAAAACGCTGGGCGCGTAGTGGAAAAAAACTGACGGGCCCGCTCGTAAGGCGTTAATTCCTGTCCTCGAGAAGAAGATGGCATCACGCCCCACGAAATTTTTTACGGTGTGGCTCCCTTACTCCTGCCCTTCAGAGAGTTAGCCAAGCCTTCCACACCTGCCCTCAACACAGATCCCTTGCAACACCTCAGGAACGTCCTCCACACTGCACAAGTATGTCAGGACACTACCAAGGACGTCTCACCACCTCAAAGCCTGTGTGCAATCGACGATCTCGTTATGGTTGCCAAGTTGCCAGTAATCAACAAACTGGGACTTAGGTACATAGGCCCCTATAAGATCAGCAAAGTGCCTAATCCGTATCAGATCATCATAAATTATCACGGAATGTCCCGGGTATAGGCCTACCGCAACCGCTTCTTGAGGATTTATCGTCCTCTGATTATGGATATAGATAACCCCGACTCGAGTACTCCGGAACCTACGACAGTACCCTCAATTAACCTACCACACCACCCACCCAATTGTGAGTTACCACCCACTTCACCTCAACCGCCTGTAACTGCTCCTAAGTATTCCCCTTCTTACCCACCTTCACCTCCCCCTCCCTCTCCACCTCTCTATAGCCTTCCCAAAATTTCCCACAAGCCCTTACTCGCACCTTTTTCCTGCGCCCCCTCCCCCCTCCCCCCTCCTCTGGCACCCCTCAAACTCACCCCTCAACCTCACAAAGCAAAACCCAACCCTCACCCACCCCAACCCGCCCTAGGCACCCCCTACGCTCAGGATTCCCCTCCACCCTTTCCCGCCGTACTAAGACAAAATGTTTGCCCACCACTGTTTCACCCACCTCTCGTAAAAAGCCTCTCTCTCTTACACGTAACAAATATTCTTCTACCTCAACTTCCTCATCAGACTCTTCGTCCCCTACCCCACCTTCATCTTCTTCCGATAAATCAACTATAATTTCCCTACCTAACTCTGCCTCTAAGCCTCAAATTCAAACTTCAAAACCTCACATCACCCCCTCTCCCTCCCCCACCCCCTCGGCACCCTCATCCCCTCCCCGACGCCTTGCCCCACCTCGCAAACCATACCCCTCGAGTGTTCCTCCTATGCCTCCTATATCATCTATTATTTTTATCCCTATTACAGTCCAATCCCCATCACCTCGCCAAACCACCCCTTGCACACCAAATCCCCGACCCCCTGTCACCCTTGACAACCCCACACCAACCTCTCCCTCACCATCAACCTCTTCCTCAACCTCATCTACACCAGTTCTTACTACTACTCGCACTAGATCGGGTCGTGTGTCTAAACCCCCGGCTCGTTTTTCCTCAATTTCTCACCAACCACAAAGCCCTCCTAATATGCCTTTTGTCATTTAGCCCTCCAGCCCCGGGCCCCTAAGCTCCCCCGTATACTGTACCTTGGTACCGGGTGATACGGCGATTATTGTGATATGTTAATTCAGCTGAAACTTAATAAAGACAACATGGATTATTATGAAAACAAAAATGTTCGTCTCACCTTCGTCTGTAGAATGGCGTTAAGTAGACGTCTCTAGCCCCAGTGTTTGCAGAATGGCGAGTGTGCGAAGGAGTGTGTTTTTCCGCGGGAATTTCTTGCCGCGTTCGGATGCCTCGCCCCGCTCGTCGCACCAGAGTCTTTGCGTCCAATAGGCGATTTTAGTGTTTGATGTTATCAATTGGATGTTTGTTGAGATTTTTAGAGTTATTTTGAGGACAATCATATAAAAGTACAGTAGACCCCCGCCCTTTCGGACTAATTGGGGGAGACCCCTGTCCGAAAGTGTCAAAAGTCCGAAAGGGCCGAGTCTGAACTTCACACTTCAGCCATTCGGACTTGTCCGAATGGCTGAAATAATGTCCGAAGTTTATAAGTCCGAAACTCGGTTCTCGGTCCGAATGCGATTTAATTTTTCTCAGCCTTTCAGACAAATCTGAAAGGCTGAAATAATGTCCGAAGTTTATAAGTCCGAATACACATCTACCTAACCAGACAAGTCCGAAACTCGGCTCTTTGGTCTGAATGCGATTCAATTTTTCTCAGCCTTTCAGACAAATCCAAAAGGCTGAACCATGAGTCTGAAGTTAAATGTAGTCCGAAAAGGACGGAGGTATTTTCTCAGCCTTTCAGATAAATCCGAAAGGCTGAACCATGAGTCCGAATTGAAATGCTAGTCCGAAAGTCTTGGCAGTCCGAAAGGGCGGGAGTTTACTGTATGTGTATTAGGGTGTCACTGTCACTGATATTGCTAATTTTCACTCGATACCGTACTTTTTATTACTAATTGAGCTAAGTTATTGTAATATTAGGCACTCATTATTCGTCATCACAGGTGTTTATTATCAATTGCACATCAAATATTAGGTTTTGTGTCACTTTCACTTAGTAAATATGCTTTGTAGACGTTTTATATACAATTGATTGTGTCTTTTTCACTGATTTATATATATCTATAGGTTCTAATAATATGAATGGAACTTATTACAGTATTACAGTGACACAATTATGTGTCACTTTCACTTATTATGATGGTCTTATTGTAATTGTATGCAACTTGATTATATGAAATTCATTGTTTTTCACTTCTATTTATTATATACAGTATACATTTTCTGATAATAAATTGAACTTTTTTATTTCAATACTGTATATTGTTTCACTTCCACTTTTTGGCTATATACTGTATACAGTCGGCCCTCGGGTAACGCGGCTTTGGGTGCCACGGTTTTGCTCTAACACGGGTTCTCCAAATGTGCCGAGTCAGCATCTAACACGGGTTTGTTTATGTAGTGCGCGTGGGGCTGTGGCGGTTGGCTGGCAGCTCTCGGCATCTCTCGGCCCGTGACGTCAGACTCGGGTGTACTGTATTTACCTAATTGTAGTTTACAGGAGTTGAGCTAAGCTTGTGTTGTCCCGTCTCTCAGTCTACTTTTTATCCAATTTTTTCTTGAAAATATGGATGTTCCTTGCCCCTACCACCTCCTCCTCCAGCCCATTCCATTTGTCAATACATCTATAGGGGAAGCTAAACTTCCTGATATCGTTCTTGCAGGTAGGTCTTTTTACTTTGTAGCTGTGGCCTCTAGTTATTCCTGTATCCATAATTAATATATCCTCCCTATCCAGCCTCTCCAGCCCCCGGGTACATTTGTACATCATTATCATGTCTCCCCTCTCTCTCCTCTCTTTTAGACTCGGTAGATTTAATTTGTCTAGCCTCCCTTCATATGGCAGTTCTCTGAGACTATGGAACCAATCTAGTGACTGCTCTCTGGATTCTTTCTAACTTGTGAACATGCTTCTTTAGATGCGGGGACCACACCACTGCTGCATACTCCAATCTTGGTCTAATCATACTCTTCATAATTTTCGCTACCATGGTCTCATCCAAGTAGTTCAGAGTAACTTTCATATTCCCGGCCATTGCATACATTCCGCTAAAGAGCTTGTTAATATGTTTCTCTGGCGACAAATTATCTTGTATAATCAACCCTAAATCTTGTTCTTTTTCGGCCTTGCTAATTATATTATCTCCCATCCTGTACTCCCAATTTGGTCTATTCACACTTCTTCCCATATTTAACACATGGCATTTACTTATATTAAATTTCATTTTCCACTTGGTGCTCCATTCGTATATTTTATCTAAATCCCCTTGCAGCTCCTCACAACTACTTTTATTTGTTATTTGTCTCATAATTTTTACGTCATCTGCAAACATTGACATGTAAGAGTTTATGCCTATCGGCAGGTCATTCACGTACATAAGGAACATGAGAGGTGCCAACACAGATCCCTGCGGCACACCACTCTCAACTTTCCGCCACGATGAGTAAGTTCCTCTAATGTTGATCCTCATTTCCCTATCTGTTAAATAGCTCTCCATCCATTTCAGCAAACTCCCCCTGACACATCCTAGCGTCTCAAGCTTAGATAACAATCTCTTATGTGGTACCTTATCGAATGCTTTGGAAAGGTCTAAGTAGACGCAGTCCACCCATCCGCCTCTCTCTTGGAGTACATCTATCACCCTACTGTAATAACATAGCAAACTGGTAACACAAGATGTCCCTTCTCTGAATCCAAATTGCTTTGGGGTTATTATCTTCTTTCTCTCCAACATTTCCATCCATCTCTTCCTAATTAACTTTTCACAAATCTTGCATACAATACTAGTAAGTGAAACTGGTCTATAGTTTAGAGGGTCCTCAGGGTTTCCATTCTTGTATATCGGAATGATATTAGCTCTTTTCCATTCAACAGGAACCTGTCCTTTATCTAAGGAAGCTTGAATTATGTCCCTCACTGTGCTCGGTGCGTCTCGTTTCCCGCCAGTCAGTGTGCTGCCGCGTCTACCCGTGATTACCAGTGTCCATGCAAAACGTCTCTGTTTTCGCTAGTTTTGCCACAACCATGCCTCCCCCAACCAAGCGTCGGAAGTTCACATATGCTGAGAAGCTGGAGATAGTGAAGAAGGTGGAAGGTGGAGCAAAGAAGGCTCATATTGCTCATACATATGGGGTCAACGAGTCTACTATTAGAACAATCTTCAAGGATAGAGAGAAGATCCGCAAAGTTTTGAAGGGACACCCTGGCCAAGCTAGCCTGCATGCCTTTTAAGTTGCTAACCCTGTGCTCAAGACTACAGTGGTCCCTCGCGTTTAGCGGATTTCAGCTTGGCGAAACACAGTATTGGCGATAGGTTGGATATGGTACCAGAATCCGAATTTGGCGCTTCAAATACACTTTTGGCGAGAATGCTGACGTCACGGAATGGCGTCGGCCCAGAATGCGCCGCCCGCAAGCTAGTCTCACCTGGCCTAACTCTAAATAATTCATGGTAAATAAAATCTGTTATTTATTATCTATTGTCTTTTCTATTGCTGTTAATGTTTCATATAGGCTACAGTAGAGCGCCGTATTGAGAGTTACTCTTAGGCCGAGGCTAGGCTATAGATAGGCTTAGGCCTACTCACAAAACCCTAACTGAGCTGCCTGGATAGCGAGAATATCCCAGGTATATTTTATAAACGTATATTAACAGAGTAATCTTGACCAAACCGATTTGTGAACCTCATATCTCTTGTGTTTTGCTTTGTTTATTGTGCCGAACAGTCTGCGACACACAAACACACACGCGCGCATCAGCTGACTCAGGGGCCCAATCGATAAATATAATTAATCAAAGAAGTGACCACGGATCCAAAACCAATTTCATTATTTTGCTCAATCGAAAAGCAGTTGGTATAGAAAATTCTAGTCTTCATCATTCACAAGGTAAAAGTGATTTATGCCTCCTGATATATATCTAAGCTGGGTTAGACCATTTCTTGGTCTGGCTAGCTAGTGACTTAGCAACTTGTTGCTAAGGTTATGTGGTTATTCCTTATCAATAAGACTATTCACAAGATAACAATGAATTCTGCTGCCTGATATACATCTGACCTAGGTTAGGTCAATTCTTTGTGGAGATATATAGGCTAGGCCTATGTCTTCTAGCAAAAACAGAGTAAGCAGACGGCGCCGAGTGTGTCGGCGATCGACGATGCGCATGGCGGGCGGTTTGAAAAGGCCCAAAAGGGTGAACTCGGGCCTCGTCAAAGACTAATGGATAATTTTCCCATTTAAAGTACTACAGTATTCGCGTTTGGCGAAATTCACTTTTGGCGATGGTTTGGCTAGACTAATTAATTCGCTAAATGAGAGGGACCACTGTGGGCAGAAACTTGTGGGCAGATATATACAGTAGATCGGCAAAGTAGGAATGGGATACCGCTCGATGGCAAGATTATTCGTCAGAAGGCTAAACTTTTATATCAACAAGTGGCCACCAAGTTAAACGAGCATCACCCTCCACCATTCCAAGCTTCCCACGGCTGGCTTTGGTCATTCATTAGGCGTCAGAAGATGAAGAATGTAAGAATACCAGGAGAGGCAGCCAGTGCAGATACAGCAGCAGCAAATCAATTCCCTACCTATTTACGCCAAATTATAGAAGGGGGATATACGGCAGACCAGATATTCAACACTGATGAGACTGGCTTTTTTTGAAAGTCTATGCCTAAGCGTACCTATATCCATAAGAAACAGAAGAGTGCCAAGGGCTTTAAGGGTGCAAAGGACAGAGTGACATTGCTATTAACATGCAATGCCTCAGGGTCCTGTAAATTAAAACCCCTAGTGATCCACCGTGCAAAGAAACCTCGCCCCTACAGGAACCATGATATGTCCCGTCTGAATGTCCACTGGATGTCTAACAAGAAAGCTTGGATGTCGGCTGCCCTAAGTCTTGAGTGGTTCGACAAGTGCCTAGTGTTTCTGCTCGACAATGCACCTGGCCATTCTCCCCTGCTAGTCGACCGACACCCTGCAATAAAAGTCATGTTCATGCCTCCCAATACGACGTCTCTTCTGCAACCCCTAGAACAAGAGATCATCGCCAACCTAAAAGCCAGCTATGCTACCAAGACCTTTACGATGTTGGACTCTGCAACAGACACCCACGAAGAGATTGACCAGTTGTCCGACCTCGACTCTCCACCGCCCTCTCCACAGGTTGCAGATCCAGATGACCCTGAACCTGCCCCTGCCCCTGGACCTGCCCCTGGACCTGCCCCTGCCCCTGGACCTGCCCCTGCCCCTGCCCCTGGACCTGCCCCTGCCCCTGAGGATCCTGCAATAATCACTGTCTTCCAATTTTGGAAAAAGTTCCACATTAAGAATGGCATTGATTTTATTGTGGACAGTTGGAATGAAATAAACCAGCCCACTATCCACCACGCCTGGCGGAACATTTTGGAGGGGTTACCTGGCCACAAGTTAGACCTGCCAGGTGAGCGACAGACGGTAGAAGCGGCGGTTGGCCAGGCAGTAGCAGCAGCTCGTAACCTAGCCGGTTTGCAATAAGTTAACGAGGAAGACGTTCGAGAAGTGATTGTACCACCTGACCAAGATCCCGAGGAGTTACTGCAGGAATTGGATGATGAGCTAGTAGAAGAAGCACCTGCCGAAGAAGAAGGGCCTGCAGGAGAACCTATCGCCCAAGATTTACGGGAGATCATCGAATTGGCTGACCGCTTGGCAGATCGCATCCAAAACAAAGATCCTAATAGGGATAGGGCTGTTGCTACATCATCACAACTTTCAACTCTTCTAAGAGCCTACTCCGAGATGTTCACCGATCGTGTCAATGCTCGTCAACAGTTACGCATCACAGAATTCTTTTGTGTCCGCCAGCAGCAACAGGTACAGGAGCAAGAACGCCAGCAGGACGACGATTCGGACGACTCCCTCGCTTCAGACATCGATGTGGACGATGCTATGTCCCTCTTCTCGGGGTTTGGCGACCACGACGAGCATCGTTGTTAGGATCTGGGGAGGCCTTCAACATCCTCTCAGTGACGCCAATCGTGGTGTCGTGGGGGAGGGGAGAGGGAGGGGGCGGGCGAGAGAGAGAGAGAAGCGCTACGCACTACATCACCACCAAACAAGGTACAGTACAGTATGGGATTCTTATTGTTACCTTTAATTTATTAATATGCAAGATTTCATACATACTGTATGTTCTGTAAAATATTGTTAGGTTGTGTGTGACTAATGTTTGATCCATATTTTGTTAGGTTATCGGGTGGTAAATGGGTAAAAAAGGGGACTTTGGGGAAGTGGCCAGAACGAATAGAATTTTTCCCATATAACCTTTGCTTTATCTAACTCGTGTTTGTGTAACACGGCCTAGGGCCGGTACGATATACCTGCGTTACTCAAGGGCCGACTATATATATATTATTGTTGTCACATACAGTATTATTATTATATATACAATTGTGCCACTTGTTTATATTATTTTTAGTTTATTGTCTTATTTATTATTATTGTTTCTAGGGCTAGGATAGTGTCACTGTCACTGTTTTTGATACTTTCACTCAGTATTGCTGCTTGCAGTGGTAATTAGCGAAGCAAATACAGCACAGAGTGCCACCCTGCACTCCACACACTCATAGGTAGTCTTCTTTGATGCACTTGCCCTCAGCTTGGTGTTATAGCAGACATGGCACCGCTTCTGCTGCTTTCTTCCTGCTGGTGTCATAGGCAGTGAAACGAGCCTGTGTTTATTCATGTAATATACACAGTGCATGCAGTCAGTGTTGCCGGGCCCAGCGTGTGGCATTGCATGTTTCTCCAGGATATCCTTTATTGCCTGCTTGTGGAACCTCCGCAGGCTTTTGAACTCTCTGGGTGCATCAGTCTGAAGCTTATAGATGTTATAAGCATTAAGGGTGCATTGGATAACATATCTGGGCCGGATAGTGCAATTATCCGGTATCCGGACGGATATTTATCTTATCCGGCCGGATAAGCCGGATAATAGCAATAGAAACAAATAACTTCAAAGAAACTTGTACAGTACTATGAATATATCTGAGTAATTAAGTTTGATTTAGCAGACACAACCTTGAATGGATGACCATCAGTGAGCATTACTGTTCTAACTACTGTTGTGAGTTAACTGGCAGATGATACAACAGCCGAAGTGGTACAAACAGTTTCCTGTATTGGACCTGAAGTGAACTTATTCAGATTGCAACTTTGCTGTGCCAGATCCTTACTTGGGGAGTTAGATTATTTACTCAACTTTGTTTAATAATTACCTTATCTTTTAGTACTGATATAGGCCTACCCATATATACAGTATTTCTGACATACTTTAGCGTACGGACCATATGGTGTTAGTTTTGTTACAATAAATAAATGTGCTTCCATGCTGACTCCCAGCTAGGCAAACTATTTCGTCTCTGTCTTTCCTCTAACATCTTCCCTTCTTGGTGGAAGTTTGTCCTCATTCAACCTGTCCAACAGAAGGGTGACCGCTCTCAATCCTCCATTTGTTGTCCAATTGCTCTAATTTTTATATTGCTCTCATCTCTAAATGTACTTAATCTACTCTTAATTCAAAATTTCTTAAGCATTTGTGAGCATTGGACATGAGACCGGAACCGCACTTCGTGTGGAGCCCTTAGTCTTTTAGTTAATTTGATGTATGTAGGCTACAGTATGTATGTATTCCCATAATCTTCTTTCAGATCGCCAGTACGGTATGGTTTCCATAAATGGCGCTCTATTGGTGATCTTCTTTCTTATCTTATTATATCTTGGTCATCCTTCTTTCAGGAGTTCGGTGAGACCTATTCTACTGCGCAAGACATATCGAAAGCCTTCGATAGAGTCTGGCACAAATCATATATTTCCAAACTTCTCTCCTTCGGCTTCTATTCCTCTACCTGTGTTTTTATCTCTAATTTCGTTACTGGCCATTCAATAGCTGCGCTCGCTCACTTCCTCAACCTATCAACTCTGGTGTTCCTCAGAGCTTTGTCCTATCTCCAGTTCTATTCCTATTATTCATTAATGATCTTCTCAACTGTACACTCGACCAAAAAACTCTTTACACTGGTGAGCTGTAAATAATCTAGTGTGAACAGAAGTAATTGGGTGAAACATACCGTACGTCTGTGAGGTATCATAAGATTTCAACCCACTTCCAGAATGTTTAGAGCGTTAGTGTAAAGATTGTTTTTTATTCGAGTGTACCTCCAGTCTTATCCATTTATATGCTGATGACTCTACCTTACACTATTCAACTAGTTTTCTACAACGTCCCACAATACAATCCCTCCAAAACTAACGTGATGAAGCCATAGCATGCCTATGTTCTGATCTGGCAACTATTTCCAATTGAGGGCAAGAAAACATTACTTTCATTGCTTCCAAAACCAAATTTCTCCATCTATCTACCAGTTACAATCTTCCACCCGACTATCCCTTCCTCTTCAACAACACATAAATTAACCCTTCGTTTTCTCTCATTATTCTTGGTGTCTCATTTTCTTCTGATCTTTCTTGGAAAGTCCTATCACCACTCTTGCTAAAAACAGCTTCCCGGAAGTTGGGTGTGCTCTCTTTAATTCGACATATATTCTTGCTCTGTACAGGGGCACAGTGCGCCCATGTATCGAGTACGGTACTGTTCGTATGTGTGGGGAGGTTCCACCCATACCACACTTCTTGAAAGGGTACAGTCAATAGCATTTCATCCCATGAACTCACATGCAGCAATGACTCTCACTCGTATCACTTCGTATCTTCCACAGCTTTTCTGGGCGGTGTACGTCGGTGTTGGTGACGAAATGGAGCTGGCCGAGGATGTCGAGGTACCGGTCGCGTGACATATACTTCCCGAAGGCAGGGGTGGCTATCAGATCATTAGTGATTCAATAGTCTGGCAACCTATGTTTTTTGACATGAGGCATAAGCATTGTCAGTGCCAGAAAGACCATTAACTTGATATGAGTCACATCGGTCCACTGCCTCATGTGGCCCTTGGTCACCTTCTCGAAGATGTTGACCTGCATCTGGTGTTGCTTGTTTGTCTCCTTGACATCGTAGCCTACCACCTCCTCATCAAAAAATGCCTCAAACAGCTCTCCTGGTGAAGCATTGGGGTCTTCGGGAAAGTTGGGGGTAACTCCTGATCCCTCCTGTGCCTCATCAAAAGGTGGCACCTCAGGGTTATAGTCGTCTTGGGATGGATGTAGTTTTCAGGCGTACGGTCGTCATGTTTACATAGGGCGATCGCCGCTGTAACTTCGCGTCAATTTTGACGGCGATTTTTTTGGTTATTTGCCCCTGCTGTCAATATATGACAATATGCCATGGGGGGGGGGGGGGGGGGGGGGGGGGGGGGGGGGGGGGGGGGCGGGAACATGATGGCAAACGTCCGACGTCACCGCCGCCGTCATGTTTACATTTGTTGATCGCCATAGTTAAGTTTGCGTCTATTTTGACGTCAATTTTTTCGGTTATTTGACCCCTTCTGGCAATATATATGATGATGACAATATGTGAATGCCCCCTCAACATATTATTGTATCGAAAGGCAGTCAAAATAGACGGGAACATGATGGCAAGCGTCCACTACCGCTCCGCATAGTGTAAACAATGGTGGCGGTACGCCCGCACTTAACATTCTTGCCGTCGTCTTCATCACCCACATCTTCCCACTAAAACACCGAGAATGGGTCTTGGTTCTGGCGACGTCCACGCCCACGACGCACTGTGGGTGGCCGAACACGCCCACGGCCGACACGGGAGGCGCGCACACTAGGGCAGGTAGGGCGGCCCCGAGAACGACGCCCACAGGTGGCGCAGGGGGGTTCAGGGTCGTCCGAGTAGTCGTCTCCCCCTGACTGTGGTCCCATATAGTCATGGCCAGAGTCTTCAGTCAGGTGTCCTTCCTCGTCAGTATCCTCCTCATAATCTGGCGGGGAACGATGGATGTGTGGGTGGGCGAGGTGGGGAAGGAGTGGCAGGTGAGGCTATGTCTCCCCGAGGTTCCGGGCTTCTTTGCCTGCGACGAGTGGTGGAAAGCAGAGTTTCACTGTCACTAGGTACAGGTACTGGTGATGTAGGCTCAAAATTATCTTCAGCCACACTTGTTGATGGCTAGAGAGTTGGGGAGGACCGTGGGGAAAGTTGCGGGTGGGCATGGCTGGGGCCGGCAGGGGTGGACGCCGCGGGGAACTCGAACAAAGCCCGCTTAGCTTGCTTGCCTTTTTGATGAATTTTCTGCCTTTCCCCTTTTCGGCAGCAGTATGTCTCCTGTCAGGGGACCCAGGAGGCAAATAGGCCGAAATTGGGGGGTCCTCAACCCTCGGCAATGGTTGGGGTGGTGGGGAACAATGGCGGTCGCCCGGGGCAGCTTGGGTGGCTTGGGTAGATAAGGAAGACAATGGCCAGCCAGAAAACGATGAGTCACCACACTCACCCTCACAAAAGCTTGGTGAGAAAGAAGATGAGGCATCTTCTTTCTCACCAAGCTTTTTGGCCTCCTTCCTGGCTGCCGCGGCCGCCTTTTCCAGTACCTGCTTCCTATAAAAGCGTATCTGGTAGGGCTATTTAGCTGGCGAAGGGCTTGGAGTGGCATCACTCAGGGCAAACTTGGTGGTTGACCTTGAGCTCTCCCACTCGCTCACTTCACTCTCTTCACCTTCAACCAGTTTCTGCGACACCTGTTTCCCCACCTTCAGATGTTCACTAGCAAATCCCTTGAACTGAGGTGCTTCGTCACTACTCGAATAATACACACTCGATGCGTAACGAGACGAATGGCCACTGCTCCGCTCGTCAACATCACTATCTTTATCACTACCAGCTAAATCTAGCTGTCGCAAGGTTCTATCTATTTCTCCCGGAGAAAGAATGTCCTTGGCGAGGGGTCGTCGTGTAATATGACGAGCCGGGGCGGGCGTCGTAGGAGGCACGGAATCGGACACAGTCGAATCAATTTTTTTGGTAGTACTGTATTCATTTTGGCGTCGTGGTAGAGACTGATGCTGAGCTGTAGTGCGAGCGTGGTGGCGCTGCGTACCGCATGTCAACAAACAAAATATACGCGCGCGTTGCAACAGCACAAATTCAAGCAATGGCGCTCAGCAGGCCATCCGAGTCCCACGGCGCTAGTTCGATTTGACCGCCTCAGAGCCCAACCGGGTACCGAGGGTTAATTGGTCGCTGGAAAATAGCTACGTTAATTGCAGAATACCGGTACCACATTACTGATGTTGTATCTTTCCTTTATTTGGAAAGAGAAGTTTGTAAGATGCAAGTACTGTACCTCAGCATGACTTTGTTAATATACTATACAGTATTTGTGTATGGTGGGATACTGCCAAGAATTGCATTTCTTTTATTTTTTTAGTATTTTCATGGTTAATTTTAAGTCTGATCTTCATAAAATGGCAACAAATTTATTAGGATTGCTTGCACAAAAATTCTTACTCCATTTACTGCTAAGAAACTTGGGAAGTTTCTAGAGTTACTCAGATAATAATTTGGTCTCCTTTTTGTCACCCACTGAATTAAGTTATCCTTTTTCTTTTTCAGATTGAAGAAAAGTTGGCCTTACTTGAAGAATAAGAAGAGCAAGTCAATTTGATTTGGAAACATGTCCATCCCAGACAAATCATGGCAGCCTCCTTACGTTATATTCGAGACATCGTAAGTTCTGAAGCTTGAAATCAGAATAGAGATAACACAAATAACATTAGTTTTTGTTACATGGATGGTAACAGAGTAGAAGACTGTATGGAAATCTATTTAGCATCTTGTGTTCTTGGCAGTTGTTTAAATTTGCTTTCCTTACCACTTTCAATTAGGTGAAACAGATATTTTGTATTATTCCAAACTACTGTACTTATTCAAAATAATGTGTAGTGGTGTTTTGGGGGTTAGTCTGCTTACATTATAATCTTGAGGCTCTTACTGAAGAAAAATAACAAGTCATCATCAGATTGAATATGTTAATGTATTAGTGGTTCTCTCCGTCAATGACGTATAGTCTAATTAGTATTAGTGTCTTGGTCCAGGTCCCAGGGAGCCCGGTAAACGCTTAACTCGTGAACCAAGAATGATAAACCATCCTAGGAGATACCCCTTAAATAGTTCCTAAGGAACATCATTGTTGCGGATGCCACTAGAAAAATAGAAACATTGTAATGTAAAACTTGCAAAATATATAAAGAATAGAAGAAAATTTATGTGTTTGAATCTCGCGGTCTGTTGCACTATCACTCGTTCTCTTCCCTATGCACTATTGCCAGACGCCGCCAGGTGCTACCGGTACAGTCCATCCTCCTATAACTTGACTATATGGGCAGCAGAGCCCGTCGCGCTGTAGGAATTCGCGTTGTAGGAATAACACAGTACAGTATATGGAGACAATTCTATAAGGGTCTGCGCCCCACAATTTTGCCCCTTTTTTTTTGGATTTCTTGCTAAACAAACACCTATATTACCTATCAGATATCATCAAACCATTAACAAATATAAATAGACATCACTTACCTTAAAACTAATGAATAAAAATATGTCGATCCGATCCTCGCACTATGTGGAATTCGCTCTATGCGATCGCGTATACATACGGCGGCAATACGGCGGTATATAAAGGTGACTGATCGGTCCTAGGAAAGACCTAGAATATATTAATTCCTAGAATATATAAAAAATGAATATATAATAGAGAAATTATTTAAAAAATGTTTGAATATACTGTATTTACCTAATTGTATTTACCTAATTGTAGTTTACAGGAGTTGAGCTAAGCTCGTGTTGTCCCGTCTCTCAGTCTACTTTTTATCCAATTTTTTCTTGAAAATATGGATGTTCCTTGCCCCTACCACCTCCTCCTCCAGCCCATTCCATTTGTCAATACATCTATAGGGGAAGCTAAACTTCCTGATATCGTTCTTGCAGGTAGGTCTTTTTACTTTGTAGCTGTGGCCTCTAGTTATTCCTGTATCCATAATTAATATATCCTCCCTATCCAGCCTCTCCAGCCCCCGGGTACATTTGTACATCATTATCATGTCTCCCCTCTCTCTCCTCTCTTTTAGACTCGGTAGATTTAATTTGTCTAGCCTCCCTTCATATGGCAGTTCTCTGAGACTTGGAACCAATCTAGTGACTGCTCTCTGGATTCTTTCTAACTTGTGAATATGCTTCTTTAGATGCGGGGACCACACCACTGCTGCATACTCCAATCTTGGTCTAATCATACTCTTCATAATTTTCGCTACCATGGTCTCATCCAAATAGTTCAGAGCAACTTTCATATTCCCGGCCATTGCATACATTCCGCTAAAGAGCTTGTTAATATGTTTCTCTGGCGACAAATTATCTTGTATAATCAACCCTAAATCTTTTTCTTTTTCGGCCTTGCTAATTTTATTATCTCCCATCCTGTACTCCCAATTTGGTCTATTCACACTTCTTCCCATATTTAACACATGACATTTACTTATATTAAATTTCATTTTCCACTTGGTGCTCCATTCGTATATTTTATCTAAATCCCCTTGCAGCTCCTCACAACTACTTTTATTTGTTATTTGTCTCATAATTTTTACGTCATCTGCAAACATTGACATGTAAGAGTTTATGCCTATCGGCAGGTCATTCACGTACATAAGGAACATGAGAGGTGCCAACACAGATCCCTGCGGCACACCACTCTCAACTTTCCGCCACGATGAGTAAGTTCCTCTAATGTTGGTCCTCATTTCCCTATCTGTTAAATAGCTCTCCATCCATTTCAGCAAACTCCCCCTGACACATCCTAGCGTCTCAAGCTTAGATAACAATCTCTTATGTGGTACCTTATCGAATGCTTTGGAAAGGTCTAAGTAGACGCAGTCCACCCATCCGCCTCTTTCTTGGAGTACATCTATCACCCTACTGTAATAACATAGCAAACTGGTAACACAAGATGTCCCTTCTCTGAATCCAAATTGCTTTGGGGTTATTATTTTCTTTCTCTCCAACATTTTCATCCATCTCTTCCTAATTAGCTTTTCACAAATCTTGCATACAATACTAGTAAGTGAAACTGGTCTATAGTTTAGAGGGTCCTCAGGGTTTCCATTCTTGTATATCGGAATGATATTAGCTCTTTTCCATTCAACAGGAACCTGTCCTTTATCTAAGGAAGCTTGAATTGAACTGTACAATATCGTGGCTACAATTAACTCCTTCAGACATATTATGTTCCAGTAAGTCTACGGAGGCGGGAGCCCGGTATCCTTGCCACCGCCTCGCACTACACTCACAACAACACTGCGGCCGTTAGAATTATCGGAGGTGGCTGAGGTTGCCACCAACGGTTTTATCGTAAGCTAACTTATCGGACTTACTGAGCTCCATATGACGCTAGAGCGTCCTATAACTTATTAGCGAGCCATGAAGATAAGTCCATATGACGCACTAGCATCATATGAGTTTTTGGCGCACTCGGCCATATGACGCGGTAGCGTCATATATGTCTGAAGGAGTTAACTGAATAAATGTACTATTTATCGGGATCCCCCCCTCGTGTTAAAGGAGGATCGCGTTGTAGGAATTCGTGTTATAGGAAGATAGACTGTATACAGTAACACTTCGATTTTCCGGCATTCAGGCATCCGGTAGCTTCAAACAACCGGAGGTTTTAGGAAATTATTAAAATTAATATAAAAAAATTAGTTATTTATTGTCTTACCAGCATAATTTCATCATAATAAATAATAATACATATAATATTAGGAAAAACTATTTAAAAAGCACCAATAAGAAATATATATACAGTCAGGTCTCGATATACACAGGTTTTATATACACGGTTTCGTTTGGACACGGTAACCTCAAAAGTTCCAAAGTCGGCCAACAACACGGAAAAGTCGGAATCATATACGGGTGGCGGCCCAAGCCTAGGTATATATTATTTTTGTTTTTTTTTTATATACCGGTATATTTTGTTTTTTTTATATACCGGTATATTTTGTTTTTAAGACTCCAGACCCGGTTGGGCTCTGAGAAACCCATAACAAACACGGCCCGCTCAACCCGGACGGGCTCTGAGGCTCCGAGCGCTTGCGTACGTGCTTTCGAATGGCGCGCGTACATTTTTGGTATCGTGGGGGGTAGGTGGCGCCACCAGACGTGAACTACGCCACAACAACAGTGTACGAATTTCCATGAGTGTTCTAGCCGGGGCAGGGAGGAGGTATTGTTGAAAAACTAACTAATTCCTGGGTTCGGGGAGAGGGATTCGGTCCTGGTTTGGCAATAGCCTGGGCCGTGTCTCTAGTTAAAATGTAAAACTTGAAAACTAAACAAACCAAAATTGGGACAAGGACAATATAAAGTCAAATTAAATTATCAAAATCGCTATGTGGAAACAACGCTTACTAAAATGAAAATTATTAAATAAAAGAACACAATCCACCACATAGGGTGTACATTACTACATGAGCAAGTTAATCTGTTTCCCAAGCAAACTAATCGCACATATAACAACGCACTATCGTCACGTTAAAGGAAGTAGTCAAGTTTGGGAAGTCCGGGACGTTCTGGCAAATTTTACTAAACTCTGCAACAGGAAGCTTAACAGGAAGCTTAACAGGAAGCTAATAAATGTCCTGTGGGCCTTATCTCTGACCAGAAATTCGCGTTGAAGTTCAATAGGTTCAGGAGTATGAGAGGTAAGGGAAAATCTTCTGCCGTCAATTGAGGGGCTATAAGAAAATTAAAAATAGGGAATGGAACTCCGCCCGGTCGTTGTGCTAGCCAGTCAAACTCGATAAGGGAGGGAGGGGGAATTGGGGACAAGGAATTGGATGTAATATCTATAGCAAATTGTTGCAGTTCTCGATCCCACGTTACCCACGGCCCATCGCCCACCTTACTCAGATTCAACTCCCCTTGGTCTTTATGTGGGTCACACCTGTGAAATTTACCAGAAGGATTCTGCTGTGTGGGCAGATAACGACACCCAGTAGGGCTACATTTTTTTATGACAATCAGGGCAAATGGGAGTGTCTGGGTGAGAAGGATCCTGGACCGGGGAATCCGCCGGAAGAGGAACCAGCTGGCAAGGGTTGTACACAAAATATTGAAAATTTGCCGGGTCAGGTTTGGCATATATTATAGGTTTGACTCCTGTAAGGAGATAAAGAAAACCTAATATTTAGTAGTGGCCCCGTAATCATTGACGAACATGCCTATTACATAAGGCACCCTCTTCAAACACTCATCCGCCGTAGTTTTGAATCTACCGCGCAGAGCATCTAAAATATGAGGAGCCTTCATCATGAGCGCACGCGACCTCACTCATGGCTTCAGTCATTATGAATTGGGTTCTCACTACGAAAAACTTTGTAAAAAATAAAAACAAAAAGAAAATAAGAATAACTATTCAATAAGCTTTCCATAATATCGTGGATGTACTTGTGTGGATCTTTGACCAGACGCTGACTCAGGCGTCATTATTCCTTCACTGACATATCAAGTAAACCAAAATCCTTAATACATCAACGAATGGGAAGGGGATGGTCGGGAGGGCCCCAGTCGTCAATGATTACGGGGCCACTACTAAATATTAGGTTTTCTTTATCTCCTTACAGGAGTCAAACCTATAATTTATTAGTGGCCCCTCCATCATTGACGAACATGCCTGATTTCTAAGACTGGAGGGGGACATTCGTAATCATATCATAACTCTAGAAAAGCAGATAATCAAACTGTATATATGGATGGAGTTATGAAAGAAATACTATCAAGAGCAGTGGATGTTGGTGTATCGCTGAAAAGGGAGGGAATTGAGTGGAAGCTACCTATACTGCTGTTTGCGGATGATACAGTTCTGATGAGTGATAATGAATGGGAGTTGCAGGGTCTGGTAAATGAGTTTGGAACAGTGTGCGAAAAACGGAATTTGAAGGTAAATACGGGGAAGAGCAAGGTTATGGTCTTCGAAAGGGGTGAAGTCACAGAGTGCGAGGTGAAGCTGAACGGTCAGGCTATGGAGATCGTCAACTCTTTTAAGTATCTGGGCAGTGTGTTGAGTAAAGATGGGACTATGGATGAAGAGGTGCGGGAGAGGGTACAACAGGGGAAGAGGGTTGTAGGAACGCTAAAAGCAGTAACAAGAAATAGGGTGGTCAGTATGGAAGTGAAGAAGTCCTTGCATGACAGTGTGGTAATCCCGACACTGACTTACGGAAGCGAAGCATGGACGTTGATTGAGAGACTCAGACCAAGAGTGAGAGCAGTGGAAATGAATTACTTAAGGAGTGCGTGCGGAGTTACATGGAGGGATAGACAGACTAATGAGGAAGTAAGAAGGAGGTGTGGTGTGGAGGTAGATGTGCTGGAAAGTGTGAAAAGGAACAACTTGAGATGGTTCGGCCATATGGAACGTATGGAAAGCGAGAGAATGACTAAGAGGGTGTATGAGAGCGAGGTGGAGGGACAGAGGGGGAGAGGTAGACCGAATATGAGGTGGAAGGATGGAGTGAGGAAGTACATGAACGAAGGTGGTGCTGGTTGGGGGGAGGGGCGTCGACTGACTGGGGACAGAGGTGCATGGGGGCGGTTCGTTCGTGGCCACCCCTTCGGGGATCATGGCGTCAGGCAATAGATAGATAGATAGATAATCAAACAACCACATAGTATTCTTACTTTGAAAATATATTTAAGTATGGCGCAGCCCATATATATACAAAAAAGGGGTTCAAGCAGGTGCGTGCTTCAAAGAAGCCTGCTTGACAAAAAAGGGTAACTCTGGAGATTCTGTGAACAGATCTGTAGTTACAAAGGCACCCCACTCAACGAGTGGTGACAAAAATAACAAGTTATAAGTTTACATGTGCACATAATAAACCCCATAATATTCGTGGAAATATTTTGCAAAAGATCTCCACTGCTTAACTGCAAGGAAGTGAATTGGGAAGATCTTGAAGCCGGAACAGGGGAGGAAAGTTGGGACTATGAATTTTTAAGTATGGCCATGGAAAATTCTATATACCAACATGTAAAAGAGTCAACAAGAGTAAGGGGAAGTGATCAACCAGCTAGATTGGACCTTCTATTCACAAGAAGGGAGGAGGAGGTTCAAAGTATTCAGTACCTATGCCCACTAGGAAAAAGCGACCATGCAGTTCTAGACATAGACTTACTATTGAAGTATAATCTACCCAAGGGAAGGGAAAAGCACAAGGAAAATCACTGGATGTATTCCAGAACCGATTTCGAAGGACTACGGGATTTTTTCAAGTCACAAAATTGGGATCAGGTGTTATCTGAAAGTGATGTAGACAAAAAACTCAAGGCATTCATGGAGATCTATGATACTGGTATAAAAACTTTTGTCCCTAAGCACATTAATAAAAGGAAAAAAAGTAATCGCAAAGTATGGTTTAACCGCGAATGTAGGCAAGCACAGGAAGCAAAAAACAAAGCCTGGAAAAAGATGAGAAACTGGGATTCGGAAGATAACAGGCAAAAGTATAAAGAGAAGAGAAACAAATACTCAGAAATGAGGAGGAGGTCAGAGGCAAACCATGAGAAAGGGATAGTGGAGAACTATGAAAAGAATCCAAAAATGTTTTTCAAGTTTGTAAACGGCAAAAGGAAGATAAAAGCCACGATCGTAAAGATTAAAAGTGGAAACAGAATCATAGAAGAGGATACAGAAATTGCGGAAGAACTAAATAGAAATTTTGCATCAGTATTTACAAAAGAAGGAGAATTCATTGTACCAGAAACCAATGAGATAGGTACAGAGGAAATGCCGGAAGTCACATTTAACAGACCAGAGCTCATAGACAAAATGAGTAAGGTGGATCCAAACAAAGCCGCCGGACCGGACGGAGTATCGGGCTGGATTATTAAAGAAAATGCCAAGGAACTGAGTATACCGTTATATGATATAATGACCAAATCATTGGACACAGGGATAGTACCTACAGAATGGAAAAGAGCAAACATTATTCCTATATTTAAGGGAGGAAGCAGAGATAAACCACTGAACTATAGACCTGTATCACTATTGAGCATCCTCATGAAGATTCTGGAAGGATTAATAAGGGACAAATGGGTGAACTACATGGAATCCAAAAGATTAATTACTGACCGACAATTTGGATTCAGAGGAGGCAGATCATGTGTAAGCAACTTGTTGAGTTTTTACTCTAGAGTAATAGACACAGTGGACAAGAGGGAAGGATGGGTAGACTGTGCCTACCTAGACTTTAAAAAGGCATTTGACAAAGTTCCACACAAGAGATTGCTATGGAAATTAAAACATGAGGGAAAAGTAGGAGACAAACTGCTGAAATGGATGGAGAGCTACCTTAGCGGAAGACAGATGAGAACAACAGTAAGGGGGAAATCGTCAAACTGGACTCAAATTACGAGTGGAGTACCACAAGGATCTGTCCTAGCCCCAATCATGTTTCTAATATTTGTAAATGACTTACCTGAGGGACTAACAAGCTACATGAGCATGTTTGCGGACGATGCTAAGCTGCTTAAAACGATCAGAACCCAGGAGGATTGCCTTGAGCTCCAAGTAGATTTGCAAAAGATCCATGAATGGAGCATCAAATGGAATATGGAGTTTAATGCAGGGAAATGTAAGACTCTAGAAATGGGTAAAAGCAAGTACAGACCTAGAAAAGATTATAAACTAGGAAACGAAGTGATTCCCAAAGCAGAAAAAGAAAAAGATTGGGGATAGAATTTAAGGATAACATGTCTCCAGAAAGCCACGTAAATAAGATAGTGAGAGAATCACTAGCACTATTGGCAAATATCAGGATGTCTTTCAATTATCTTAATGAAAACACCATGAAACAAATAATAATGGCAATAATAAGACCCAGGATGGAATATGCATCTGTAGTGTGGTCCCCTCACATGAAGAAACATATCCACAAAATTGAGAGGGTACAGAGAGCAGCTACGAGGATGATCCCAGGTTTGGAAAATTTGGAGTACCAGGAGAGGCTCGAGAGATTGAATCTACCTACACTGGAACAGAGAAGGAAACGAGGACAGCAAATTCAGATATACAAATGTGTTAGAGGTATTGACAAAATCGACCAAGAAAACTTCATAGAGAGGGATGGAGGTGAGAGAACAAGAGGTCACAGCTACAAACTAAAAGTGCTTAATAGTAAATCTGATCTGAAAAGTAAAAGATTTCCTACCAACTCGATTAGTGGGTGGAACAAATTGCCAGCCGAAGTAGTGTCTGCACCATCAGTGCATAGTTTCAAAGCACGGTATGACAAACATATCTTAGGAGGCGGGAATTAACGAGCATGCTCACTCCCGCAAATACAACTAGTGTAAATACAACTAGTGTAAGTACACAGAAATTAGAACTAACAGACTTACTCAATACTAAGAAACCAGAAATAGTATGTCTCACTGAGACAAAACTAAGAGAGGAACTTGATATAAATCTGCTAGGATGGTCTGAATACAGGATTTGGAGGAGGGACAGAAAATTTTGACATGGAGGTGGAGTGTGCATCCTTACTAGGAAAGATTTGATTGTGTCTGAGATAAAACTAGAAACTTCAACAGCAGAAGTTTTAGCACTAGAAATTGGTGGAAACGAAAAAATAGTGGTGATAGTAGCGTATGTACCTCCCAAGACGAAGACATGGATTAAGGAGGAGCATAGCCTAATGCGTAAGGAAACAATTAGTGTGCTAGAAAATATCTTAGCTTCAAAGGATGAAATAGTCATGTGTGGGGACTTTAACTGCAAGGAAGTGAATTGGGAAGAACTTGAACCCAGAACAAGAGAGGAAAGTTGCGGCTATGAATTTTTAAGTATGGCCATGGAAAATTCTATATACCAACATGTAAAAGAGTCAACAAGAGTAAGGGGAAGTGATCATAAGGTGGATCCAAACAAAGCCGCCGGACCGGACGGAGTATCAGGCTGGATTATTAAAGAAAATGCCAAGGAACTGAGTATACCATTATAATAATAATATTAATAATAATAATAATAATAATATTTATTCAGTTAGCAATTTACAGAGTTGGTACCACATAGTATGTTACAAATATGACATGTACCAGCCTTGCATAATTCCAACTAAGGATAGTCCAATAAGGCCGTTAGGCGTATTTCCATTGGGGTCCTTGTGGGATTAGGTTAGCTGGGGAAAATGGGGAGGATAAAGAAATAGATACTTTAGAGAAAGTATTTCTAGGGGGTTATTTTAAGATACCTTACATCCTATAGTAAATATCAGTAATCCGTAATCAGTAATCATTTCAGTTTGGTTTGTCTATCTCTTATGTCGCATTTAGTAGTAGACATAAGCTTGGTGCTCCCTTCTTGCAGCTGTCCGGTTCAGGTGTTCCTTCAGGCTACGTCTGAAGGAATACAGTGTTCTCTTTTCACGGACTGACTGGGGTAGGTCGTTCCAGTCTTTGATGGCGGTGAAGAAGAATGTTTGCTTACCCTGTCCTTGGATTCTTGGGACCTTAAAATTAAACATCCTGTTTCTTGTATTATGTCCACTCCTCTCATTTGCTTTAACAAAATCATTCTTTAGATACTCTGGAGCTCTGTCATAGAAAATTTTGAAGGCATTAGTGAGCCTGATTTGTTTGGCCCTGTCAGCGACATTGAGCATACCTAGTGACTGAAGTTGTTCCTGGCCAACATGTGATCTGGGTCCTAGGTTCAGCATGAACCTAACAATTTTATTTTGAGTGACCTGAAGTTTGTGCTGTGCTGATTTAGTTGATGCAGAGTACCAGGATGACACAGAATAGTCAAAATGACATTGAACAAGCGCTTGGCAGAGGGTCTTTTTGGTCGCCGCGGGCAAGCATCCCACCTGTCTATACAGGTATTTTATACGTGCTCTACACTTACTCAGGATAGATTCCAAAATTGTTTCACCTGACAAACTCGCGTCCAGTTTTAGTCCGAGATATTTAACTTGTGACACTGTTGTTATAGGAATATCATTACAGTTGACCGAGAAGCCCACAATGTCTTTCAGTTTGTGTTTTGTTCCACATAAGATGGCTTCCGTCTTGCCCAGGTGAAGAGATAGTCTATTGTCCACTAGCCATTCACTACATGATTCTAGTTCTTTGGAAAGTGAAGCGGCAATACTTATTGGGTCTTTTCCTGAAACCAGGAGCACGCTGTCGTCTGCATACAGTAATAATTTACATGAGACGCTCAGTTCCATGTCGTTCACATAACAGAGAAAGAGTAAGGGACCAAGGATGCTTCCCTGCGGGACCCCACAGTTAATTGGCATAGGATCAGATATATTATCGTCAATTTTGACTCTTTGGGTTCTACCACTAAGATAAGATTTAAACCAGTTCACAGACCCTATGCCCATTGCTTGTAGTTTATTACATAGGATATCATGGTCTACTGTGTCAAACGCTTTTTGTAGATCAAGAAGAACCATACCGGTGTAGTTACCTTTAGACATTTCTTTACGAATGTGATCCGTTAAGTGGATGAGACAGGAGTCTGTCGAGTACATGCATCTGAAACCTGATTGAAACTTATAGAATAGATAATTTTGTTTGAGGTAGTGTTCAATTTGGGTGTATACCGCTCTTTCAAGGATTTTTAGATACAATACATAATATGCTAACTGGTCTGTAGTTACCAACTTCTAGTTTATTTCCTTTCTTGAATAGAGGGGTTACAATAGCTTCCTTCAGTTCAGCAGGTACAGTGTTGGTGTTAATTGACAAGTTGATGATGTGGGTTAGGGGGCCTGCTATACCAATGGCTCCATCTCGTAGAAATTTGGCAGGAATTTTGTCTGGTCCTGTGCTTTTATGTACATTTAGGTTAGACAGCTCGTCAAAAGTGTATTTTGGTGTAACATTTTGCAATCCAAATGTGTTTGGGTGTATGTCTTTATCTCTGTAGAAATTTCGAAAGGTGGCCGTTGTTGTCGTGTATTTATTGAGAGGTTGAGGTAGGTTGTTGTTGTTGTTGTTCCCTAAGCTGCCTGGCCAAACAGCCCCGAGTCCCTGAGAAAGGCCATGGCCACGATCGGGCTTTCCCACAGAGCTCTCATTGAGTGTAGATTGTGTTGTTGGCGTAAGTGGTTGTGTGAAATGCAGTCTTCTATGATGTGTTTAATGGTATGGGGTGCTGTGTTACATCCCGGGCAGGCGTCGACAACGGAGTCATCCAGTCTCTTCTGATAGCTCAGGAGAGCTGGATGGTGTCCGCATCTCAGCCTGGCCAGGTGGACTCTGTCCTCGCGAGGAAGGGAGGATTCGGAAGGATGGATTTCGGGAGGTCGTGCATGCAGCTGTGTGTTGTCTGTGAGTGAGTGGATGGATCGGTGAGAGATATGAGTATGGATGTGCTTCTGGATGTTGGTTCGGGGTGGGCAGGGAGGGAGAGAGGACAATAATTGTGTGTGATACGGTGTGCTGGGTGTTGTTTTGATATTTCTTGGTGTCTGTGGGTGTGTTGCCATGTAGTTTAGTGGGTGGTCTTGGTTCGTGGAGGCTGCTGCCAGGAATTGAGTGCCTCTCATGTCCAGATGGTCTTTGACTTTGAGGATTTTGGTTTCTTGATGTATTCTGGTCTGTATTCCATAAAATGTCCAGAAATGTTTCTTTATTGTAGTTTCTGAGTGACCTTGTTTTGATAACCTTGTGATTCTCTAGGGTAATTTTTGTGGTTTTTCGTGTGCAATATGTGACGAAGTGATCACTTATCCCAGTCTGTATAACCCCTGATTGGGATATTTTGTCCTCTCTGTTACAGTTTATGTGGTCTATTATTGTGGCAGTGTTCTCAGAGATACGTGTGGGGGTTGTGATGAGTTGTTTGTGATTGTGCATTGTCACCATCACAAATTAATTTGAATGTTTTGAAGTAGGTAATAGGCTACAATGACAATGGTAAACTTTTGAAGTGATTTCATGAACATATGATATGTGTGTGTGCACCATTGTGTCATTTGGGTGGCCTAATGTCTCAATGTTTTCGTTATACACAGGTTCATAGGGGTAAAGTCCGATAATCCGAAAAATCCACTAATCCGAACGAGGGCCGGTCCGCTGCCCTTCGGATTAACGGAAGTTTACTGTACCGTTTTTTTTTTTTTTTTTTTTTTTTTTGCATGTGAAATTTATCATATTAATGACAAATACGACCCTTATTATATTTTCAGGGACAGTACAGTACATAGTAATTAATATTAACAATAATTAAAAGGCACAGGCTTCAATTCATCCTAAAATCACTTAAAACCGAGTGAGAGAACATTGTAAACTGGACACAAATCCCGTCCAACTCGGAAATTGCCGAGATATACAGGGACATCTCCGAGAGGCCTATGCCATTCCGAGAAATGCGGGTTTCCGAGTGAAAAGAGTCCGAAATATCGGGGGTTTACTGTAGCCTACTACCAAATAAGAGGTTTTCCTTATTTGGTATTGAGGGAGGTCGTTAAACCTCCTTATGTTACATATACAGTACTGTAGGCTCTCACGTCATTGACTACGGAACCACTGCTAAATATTAGGTTTTTCTTCCTTCCTTTTGGGTTGCCAAACCCATAATATTTATAACAATTGAACGCCTACTGATATCTGGATGGTGCAAAAAAAAAGAATAAGACAATTATTAATATATAAATTTATATAACAAAAAACATGTGTTTTAAATTGTAGTATGGTTCCTCAGAATGGGTGAGATAACCCTGGAGTTATACTGGAAACACGCCCCAAACACTTGCCGTAACTTTGCTGAGCTGTCACGACGAGGGTACTACAATGGCTGCAAGTTTCACAGGATCATTAGAGACTTCATGATTCAAGGTAAATTGTTTACGGTATGTTGAGTATTACTGTGAGTGTAGTGAGGTCACTGGCGTGCATATAACGTGCAACACTGATCTTCCACTATTACGGTTTTGGCAACCCGTAAGGGAAGGAAGGAAAAACTAATATTTATTGGTGGCTCCTGGAGTCAATGACATAAGAGCCTATGTTAATATGGCCTCGTTCCGGGCTCCTCTGAGCCCGGGTTAACCTAGATCACGGCGGTCGAGAACCAAGATCATCATAGGGGGTACCCCTTAATCATTCCTACGGTACGTCATTGGGATGGAGCCACTGAAAAGTAGGAAATAAAAAGAAAAGAATTAGCACAGTTTGAACACACCGCGCCTATGCGCGCTCTGATCTTCCTCTGTTTCCCATACACAGCTAGCCACCTGTCCCCCTCGGGGACTATCTCTAATGTAATATCAAGTTGAGCATGTGTATGGGAAGGGGATGGTGGGAGGACACTTTTCGTCATTGACTCCAGGAGCCACCAATAAATATTAGTTTTTCCTTCCTTCCCTTACGCGTTGTCAAAACCGTAATTTATTGGTGGCTCCTTACGTCAATGACGTAAGAGCCTAGAATATCACGACCGGTGGAGGGACCTTCATATGCTCATCAAGCTAAACCGCGAGAATCTATTAGGAAGATCAAAACGAAAACTGTGACATGTGTCTAAATATAAGAGTATCGTCGTAAGAAAAAGATGTAGAAGGCGGGTACCATTAAAGAAGCCTTATCTCGGAAAGACAGAACTACTGAGGTGTGAATACTGATAATTGTATATCACAAAATTAAAATTAGACTAAAGTTATGTATTTATAGTTGCAATAACGTATAGATATTGTTATGTAACAGATCTAGTGCAGTAATAGCACTTTTGTTATTCATTCCGGAATGTGTGTCCTGCCAACTTGTCCTGGACTTACACGCCCCCCCCCCCTTTTTTTTCATTTAAGGTGACAGGTAGGACGCACTTTCTATTACCTTACACCCTGGTAATAAGGCATTGAATAAACATAACCATCTACTTATTGGCTTAGGGGGGCATCATCCTGCCCTACAGCTATGTTTGATAATTTGGGACTTCTCCAGATGTACCGACAAGTATATGGCTAGGGACGCATTGCTAGAGGACCAACAGGCCCGTCTGAGTTATATCTTCCCCTGAAAACACCCATTTAGGAAAACTAATGGTAGCGGACCATATGTGCCTATCATGGGATTTTGCGATCACCTGAGGTTCAGCTTCCTTCATTATCTTTGCAAAAGGGATGCTAACACTTTCTTTCCCCCCTTATCTGACCATCATGGGGGAAGCACAATTGTGTCTTATTCCTAGGAATAATAGACTTAGAGTAGGTATATAGTGCATTAACAGGGAATAGAGCATGGAGTATTTTTGCTCTTGTCAAGGCAGGAATAGAGAAAGGTGTGGGGAGATGTTCCTGGTGTTCCTTTTTGTGATTACTCTGGTGTAGTAACCAGATGTACAGAGTCTTTCTTAGTAGCAAAACTAGGTAGACCTTGTCATGGATGTCAGTTCTGAGACCCATTGGCCAATGGTCTGGGTCCTTTGACAATACGCACTTATTAAGTTTCTTGTCATATGTGGTCTCACAGGAGAAGGCCTAGACTGTGACAAAGTTATGTCCTTCGAGATTGACCATTGAGGAAGCGAATGGCGATTAGGGGCTCTGAGCTTAACACCAACCTGCCTACCAAACCCCGTTGGTCTTTCTGGGGCATAGATAAACTAGTACGCGTCAAGAAGGGTTTCTTTATGACGATACATGGTTTATAAGTGTGTTAATTGTTAGCTCTTCTAAAGTCAATTAAGAATTTTAGGTGCTTCAGCGACCCAGCAACTGATGGAGACTGCTGGTTTTGAACTTGCACTCCAAGGTGTAAATTGTTTCAAGCGTGAACTATCCTGTCTTAGAGTTGAAGCTGTGTATTGGCTAGTGAGTGTATCTGTGACTTCCTTGTCGCAGGATGGTAGCCATTTGGATTAGAGGATGTCCATATCGCAAGTGTTATATCTGTCTACGGGTTGGGGAACCCTGGTAGAGTTGTTGCATGGATTAAAGGGGAATGTTTTGGGCTAGAAAACATATCTTTTACCCGAGCAATTCTAGAGAAAACTGGTCCGGGTGGGGACCTGTTTCTCCAAGCCAATTACAGTAGTCATGGTGTCCATCTGGTATGACATTGACCTGGAGGTCAATGATATTGCATGAACTTTGGGAAAATAGAGGGACTGTTAGTTGTTGTTGTTGCTGTTCCCCAAGCTGCCTGGCCGAACAGCCCCAAGGCCCCGAGCAAGGCCAAGGCCATAACCGAGCGCCCCCACAGAACCCTCCCTGCCGACCACAATAAAGCCTGGGTGACCAAAGCCACTCCATGGCGGGGAGCTGAGGAGGGTGAGGAAACGCCTGGGAAACCAAAGCCCCACCCAGGGCCCTGTGCCCCTCAGCAATTATGAAGAGAAAGTTGAGGGGCAAAGGAAAAATGTGACGCTTTGGCTTCCAATCTTGGTAGATTGGGAGGTCAATCCACGGAAGAGACGCCGTCACTTGAGATCTAGAAAATATATAAGTAAAAGGAACAGTCAGAGTAAGCTACGGGTATGGCAGAGATCGCTCAGTTCTCACTCTGATAGACCAGCCCATCACCACGTTACTGACTGTTAGTTCTTGGGTATGGTGTGACACTGACTTAAGGTTGTCCATTTTCTTTGACTGATGAACTTCAGAACGACTGATAGTGCCAAGTTGCCAACCTATCAGATTCGAAGCGTATGTGTCCAATCCCAAAAGTGGGAGGTGGATCTGGCCAATGTGTCACTGATTACCTTTACTTGAGATTTTCCTCTGCAACGCCAGGGGATGTCGAATTCTCTTTGGGATGAATAGAAGGGAATTGGGAGGTGTTAGTGGAACGGTTTTGTTGCCTGGTCAGATTAGTTCTTTTAACCTGAGGAAGCTTAGTAATTTTGAAGCCAATTTCTTAAGGAGCCTATCAGAGATTATCCCAGTTCCTGTTTACAGACTTGGTATGTAATACTGTGAATGGTTATATTTGAAGACTTTTGGCATTGGATGGATTTTGTTTTATAGTCTGGAGTTGTGTATCCCAGATTAATCCTACTCCTGCTGATTGTGTAGGAGTGAGAATTTTGATTTCTCTAAATTTATTCTGAAACCTCCTTTTGTTACATGTTACGTGACTATCAGGGTTTGTTTTTTGGCTATGGAGTGGGCGGGTGCCCAACCCCGAAAGGAGTTGAAATAGGGGAGCTATCCCCCCGCCAAAGGCGGCTTTCTAGGGCCTTTCCTAGCTGATGCTGAGAGGATTGGGTTCTAGTCATGTGGTGATGGGCTGGTCTATCTGAGTGAGAACTGAGCGATCTCTGCCATACCCATAGCTTACTCTGACTGTTCCTTTTACTTATATATCTTCTAGATCTCAAGTGGCGGCGTCTTTTCCGTAGATTGACCTCCCTACTGCCAACCTAGAAGTTGGCAGATTGGGAGCCAAAGTGTCACATTTTTCCCTTACCCCTCAACTTTCCCTTCACAATTGCTGAGGGGCACAGGGCCTTGGGTGGGGCTTTGGTTTCCCGGGCGTTTCCGCACCCTCCTCAGCTCCCTGCCTTGGAGTGGCTTCGGTCACCCGGGCTTTGTTAGTGGTAAGCAGGGAGGATTTTGTGGGGGCGCTCGTTTATGGCCTTGGCCTTGCTCGAGACCTTGGGGCTGTTCGGCCAGACAGCCTGGGGAACAACAACAACAACAACAACAATCTTGAAGGCTAAACAGTATTTTTACGCTGACTTTTGTGTATAGGGGGAAGAGTTTGTTTCACTCCCTTGGTGAAAACTGGGAGCTATGTCCACGCTGGAAGGAATTCTGGTGAACATTCTCGCTCTGATTCTGAATGGGATAGCTAGGACCTTTTTTGGTACCTCTTGTATTGGGATGTGCCAGAGGACTCTTCTCTATCTGGAGCAATTATCCAGACCTTTGATTGTAGAATTAGTTCTACTTGGCAACTAGTTAATATCCTGAACTTTCTATTGTGAATTGATTTGTTGAGGGGTAAACATGTCTATTGTAGGGTTTTAGTTGTAGACTGTCTCTTTTGGGGAGAGAAATATGTGTGATAGAAAGCTGGAATGCCTTCTGGCACCTAAGTCACAACATTGTCTGTCAACATTTGGTTCATTAATATTTTGATTCTAGAGGAAGTTGTCCATTGTTGGCCTGAACTCTGAGGAGGGGTTAGTTTGTTTATTAAACTGTTCCAACCTATCTATCTGAGGGCTTAGTAACCGAGCATGAACTTCGTTCAGGTTGTTTGGGGAATCAAACTACATGTGAATCGAGGTGAAGAGAGTGCTAGAGTGGCCATATCTTTGGGTATTCTTGGACAATTGGATGAGTGGATACTGTCTAGTTCTAGTTGCTTCAAAATTTGTAATAACGGCGGATCCCCAGATCGACCTTGGTGATTTCACCTACATCACTACAAGCGCAAACATGAGCAAATCTTGACATTCCCGGTGGTCGTCCGAGAATTACCCCGTGAAGCTCTTCTGATAAAATGAAGTGTGGACTTGGAGTGTTGTTGAGGGATAGACTCTGCTACTTGCCTCATGGCTTGTGCGGGATGTTGTTGTGTGATAAAATTTTGACAGTAACCTATGGGTTCTTTGACGCAGTCTAACGTCTTTATCAATCCGTGCAGGGTAGGTGTATTTATCATGGGGTCAAATAGTTACAACTTATTATTTGGGGATCTGAGATATTTCCAGAACTTCTGGGGAATAGAGTGGGAGTTTTTTATGTATGCCTAGTGGTAAATTGGAGATCCTCCAACGGGATTTTTTTTTTTTTTTTTTGGGGGGGGCGGGTTATCCCCCCAAGACAGGGTCAATCACTCTGACTCAGTCAACCACTTGGCCCCTGGGTCATTTCTTAGAGTGTATACCCCCATCATAGGGTTTTTGTTCCCTGACATTTTTGTGGAGCAACCTACGGATTTATAGAGATTAGAGAGATTTAATGGTAATATGTCCATCTGTCTTATTCACGCCAGACTATGGTTTGCAGCGTTTCCTGAAGGAACCGTGGGTGTCTGTGTGTAAGAAAAGTACTTTGCCTCCAATCGAATTGGGAAGTTTTTTTTTTTTTTTTTTTTTTTTTTAATACGTCCAGCAAATGGCCTTGTGCTTCTTTGCACGTACATTCTTCAGCTCGTCCATTTTAATAATCCACTACTTTGGTATTGATACTAAATTTGGATGACCTGTGTCAGCATTAGTAGGTGTTACTCTGGTGGTTGTTTCCCGTATCGGGAGTTGTTATTTTACGAGCAGGTTGTTTAGGATGGACAGGTACCTGAGCCAGTGGAACTGTGTTTGGTATGTCATGTTGTGATCTGGAAGGAGCCAGAGAACTACTTTGAGATCTCGGATAGTCTTATCTAAAGGCGTAAAAAAAAAATGTCCGTTGGATTTGCTTGCCACATTCCTGCATGGATTTAATAAAAATTACTTGAAATTAGCCCAACTAGCTTCCTGGGTTTATGTATTTCAGCTTCAGTATTCGTCTGAATCATTTTTTTAGGGAGAATCAATGTGGGTGGAGAAAACAACGGAGTTGAATCAACATGTTATTCAATAGTATCACCTAGCCATACTAGGGAGGGAGGGGGAGGGGATGACATGTTCAGCACTTGGCTCAGCCGAGGCGGTAGAGGAGGCAGGTAATTCTTTGTTTATTTGAAGAAAACCGGATTAGCAGGGTGACCAGCCATGTCAGATAAATGTCCCAGGCCTGGGGATATGTATGTAGGGTGCAGGACTTGAAATCCTGATTGCGAGTCAGGGAAGTTTGGGACTTCGAAGGTGGGTCGCTTTTATGTTTGTGGTTTGTTAACTTCCAAGGACCCCAATGGGAATATGTCTACCGGATTTAATGGTCTATCCTTAGTTGGGATTAAGCCCGGTTGGTACCCGTCATATTTGTAACATATGTGGTACCCATTCTGTAAAAGCTTAATTGAGTAAATGTTATTGTTATTAATGTTATTATTATTCTTCCGTTTTTTACTGGAAGGCTCTGAGCCGACCGACCTATGTCTTTTTCTTGCTAGATCCGGACATTTTCTTGTCAGGAGATGGGGACTAGCTAGGAGTTCTGGAAGAGATAATTTTAAAAAGCTTACATATTTTAGTATTGCTGGTACAGTACTTGGATATTTTTTTTTTTTTTTTTTTTTTTTTTTTTGTAAAAAGTACAGTACCTGAATTGTTAGATTTTACTGAACTCCAAAAAGATAATATGCCCGAGGGTATACATGTTTTTGGGTCATGGTTATAAGCAAAGCTATATGAATAGTGAAGGTACACTTAGCCAGTGAACCGGAAACGTCTAGTAATTTGTCAAATGAACTCACCTTAACATATAAGGTGTTAGGATACTCCAGTGGTTGTCACTTGGAGAGGGAGGGCATGTCCCGTTTATTTTAATCAGACTCCCGTTGTCTTTTATGTAAGAAGTAGCCTAGTGAATTAAAATGTAAAATTGCAAACTAAACAAACCAAAATTGGGACAAGGACAATATAAAGTCAAATCAAATTATCAAAATCGCTATGTGGAATGGGAGGTTTGACGACCTCCCTTATAACCAAATAAGGAAAACCTTGTACATGAAGACAAGAATCTGAAGGCAAGGCACAGTAGGCGGAAGATCTCCAAGGACACTCTTTAATTACAAAAACCGGGTATGAGGCATAGACATACCAAACAAGTAACCCCTAGACAGTAGAGTCTATACGTAAAGAAGTAAGAGAGATAACCTTAATACTAAACAGGGATGACATACATGTAAAATGAAAGAGAGAAAGGCATTGTACAATCATACAAAATGACCCCCCCCCCCCTCCAGTGTAGGGAAAGGAAGAAAATACAGTATGGGATGAGAAGAGACACAGGATGGAGATGAATCACGTGACACATTGGCCTAACGCAACACAAGGCACACCTGGCCTGGCAGTGGACATGGACAGGTACAATGAGACAAAAGTGCTGTGGGAAGACCATAACCCTGTGTCGGCTATATCCGAAAGTGATGAATTGTTGAGAAATCTCACAGTCGCTGCATAAGAGCGGACATCATGAGCGGAGCCCTTCGTAAGGGGATTACTCGCAGTAAAGACATGGCGTAAATGAAGTCCCACAGCACGTTAGCCTAACCGTGTCCCTGTCTTAGGGGCCAACCAGAGCGCCGTCCCCGACGTCGGCACAGCGGCACGCACATACATATGCAAGGCTCTTACCGGGCATAGCGGATGATGCGTGCTCCCACATTGTAAAGACAGTACAGTAAACGGCTTAAAAATGTGCGCCTCACGTTCATTCTTGGCCACAAAATGAACGGAAGGGGCCAAAGTGACATAGATGTCGAACTGCAAAAAGTGCCAGACGAGCCCATCCTCGCAAGGGAGCGAGCTGTCGCTTCAAACAGTCTACTGCACCAAATCACCACCCATAACGAGGGGCGTCGCGCTCCTTGGTGCCGCTAGAAGAGCGGCGAACACATCTAAAGGTATCTAAAGGTAAGGTAAGGACCCCAAGGAAGGAGAAAAACTCATGCAATTCGGGGCCCTCGACATGGCAGCCAACTCCGAGACCCTCTCTCCTGTAGCCAACGCTAAAAGAAACAAAGTCTTATCAAGCAGATGAACAGGTGTTGGGTTAGTGGTGTAGATGGGTGAGGTAAGAAGCCTTAGAGCCTTCGCCAGAGACCATTGAGGCGGGATCTGGCGTGGGGGCGGTCTGAGCCTAAAGCAGGCTTACATGAAAAAAGACAGCTCCTTGTGAGGGAGCACCAGCCCCGTCAAGGTCTCAAAAGGCTCCCTAATAGCGGACAGGTGGTTCTTAATGGTGTTGTACATGTATGTGCGTGTCGCAAACAAGTGATTAAGGTAATGGAAGACTAACGCAACCGACGGAACTGTTTGTTCGGTGTCATTGATCCATTTAGTGAAAGTATTCCAATGAGACTCGTAAGTCTTCCAAGTAGCCTTAGTCCAGTGCTGATTAAGCATATCAGTCAAGCAACGTCCATATTTCGGCAACCACCCTGCCTCACAAACATCCACGATGCGAATGCCAACGAGGTCCCTAGGTCTCCAATCTGTCCCAAGTGGAAGTCTGAGACAGACAGGGGAACGGGACTCGGGCACCATCGCTTCAGCTGAGCGTACCAGGCTTGGGCCGGCCAGAGGGGCGCGATTAACCAAACCTTGCCACGGTACTCTCTCAGCCTGTGTAGGACTTTGCACATAAGCAGTGCGTCGGGCGGTGGAAAAGCGTAAATCGACTGCCACCTGCTCCAGTCCTCGCTGAAGGCATCCGGCCCCCCCGCCTGAGTACAAGTCCAGCGGGTGAGGTAGTCCGGCAGCTTGTTCGTCCCTGAGGAGGCGAACAAGTCCACCTGCGGATGGCCCCAGGAGGCTGCGAGGTCGTCGAAAACGCTTTGTCTTAATTACCATTCTACCTTGGTGCTCTGTCCTCTCGATAAAGCATCCGCCCAAAGATTGGCCGTCCCGGGCAGGTAAGTCGCATGCAGGGTGATGCTGTAATGATCGGCCAGGTAAAACAATTTCTCCGCCAGGTCTTGGAGCACAACAGACCTGGAGGAGCCCTGCTTTTGGATACAATGAACCGCGGACATGTTGTCCATCCTGAAGGCCACCGACTTGCTCGTGAGGGCCAGTCCGTGATCCCGCAGGAAGAATAACGGTACCAACAGTTCCAGGGCATTGATGTGGAAGTGTGAGAGCCCCGACCACCTGCCGTGGTTTTGATGTCCCATGTCTGATTGATAGCCCCACCCCACCTCGCTCGACGCATCTGTATCTACCCAGATGGTCGGCGGAGGAGCAGTCCAGGGCACAGCCGCAGAGAGCGTGCCCCAAGCGACCCAGTGTGTCAGTCTCAGATGTATTGAGCGCGGTACAGTCCACAAACGGTAAGGGGGCGAGATAGGGAAGTGCCTGTTGCCCAGCTGAATGAGGCGTTTTAGTCGGAGCTGGCCCAAGGGCACGGTCAGAGACGCCCAATTCAAAGACCCTAGTAGGGAGTCCCAGATTTTTCGTGTTATCGAGATCGAGTGCAACACGACAAAGAGCTTCCTTCGAAGTTTCGCCGCATTCACTCGACTCTGGGAAACGGTGGCGCTTTGGAGATCCCAGTGCAAGCCCACCCACGTCACTTCTCGTGACGGTGAGAGGCAGGACTTGGGAATGTTTAGTTTGAACCCCAGGTTTGTGATATGTCTGACTACAGTGAGCGTGTCTTGTACACAGTGTGTGAAAGAGTCTGCGGAGATGAGCCAATCGTTCAGGTAAAACAGGATCTGAATCCCTTGTAAGAGCAAGGGGGTCAGAGCCTGCTTCACCAGTTTGGTGAAGACCCGCGGTGCTATGTTGAGGCCGAATGGTAGTCTGGTGAATTGGAACACCCGTTGATCCGACTGCAGTGCTAGGCAGCCCTGGAACCGAGGAGCCATCGGCACATGCCAATAAGCATCCTTCAGATCCAGGGTGACCACCCAAGACAAGGGCTTGAGTGCCAGGCGTACCTGGTTGATGGTGAGCATGCGGAAACGGGTGTTCACAATGTGAGAGTTGAGGACTGAGAGATCTACCACCGGCCTCATAGCAGCGCAGTCCTTCTTTGGGACCAGAAACACATGAGACAGAAATACCTTTTGTGTAGAAGATATTTCCTTGATAACGCCTTCACCGTGCATGGACATGATCACTTGGGCCACTTCCTGAGACACTGGTTGCTGTCGGGGAGGGCACCTGAGAGGAGGCCTGGACCTCCACCTCCAAGTCAGACCCTTCTTGACCACCCGACGCGCCCACGACCGGCGGGGCCATTGCCGGTAGTGGGGGCGGAAGAAGCCGGTGCGGGTGCCTTGTGTCAGGCCCATCACCGCTTCGACGAGATGGTCGGGCGAGGGAAGAGGGGACTGGCCAGGAGGAACTACGCGTTTTTTGGCGCGGAGCCCCTCTTGGACTTATCGTAGTGGAAGCTAGAGCCACCACGTCCTCCTCCAGACGTCCCCCCGCCCCGCCGAAACGATGGACGAGCCTCGCGCTCCGGCCTATCCCCCTCCAGGCTGTGTCTGGCAGCGGAGGAACTGGGGCCCTGAGCCTGCCAGCGCCGCATCCCCTCTTGACGGGGACGGCGATCCGGGGACCGACGACCACGGAAGGCGGGTACACCACGCCCCCTGTGAGCCAGTCCCCTGGCCACACCTCTAGCCTGGCGCCCTCTGCCGGCGACAGACCTGCCCCCGCGTCCGCGGGTGGAGGAGGATGAAGTGGGCTTCGCCACCACCTTCCGTTGAGCAGAGTACGTGTCACTCTGCACCAGTAAGAAAGCCCCTTGCCAAGCCTCCTCCGGGAACAGTCCAGGGGTCAGAAGGTCAGTCAGTAGGAGGCGGTTGCGGACGTCGTCAGGGGCCTTCTTACAGAAAGCCACCCGAAGTTGTTGACGGCAACGAGTGGCTTCATGGAGGGAGTGGCGGATGTCCTGAACAGGGTTGAGGGCAAGCTGCAGGGTGATCCGTCGGACATGCTCAAAACCTTGGCGATGATCAGCCGATTCCAGCGACTCAATAAGGCGGAGGTGAACCCGCGCCAGTTCCAACTGAGCAAGAAGAGTGGAAAGTTGGCGCGCCGCTCGCTGACGGAACTTAAAGTCCCGGTCCAGTGGTGCCTTCTCCGGTGCCGTGAAAAAAGAACACGGAAGGGGGCCCACCGACAGTTTGGGAGCATTGAGCCACTCCCACACAGGCAGAGGGAAGCCCGAGGAGGTAAGGAGCATGCCCGACAGAAAAGATGATTCCATGGATGGGATGGCCGGCAAGGTCTCAGCCATGGACTGACCAAACTCCACTGCTTCACGGATCCATTCACCCCAGGGACCCGGACAGATGTGCCAGAGTTCGAGCATCAGGACCCCGTCCCGATCGCGCACATTCCTGAGGTACGGCGTCCCTGAGATGGCAGAGAGGGAGTGGACATCCGCAGACAGGTCGTGGCGGGAGTAGTCAGCCCAGGGCTTGGTGGCAGTGTAAGGCAAGACCGACGGACGATATGAAAAATACTGCATGTCTTTCCGGTTAGGGTACACCCTCACATCGACCTCAGGGACCAGACCCTGTGGAGTAATGGCCCTGAAGATGTTTTTCTCATTCACCTGGATAGCCCAGCCCTCCGGCACAGCCCGCTCTCCGGCCGGCAGGTGGACCACCTCCTCAGGGTTGGAGGCGATCACAGCTCTCCAAGCAACAGAATCCCCATACAGGGATGGCATCTTGACTTTGGGGATCTTAAACTTGGAGAGAGGCGGCACGGAGAGGGGGTGAGAGAACAACCCCAAACCTTGGCCCGGGATAACAACGGACCAGAGAGGATCGAGGCGCCGGAACCTCCAGGTTGAGGAGGAGGCGTGGAGGGCATCGCCGCCGGGACCACCACAGCCGGGCCCGCCATAGGGAAGAGGCCGGGACCCCTCACAGGCTGGGAGGCAGGCAGAGGCTCGAACTCCACCCCACCAGTGGCTGAAGATGGTGCAGGATGGAGAACGACCTCGGCAGGCGGGGCAGGACGGCGTTTGGCCCTGAAGACCGTGGAACCCTGCGAAGGAGGGGGGCTCATCCTGAGGTGAGGAGAAGCAAGACGGGGTCGATCAGCAGGGGATGGAGATCGGCGACGTTTCTTCCTGCCAGAAGTTCCAGAAGTCATGGATAGGTCGGAGGGAGGCACACGATGTTCACGACGCCTGGGGGCCCGCTCCCTGGAACGCGCCCTCCCGCCCGCCTGACCCGAACTCCCGGGAGGGGAGCCCCGAGCCGTATGAGGAGAGCGAGAGTGACGAACAGTAGGGGAGCGGGAACGGCGTGCAGCATCGGAGGTAGGTGGGATCCCTAACAACACCCCGGACGTCATCCTCACGGAAGGAAGGAGCCCTGTGCAGGACCCTTTGGACGTGACGGGAGATGACGTCCCATGATCGGCGTAGAGACGTCCTGGCCCGTTGTCCTTCCGCCGACGTAGGGAGAGTCTCGAGTAGTTGAAGAGCGGAGAGACACACCCCACACCGGCGGGGATCGTAAACATCCTTCCCATAGCAGGCCGTGTGGAGGCAACATTCCCGGTGATCCCGCAAGGCCGTCCGCTGACACGTCGGCCGAGAGCAGGGAGGAGCCGGCATCACAGCACTGAAAAATGGGGAAGCATTACCCACCAGTAGAGGTGAGACAGGCAATATGAGGCAGTAGAGCCAATGCAGCATGTAAGACTCAGTAAGACAATATCCAGTAAGAAGCTATGTAGCAAGTATAACAGGAAAGTCAAAAGAAAAACACCCACACCAGAGACCCTCAACACCAGGGCTGGGACAAGCCCCTTAGCGAGGCCCAACCCTGGGAACAGGTCCCAACCAAAATCGTGGGGAAAGTGGTACCCTTCGAAATACCTGAGAACCCTCTGTGAGAGCGGAGGGAGGAGGCGGCGAAGTGGCGGTGGCGGAGGGACAGGCGGCAGTAGAGCGGGCACCAGCTGGAAGGAAAAGGTCAAGTGTGAGCAACCCAACAGTACCCTATAAGTTTAAATAGGGGCGGGGAGGGAATCCAAAACACACAGGACATCGCCACTTTGGGTCGAGTCCTAGGACTTTTCAGGTGGTCTTTGGGTCCTCCCAGTATACAAGGAGGATGCCCGTAGGGCGGGAACCAGGTACAGAAGGAGGACACAAGGAACAGGACATAAGGGATAGGAAAACAGCCAATCAGCCGTTGTCCAAAAGCCCTGTCCAGGTACATGAAGAGGGGGGCAGAGCAGGGTGCATAAACCAAGTCAAGTGAAAAGCTATGTGGCCTAGGCCTTGACAAGGCACAGGGTACATCAAAAAGATAAAGGCGCTTCTAGGGCGGATTTAAAAAGATGAAGGAGCTGAGGACACCAGAAGACCCTTGCCTGTGTGGCGAAAAAACGTGAGTAAACACGAAAATCGAGTCAACTTGTCCAAGCATATCCTCCCTGTGAGCGGGGCCCCTATCGCGTACAGTTTCCAGACATCCCCCCCCCCTTTTTAGTGATCAAGTAACCACAGGCAGGGGAAGAACAGAAACATCTACTGTAAGAAAAACGAGAATTTAACCGAGAGCTACGAGACCGAGACTTCCCAGTCAGTGGAGACAAAGGAAGGCAGAAGGAAAGGACCTGTGTGGATCATTCCAACGGCGGGCAGCTCAAGGCAAAAACCGATTAGCTTAAACACACAATTAATGAGAATTTTAACAAGAGCGTAGAAGACCAACCAGCAAGTCAGTAGAGACAAGAGGAAAACAGAAGGACAGGACTATGTGGTCCAATCCGACGGCGGTCAGCTCAAGTTAAAAAACACAGGCCTAGCCTAGTTACACAATTCACATAAACGAGAAAAGACTAGGGCAGCGTCAATCCCTAAGTGAAAAAACCTAGTAACAAGCTAAACACTGCCCGAGAAGCCCCACAATTACGTTAAATTAATAAAATAAAAGGAGGATAGCCTAGGGCTTGACCGACATTTTCACCAGAACCACGTCTCCACGAGTCAAGTAGGCCCGGGGAAACGAAAAGGAACTGACAAAAGCGTGAACCATGCGAACGAAATACAAGACCACCAACTATGGACAAGTGTAATAAACAAGTCAGAAGGGCTATAGGTCAGTTGAGACCAAAGCAGCATGTTTGTGAGAGAATAAAGGCTATGTGGCCTATGCTCACACAAAGCAGAATCCAGAGAAACTTCATGCTCAAGTCTTGTAAAACATCGACACGTAGTCATATGAAAAAACAATAAAACAACAAGTCACAAAGGGAAAGAAACACAATGTATCCTGCGGGAAGCATATCCCCCCCCCCCCCCCCCCAAGGTACGTTAACGGTAGTTAAAGTGAATATGAACCCGAAAAGCGAGGGTAGAATAGACACACAACGACCGCTACGCGGCGTTGAGGACCAACCACCCCGAAGAAAACAAATAAATAAACACGTCTCCAGCACTACGCGCACACCCATAAACACGCCATAAAGCCGTAGTAAAGTGCTGCCTACATCACTGAACATCCTTCTAAAACCTCAACAGCCTGAAAAGGCTCACACTCACTAACAGTTGAAGCGAAGGGGATGCAAAGCAGGCACTCGCGAAGCACAGACAAAAAAGGCGTGTGACATCGACGGTGGGCGCGAACTGACTGTATGTAGTCGATTCCGAATCAATAAGGGAGTTTGAAAGTAATCTTGATAAAGCATGGGGAAGACAAGATTTGAAGTTTGATTATAAAACAAAAATACAGAATAGTAAAAATGTTGCGTCTGCTACCGCCGCCGCCAACACCGTGAACGACCGCAGCAGTGCAAGTACTGGTACTGAGCTGGATACACAGGCATAGTTTGCCTTTTTCCAGAGGATCTACTGTAAGAAACTGTAAGATACTTTGGCAGGTCCTGGCGCAGGCTCATAGAACATGGAGCATGGCTCAGAGGAGAGCAGCTAGATTAAATGGGTAACTATAACAATTCTTTCTCTCCTTCGCTATCTCTTCTTTCCTAGTCGTCTCGGAGTGTGTACAACGTGCCTAGTAGTGAATTGAGGTGCAACTCTAGAGATTATTTAGTTACTTCGCGTGAGTACCGATAAATCGGCCCGCTGTGGTAGCGGCTGAGATCATAAGCCCTACGTTGGAAACGTAGAGACTGCTACTAAATACAACGCTTACTAAAATTAAATCTATGAAATAAAAGAACACAATCCACCACATAGGGTGTACACTACTACATGAGCAAGTTAATCTGTTTCCCAAGCAAACTAATCGCACACATAACAACGCACTATCGTCACGTTCAAGGAATTAGTCAAATTAGGGAAGTCCGGGACGTTCTGGTAAATTTTACTAAACTCTGCATGAATAAAGAAACTACATGTTAAATGTCAAAATATTCATTTAAAATCAAATTTGCAACATGACAAGACATTAACAATAGTACAAAATACAAATATTGATAAGATATCTATATTATTACAAAATAATATATAAAATACAGTACAGCACTCACTAACGATAGTGCTATCGGGTAGGTACCTGTAAGCAGGTGAGTTATCTGCTCAACAGGTGGCGTTGTGTGTGTGTTAGTGTGAGAGTCCGAGTGTAGGGGGTGAGACAGTGAAGCACGGGAACGAAGTGGCTTCAGAGATGGGGTCGTTTCGGGCCATGAGTGAGCACCGTGTCTCATGTGAAGGCAAGATGGCAGATGCTCGTTGTACTCTACGTGCTTCACATGTCTCACTCCCTAGACTGGAACAAGACCTCACGGGCTTCACTGTTCATTGTAAAGCGGTGAATGTTAAGGCTCTCAGCCTATGCCCGAGAGGAAGTAAGTTGGAATATAGAAAAAAAAAAAAAAAAAAAAAAAAAGCATGCCTCAAGTGACCCCTATCAATAACTACCCTACAAATAACCTACATTTATCGCACAAATAAACTAAGGAAATCGCAAAAGCAAGCAATTGATACTATCGACAATGAATACATATAATATAAAGACAAATAATTGCAAAATATGAAGTAACAACAGATTTAAACAAAGAGTACTCTTTTAACAAGAACAATCAATTTAAAAAATCATCAATATTAATATAATAGAAAAAGAAAAAGAAAAAGAAAAAGATAAACAATAAATAGAGACAAAAAGTAAGCAGAGGTTATACAAGAAACTTCAAGTTAAAAATGCTTGATTAAAATTATTGATGTCAAATTTTAGAATACAGTCACAATAATTGACCCTAAAAAGATTAAATTTATGGAACAATTAACTTGCCTCAAAACCTCTGTCTACTAAGAGTCTGTATAGTAACCTAGCTCTAGCCCAAAAGTCATTACTTTAGTGCAAATTTTACAAAATCTTATTAACTGGGAATAAAAACAATTATAAGTTATTTTACTATCGATATTACTACTAGGGAAAGGAAAGTTTATTACGTTAAAATTAAAATCATCAACTTTGTGATATACTTTAAGTATGCACTGTTCATTAACAATTTCTATATTTATATCAAGAAAATTTTCAACTTTATAATTTATGTTACATTGTGTGAGGGGAATAGAATTAGGGTTGTTGTTGTTGTTCCCCAGGCTGCCTGGCCGAACAGCCCCAAGGTCCTGAGCAAGGCCATAAACGAGCGCCCCCACAAAACCCTCCCTGCTTACCACTAATAAAGCCCGGGTGACCGAAGCCACTCTAAGGCAGGGAGCCGAGGAGGGCGCGGAAACGCCCGGGAAACCAAAGCTTCACCCAAAGCCCTGTGCCCCTCAGCAATTATGAAGGGAAAGTTGAGGGGCAAGGGAAAAAATGTGACGCTTTGGCTCCCAATCTGCCAACTTTTAGGTTGGCAGTAGGGAGGTCAATCCACGGAAAAGACGCCGTCACTTGAGATCTAGAAGATATATAAGTAAAAGGAACAGTCAGAGTAAGCTATGGGTATGGCAGAGATCGCTCAGCTCTCACTCTGATAGACCAGCCCATCACCACATGACTAGAACCCAATCCTCTCAGCATCAGCTAGGAAAGGCCCTAGAAAGCCGCCTTTGGCGGGGGGATAGCTCCCCTATTTCAACTCCTTTCGGAGTTGGGCACCCGCCTTAATTAGGGTAAATAAGTTTAGCAACTTGATTAAAATTTAACAAATTGCAAACGAGAATATCATCAATATACCTACTATTATTACTTAACAATTTAGCAAGTGCTAATTTTTCTGGGATTTTATGTTTCTTGCTACTGTCAACTGTCTTTTATATATTTAAATTCTAAAGCAAGCAAGAATAAATCTGCAATTAAAGGGCTAGCATTTCCACCCATAGGAATTCCTAATATTTGTTTGAAAATGTAAGGCCCGAGTCTAATATAAGTATTGAAAAGGAGGAATTTAAGGGCATCTTTAAGTTCTATCTATCTATCTATTGCCTGACGCCGTGATCCCCGAAGGTGTGGCCACGAACGAACCGCCCCCATGCACCTCTGTCCCCAGTCAGTCGACGCCCCTCCCCCCAACCAGCACCGCCTTCGTTCATGTAGTTCCTCACTCCATCCTTCCACCTCATATTCGGTCTACCTCTCCCCCTCTGTCCCTCCACCTCGCTCTCGTACACCCTCTTAGTCATTCTCTCGCTTTCCATACGTTCCATATGGCCGAACCATCTCAAGTTGTTCCTTTTCACACTTTCCAGCACATCTACCTCCACACCACACCTCCTTCTTACTTCCTCATTAGTCTGTCTATCCCTCCATGTAACTCCGCACGCACTCCTTAAGTAATTCATTTCCACTGCTCTCACTCTTGGTCTGAGTCTCTCAACCAACGTCCATGCTTCGCTTCCGTAAGTCAGTGTCGGGATTACCACACTGTCATGCAAGGACTTCTTCACTTCCATACTGACCACCCTATTTCTTGTTACTGCTTTTAGCGTTCCTACAACCCTCTTCCCCTGTTGTACCCTCTCCCGCACCTCTTCATCCATAGTCCCATCTTTACTCAACACACTGCCCAGATACTTAAAAGAGTTGACGATCTCCATAGCCTGACCGTTCAGCTTCACCTCACACTCTGTGACTTCACCCCTTTCGAAGACCATAACCTTGCTCTTCCCCGTATTTACCTTCAAATTCCGTTTTTCGCACACTGTTCCAAACTCATTTACCAGACCCTGCAACTCCCATTCATTATCACTCATCAGAATTGTATCATCCGCAAACAGCAGTATAGGTAGCTTCCACTCAATTCCCTCCCTTTTCAGCGATACACCAACATCCACTGCTCTTGATAGTATTTCTTTCATAACTCCATCCATATATACAGTAAACAACCACGGGGACATCACACACCCCTGTTTCAAACCAACATTCAGGTCAAAGAACTCGCTCTGCTCACTCTCCACACGTACTGCCGCCTTTGCACCCTCATACATGCTCTTCACTGCTTTCAGCAACTTGCCCTCTACTCCGTATATTCTAAGTACTTTCCACAAACCTTCTCTATCCACTCTGTCATAGGCCTTCTCCAGTCCATAAAGGCAACATACACCTTTTGTTTCTTCTCCAGATACTTCTCCACAACACAATTCAGGGTAAAAATCTGATCTACACATCCTCTTCCCTTCCTAAAACCTCCCTGCTCGTCGCCTATCCATTTCTCCGTTCTCACTCTCACTCTCTCAATCACTACCCTACTGTATACCTTCCCTACTACGCTTAGAAGACATATTCCTCGGTGGTTACCACACACTCCTCTTTCCCCTTTGCCCTTATATAGGGGGACTATTATGCCAGTCTTCCAGTCATCGGGTGCACTCCCCTTCTCCCATGCTAGTTTGCACATTTTCCATACCCATTCTATCACTATCTCACCACCATACCTCAACATTTCCCCACACACTCCATCTTTAAGTTTAGTTCTATCAAAATATACAGAACTAGTTGGAGTAGAGCTAAGTGATGCATTATTAAAATATGTATAAACATTTATGAAATAATTACCATCCCTAACAAACCTGTCAAAGTGCAAATCTATAATAAAGCAAAGCTCTGAATATACTAAATCTAAAGGCAAATTGGTATACAAAGTTGAAAAGTCGAAGCTATGTACCGAGGTAACTTTCGGCATGGTATTTATTTTATCAATAACTTCTAACGAATTGTCAACACTCCAATAATAGTTAATGCCAGTTCTTCTCATGATGGTATTACAATATCTTTTATGAGTACTTTTAATGTATTTTAAGCAATTTACGACTTGTTCTGATAGAGTTTTAGTGGTAGCAAATTTTGCTCCGGCAATAAAGCGATATTTATAAGGTCTTTTATGAAATTTAGGTAACATGTATAATTTTGCAATGCACTTGTTCTTATCAGAAAGTTTAATATCAAATGTTATATTTTTCTTGGTATGTTCATCGATTAAGTTATCAATATTCAGATTATTTTGAATTTCATAAACAGAATTACCACAAATATTTTTACGTAATATGTTACCTTTAACCCTCCAGCCCCGGCTATGTATTATATATATATTCCCCGAAACTCGGGGGTTTTGGCCGAAAAACGTCTACGCCTAGGCTACCGCATCTTTGTTATTTGGCTTGCTTCCGCATTCCCGCGCATCCCCAAGCGTAGATGTGTTTCGTACCTGTAGAATGGCGTTAAGTAGAGCTCTCTAAGTCAACTGGTTCAGTTGTGATGATGATTTCATTGGAGATAACTTTATGGCAAAAACAGCCACTTTACACTACTTTTCGATACTTAACAATAACATACAGGCACACACGAACAAGCGACGCACTCCTTCTTGTGGCCGGAGATGCGGGGCGTCGGTCCAAGCGGCTGTTGTTTACATGCGTCGGACATACGCCTCGCACACCAAGCTTACAGGCTTTGAGCTCATGGGTGTTTAAGAGCCCTTCCGGGTAGCTCGGGTGTGTTTTTTATGGGTGTTTAACCCTCCAGCCCCGGCTATGTATTATATATATATTCCTCGAAAACCGGGTGTTTTGGCCGAAAAACGTCTAGGCTAGGCTACCGTATATTCGTTAATCAGACTGCTTCCCGCATTCCCGCGCATCCCCAAGCGTAGCTGTGTTATTTACCTGTAGAATGGCATTAAGTAGACCTCTCTAAGTCAACTGGTTGAGCTGTGATGATGATTTCATTGGAGATAACTTTATGGCCAAAACAGCCACTTTACACCACTTTTCGATACTTAACAACAACATACAGGCACACACGAACAAGCGACGCTCTCCTTCTTGTGGCCGGAGATGCGGAGCGTCGGTCCTGCCGGCTGTTGTTTACATGCGTCGGACCGACGCCTCGCACACCAAGCTCACAGGCTTTGACGTCATGGGTGTTTAAGAGCCCTTCCGGGTAGCTCGTGTATGCTTTTTTATGGGCGTTCAAGAGCCCTTCCGGGAACAGAGGGTTAAGAGCCCTTCTGGGTCTGAAGGGTTAATGCCTAATTCTTTTTTCATGTTTTCAAGATAAAATTTCTTACATGTGAAGCTATAATTATTGCTGGCTTTATCTACTGTAGTGATTACAAAATGTTTATGTAAATTTATTAAATCAGCTTTAAGCTTATTATAATTATAGTCTATAAAATCTGAAAGATTAAATTCATTTTTAAGCGAGAAATTGTTATTTCTAATTAACTTAATTAATAATTTAGACCATGCTTCTAGCTCTCTCGCATCGCAGCACGCAATTTTTAACAATTTATCTTTTAATTTATTGACTGAAAAAACAATATCTTTTAAAATTATGTCCCATGTTACTTTATTATTCCCTATTCTAAATTTAAACCCTTTACGACATAGCTCCGCTAATTTGTTGTTTGCAAAATGTTTAACTAGTTCTACATCACCTGTTAATATGTGACATATCGGACTATAAATGAACTTTGCTTGTGCATCACGTCTGCTAGCTGGCATATCCATGACTCTTTCACACATGCATTTATTATTATTGAAAATATCATTATCTGAAAGATTTCCTAAAACTTTATTATAATTACAAATAATAGACCCAACAGGTCGTTCATATGAATACACTATTAATGATTTGAAATCTTTACAACCATCTGGTAACATGGACTTAACTTTCTTTGAATTAATAAGACTATTAACATTAATTTTGTCTAAAATTTTAGAGGAATAATTTAAAGTGGACATGACTTTATCTTTAATACGGTTATCTTTGGATTTCTTAGAATTAGCTCTAATATATCCCATAAAAGCAAAGACTATATTCTTAAATTTATTTGTGAAATTATGTTTATTGTTTAGAATATTTTCTATAAAAGGAGCAAAACTTTTCTTTTGTAGGCCTTTCAATGAATCTTTTAATTTTTTAATTCCGATATTTCGATATAATGAATATAAATTATTAACAATCATTTTAATATCAGACCTGTTTTTCTTTTTATTAAATGAATTTAGTCTTCTATTACCGTGTCTACCAGGTCTTCTGTTTAAAACAGGGAAGTTAAAATATGGGTTATTAAAATTGTTTTTTAATAAATCTTTATACAAAATGTTGCCTACATTTTTTATTTGAATTAATATTCGGTATAACTGGATATAATTACCCGGAAATTTGTTAGGCAAGTATAGCCTTTTTTAGGAAGGGAAAGGAAACTTGTACTTGTTTCCTGGAAATTAGTTAAAATATATAATTAGTGAGAATACACTTTGTAGGTGACTTGGAAATGTCTAGAGTTTTGCCCAGTGAACTCACTTTAGAGATATCGGTTATTTAGCCGAAAAAAGGTAGCAACAAGTGAGATTGTCATGTCTACCATGGCTTTGTAAACTGGAGTGCTGTTCCGCTGCTGCTGTGGTTATCCTTTGGCTGGGAGGGGGCGTTCTCATAGTGAGATGACAATAGGGCTTATTTGGGCCTACTTCATTTGGGCAAAATGGGCACTAGCCTTGTATTGTTTATTTTAAATAAAATTATAATAAGTATGACCAAGCCTAGAGTAACCGGCAAGAATTTCCATTTGATTCCTTTCTTGGAACCCTGGTTTGTTTTTCTTAAAGTATTACAAAGTTGTTGTTGTTGTTGTTGTTGTTCCCCAGGCTGTCTGGCCGAACAGCCCCAAGGTCTCGAGCAAGGCCAAGGCCATAAACGAGCGCCCCCACAAAATCCTCCCTGCTTACCACTAACAAAGCCCGGGTGACCGAAGCCACTCCAAGGCAGGGAGCTGAGGAGGGTGCGGAAACGCCCGGGAAACCAAAGCCCCACCCAAGGCCCTGTGCCCCTCAGCAATTATGAAGGGAAAGTTGAGGGGCAAGGGAAAAATGTGACGCTTTGGCTCCCAATCTGCCAACTTCTAGGTTGGCAGTAGAGAGGTCAATCCACGGAAAAGACGCCGCCACTTGAGATCTAGAAGATATATAAGTAAAAGGAACAGTCAGAGTAAGCTATGGGTATGGCAGAGATCGCTCACTTCTCACTCGGATAGACCAGCCCATCACCACATAGACCAGCCCATCACCACTGTGCATGACAAAGTTTAGGGTACTGGCTAAAATAATATTTGTTTCTCTTACTGGGACCTGGCATTGCTCTTGTCCCAGTATGGCACAGCCTTGAATCACCTGGCACCCTTATGGTGGTGGCGGTATGATGTCACCCGGGAATATTGGCATTCTGGATTGACACACATTATGGCTAATTTAGATAAGTGGACTGTATATTTGATAATGAATAAGTATTAACCATATAGAAATATAATTACCCTTTGATGAACTCAGCTGGTGATTGGAGGATGGCGGAAAATAGGCTAGATGACTGGAAGTGGTTAGTATAGTAAACAAAGTATGAAAAGAGGCTACAATAGGCTAGGATAGGCTAGATATTTACGTTATGTTTGTGCTAACTAACAAAGATGATGATGTAATGACTATATGGAATATGAGATGAAAGTGAAGCGAAAACACCTGATTATGAAACTATAGGAAGAAGGCTTAGCGTGTGTAGCGGGGACGGAAGTTGGTTGGAGAGTGGGCGAGCGCGTTATGTTCGTCTCTGTCGTGACATACCGCGCACGCGCATAACATATGGAAAATGTATCCCATCTTCTTTACAATGAGATACTTATAAACAATCTTAAATAATACAAATATATATATATGGGAATTATAATCCTACAATACTTTCCCATATACTACTATAGAATAATATATTCTACCCAATCATGGAATGTTCGACCAAGGTTATGGAAGCGTTCAACTTAAGACTACGGAATGATACGTAACGCTACATCAACCCAGATTACGTAACATCGAGACTGTTCATACTAGTTTGAGTACACTAAGTATGGACATATTCCCACCAACAGAAAATATACAAAATTTACATGATTAGATTTGCCCGGAGGCAATCTTATCCCGCCAAGCTTGGGAGGATATCTGGGCTGCCTGTCGACGTGGGCGTTCGCCAGACGCGTCAACAGGCTGCGCCGAAGTAGAAGCCAGAGAGGGGACTTCAATGGATAACTGATCCGAGGGGGTGTCCTTGCGATCGAGGTCACCCTCAAGAGGATATAGTCGGACTGTTGGCCGTGTGATTACTCCAGTCCTGGTGCGAACCTTTGCTACCCGAACCTCACCATCACGACCTGGTAATAACTCCTCTATCCGACCCAATTTCCAAAATGCGCGCGGGCCATCCTCATGGATGGTTACCACGTCCCCTACCCTAGGCCAATGACCTTTTAATGGTGTTAGTTTATTCTTTTGCGCTTCCCTTAAAGTCACCAGATTATAGGTTTGACTCCTGTAAGGAGATAAAGAAAACCTAATATTTAGTAGTGGCCCCGTAATCATTGACGAACATGCCTATTACATAAGGCATCCTCTTCAAACACTAATCCGCCGTAGTTTGAATCTACCGCGCAGAGCATTTAAAAACTGAGGAGCCTTCATCATGAGCGCACGCGACCTCACTCATGGCTTCAGTCATTATGAATTGGGTTCTCACTACGAAAAAACTTCGTAAAAAATAAAAACAAAAAGAAAATAAGAATAACTATCCAATAAGCTTTCCATCATATCGTGGATGTACTTGTGTGGATTTCTGACCAGACGCTGAATCAGGCGTCATTCCTCCTTCACTGACATATCAAGTAAACCAAAATCCTTAATACATCAACGAATGGGAAGGGGACGGTCGGGAGGGCCCCAGTCGTCAAAGATTTCGGGGGCACTACTAAATATTAGGTTTTCTTTATCTCCTTACAGGAGTCAAACCTATAATTTATTAGTGGCCCCTCCATCATTGACGAACATGCCTGATATCTAAGACTGGAGGGGGACATTCGTAATCATATCATAACTCTAGAAAAGCAGATAATAAAAACAACCACATAGTATTCTTACTTTTGAAAAATGTATTTAATACGGCGTAGGCCGGAAATATACAAGAAAAAGGGGTTCAGGCAGGTGCGTGCTTCAAAGAAGCCTGCCCGACAAAAATAGGTAACCCTGAAGATTCTGAACACAGATCTGTAGTTACAAAAGGCACCCCACTCAACGAGTGGTGACAAAAATAATAAGTTATAAGTTTATATGTGCACATCATAAACCCCAAAATACATGTGGAGATCAATTGCTAATGAACTCCATTGAACTAATGTTACATTGCTTTCGCAGCTAAAACTACTATAACAACACCGTTGTTTTGTACTAAAGTTTGTACTAGCACAAATTCTCGCAGAGAAATTTTCATATCACATTTCAACCTTAAATTGTATCACAGCTCTCATACTCCGGCGGGGTCTAGGGTGTCCTATGTCAACTGACTGCACCCCCCCCCCCCCCCCTTCCTTGAAAATAAACATAAGTGACTGCAGGGCCACCTAGACTCTCTGCCTTAAAGCTATACATGGTAAGGAAGGTTTGTCTAGAGCAACTGACAAGTATCTAGAGAGAAACGTATGATTAGACGCCCACAACTGTGTGGACGCAATATCTTCAACTGAAAAGTTTTTCAGGAAACGTAAAGAGGCCGCCCACTTGCGTAAATCGTGGGCCCTACCCACAACGCCGGGATTACTCTCTTTAATGACTTCTACCAGAAGAGAGGCTAATCGCCGTTTAAGTAAGCGTTTACCCGTACTCGCTACCCATAAAGCACCTTGGGGGTTATGAGGAGCTATTCTCAAATATTTGGTTAGAGCTTGCACTGGACATAAATTATGATGCACCTTTCCCCTTTTTAACGCCGGCACCGTGAACTCAGAAAACACGTGTGCACTATGCTCATTCTTGGCTACAAACGCCGGGGAGGGTGCAATGGAAATTGAATCATTAAGTCTACCAAACCTAAGACAATTAGGTGTGTTGCTCATCGCCGCCAGCTCAGACACTCTGTTTCCGGTGGCCAAAGCCAAAAGGAAAACTGCCTTCTTTAAGATTAAAGCAAAGTCTGCAGTATTTTGATACAGACGAGAATGAAGTAAAGACAAAGCTTTGTCCAGAGACCAAGTAGGCATGAGCTGACGGGGAGGTGGGCGGAGTTTAAAACACGCTCTCATAAATCCTGTTTCCTCCGCCACCGGTATGGATAGACCTGTAAGGTCGAAAAAAGGGCACTCTAATCGCAGTTAAGTGATTCTTTAAAGTAACCACAGATAAACGTTTCTGCTCAAACAGATAGTTCAAGTAATTAAAAACCAATGCCACTGAGGGTACAGTTTGTTCCGTTCTAACAATCCAAGAAGTAAAAGCTTTCCAATGAGATTGATATTGTCGCTTAGTAGACTGAGTATATTGATTGAGCAATTTATTGGTCACATCCCTACCGTATGGTGCTAGCCACTTGGCCTCCTGAATGTCCATAATGCAAAAGTCAGCGAGGTCTCTAGGTTGCCAATCGTGTCTAAGTGGAAGCACCCGACCGGGAGCGATACCGGGTCCGGGCACCACATTATTAACTGCTGGTACCACACCTGCGCCGGCCACAGGGGCGCGATTAGCGAGACTAAGCCTCGATAAACTCGTAGTTTGTTCACTACGTGGCACATCAGTGACGCATCTGGCGGCGGAAACAGACAGATGGAGCTCCATCTGCTCCAGTCTGTCACTAGGGCGTCTGGCCCCCCTGCCGGCGTCATCGCCCGGCGGGTGAGGTATAGAGGGAGCTTGTGAGTCTCCTCGGACGCAAAAAGATCCACTTGTGGATGGGAGAGCTCCGCAATCATTAGGTCGAAAATGGGTTGCTTGAGCTCCCATTCTACTGTCGTGCTCCGTCTCCGGGACAGAGCGTCTGCCCAGACGTTCGCTACGCCTGGGAGATAAGATGCGTGAAGATAAATATCTAGACTGGTGGCTAGAACAAAAATCTCTTCCGACACGAGTAGCAACTTCCTTGACCTCGTTGACCCTTGTTTCTGAATACAGTGAACTGCATTCAGATTGTCCATTCTGAAGGCCACCGACTTGCCCCGTAACGCCGGGCCGTGAGCCTGAAGGAAATACAAGGGGACTAGTAACTCTTTGACATCCATGTGAGAGATTTCTAAGTGGGACCAAAGTCCCTGACCCTGGTGCCCCTGATTTGACTGAAATCCCCACCCTATGGTGCCTGACGCATCCGTGTCTACCCATACCGTTGGAGGAGGAGAGGTCCATGACATGATTGAGTGCAATGTTTCCCTCTTCGCCCAGACCGCTAGTAAGGTGTGGATTAATTTTGGTATGGGCCATAATTTTCCCGCCGGTAAGAGTGGGAAATATTTGTTGCCTTCCAATATTAATCGTTTTACTTTCAACCGGCCCAACTTGACAGTTAGCTGAATCCAGTTGAGAGAGCCGACCAGAGACTCCCAGACTCTTCGTGTCGTAGTCAGACTGTGAAGAAACCTGAACAGTTTCCTGCGAAACCTGTTGCGATTGTCCACACTCTGACTCAGAGTGAGAGCGGCGGTGTCCCAGACCAGCCCTATCCACTGAATTACTCTTGAGGGAACAAGGTTTGACTTTACCAGATTTACCTTGAAGCCTAGAGTTTTGACATGTTTTAAAATGATATTGACATGTTTTATGCATAATTGTTGTGTCTCTGCCACCACCAGCCAGTCGTCTAGATACCACAACACTCTGATTCCCTGTTTTAACAATGGCATCAGGGCTTGCCGGACTAGTTTCGTGAATAATCGAGGTGCTAGGTTCAAACCGAACGGCATCCTCTGAAAAACAAAATTTTGGTGCCTGATCCTCAAGGCCAGAAACCTTTGAAATCTTTTGTTGACCGACACGTGCCAATAGGCGTCTGTCAGGTCTAGGGAACACATCCAGCCACCCGGCGGAAGTGTTAGCCTGATTTGATGAACTGTTAACATTCTGAAAGACTCGTTGTAAATGTGAAGATTCAGATACGACAGGTCTACGACCGGCCTCATCTGAACACTGTCCCGTTTGGGAACCAAAAACAGTTTTGACGTGAATACAGGGTAATCTGGAGGTACCGGGATGATGACATTCTTGGCAATCATCTCCTGGACCAGCAACTCCACCTCTAATGAAACACAATTTGCCGTTGTCGGCTGACGTAAGCGAGGTCGCCGGAGCCACTGCCAAGTGATGCCTTTGCGTGCCACCATCCGTGCCCAGGTTTTTAACGGCCATGCTTGGTGACACGTTCGGAACGACCCAGTTAGCAGACAAGGGTTCGCCGGCTGTACTTCCCTCGGTTCCTCCGGCTCTAAGATAGGCACTGGGAGTGAGAAAGACTTTAGTTTTTTGATGGTGGGTTTGGTGGTGTTGGACGCTTCGCCGGCTGGCTGGTGTGGGCCGAAGACTGGCCCTGCCCCGGCTTATACTGGCTGCGTCCCCTCTGTCCTGAAAACCCTCTCTGTCTATGCCTGAACTGACCCAGGGGGGATTGGGAGGGCTTAGGCGGAAGAAACGGCTTAGAACCCCCTGGCTGAGCTTTAGTAGGAGGCTTAGGTTTGGGGAAGTTAAATGCGGGTTTCTTAGCCTGTGCGGGACTGTGCTTCACGGCCTGTGCCATGTTAAACACTGTTCGCCATACATCAGGGGACATTAAAGAAGGTGTAAGTACTGGGGACATTACCACCTGGTTAGCAATGCGATCAGGCAGCTTGCGAACTAATGACATCCTAAAATCCTGTCGTGCTCGCACCGCCTCAAGTAAGGCTGTGCGTATGCCACCTAAGATTGAATCGACGACTGAAGAATCAGACGCCGGGATAATTCAACTGATCTTCGAGCATCCGCGTCTGCGATTGCCTGAGTAGACCTGAGTAAAGACTTAGCCACCTGTTGAGAAACTATGTACTGTGAAAACAGGCGGAAAGCTTTTCCCCTTAGCCTAAATTCTCTGTCTAGGTGAGAAGGGGTAGGGGTAATGAATGGTTCCTTTAGTTCACAAAGATTAATCTTAGGGGCAGCTAAAAAAGAAAATAAAGCTGACGGAACTCCGCCGGCAGAACCTACCGGCATGGAGAACCATGAATGTGTATCCTGAGGGATCTGGTGGGAAGATTTAGAAGTGAAAGTGGTTGCAAAGTTTTGAGCCTCTACCTCCCAATCCACCCAAGGTCCTGGTCCCAACTGTCCCACCTTCAACACTGGATTAGCTGTCTCGTCTGTGACGGTCTGTAAATCTAGTTCAGGAGTAAGAGCCGACAGAGCCTTAATATCATTAAACCCATCCAGCTTAGACCAGTCTGAAAAAAGTTTTGAAGCTGAGGCAGGGGGTAAAGCAGGCTTAGATGCATAAACAAAATAATCCTGATGATAATAACTAGGTATAGCCTTGATATTTACGTCCAAAACATTACCCAAGGCATCCAATGCCCTTAATTTCTTAGACTTATTTCCCTGGATAAACCACTCACGTGGTACCGGGAGTTCCCCTGACAAGGTAGGCTGGGCAAGCTCTGGCTTAGAGGGGTTCAAAGGGACCCATGACTCGTCTGGCCCATAAAGCAGGGGCATAGCTACCTTTCTAAGAGGCGCTTTGTCTAGAGGGGGTGGATTAACATCCGTAATGACCCTGACATTTGACGTAGTGAATGCCGCCGTAGCTGGCTTAGAGCTCCCTGCCGGTGACAGAGTAGGAGGGTTAGGAATCTTAGATAAATCGATTGACGTTATCAGAGGCCGTACCGCAGAACCTGTCAAGGGAGCCCCCAAGTCCATTGTGGGGTTTTCTCGTTGTTGATTAAAGAATTTTGATAGAGCATGAGTAAGTAACCCATCAATTTCTTGTGCTGTAACAAACTGGTTAGATGCAGAACTTTCAGGTGAATCAGTATTATCATGGGCGGCGTCCAGGCCTGAGCCTGACCCTTGTCCCTCCCTATCTGAAATTAATGACACTTCATCTTGTTCCTCCCGATCCTCCTGAGAAGACCCCGCCGAGGCAGGGGCACCTTGTTTCCAAGATAAATCAGGGATAGAGGATGGGGTCTCCGCGTCCCTGTGGACATCGGCTACTGTGTGACTCGTATGAGTCGGACGTGGATGGTCAGACCCTGGCTGAGCAAACCGCCAAACACCGAGGCTCTGGCCTACGCTCTCTTGAGAGTCTGAAACATTCTCAATTATTGAATTTCCTGAACTTTCCGTTTCTAGGGTTAAAATATCAATAGGTAAATCTTGTTTAGGGACAGGCGCTTCACTATACTCTGAGGCTGTAACAGAAACATTTTCAGGTGTAGAGGTACGATGAGATGCACTAGACTTAGTAGAATGTCGAGAGGACTTCTTATGGGAATCCTTTTTGGAGGATTTGTGGCTACGGTGTGACCGCGAACTAGACCTAGGTTTGGAAGAATCACCACCATGGCCACTGGGGGAAGCTTCAGTCTTACACTTCTTACTAGCCGGGGAAGAGGCCCGACTTGAAGACCGTTGTCTGAGGGGTGACCTTGACCTCGATCTCGCCTGCGACGAGGAGGTGGCTGCCGGGGGAGTAGGCTCTCTCGGGCGTTTAAACGTATCCACAGACGATACAGAACCCTGGCTAGTCTCTGTCGGCTTAAAACCCGTTACTCTAGAGGTACGTTTAGGGGGAGGGTGCTCTGACAGCAACTTATCCCAAAGTGGGACGTTGTCACATTGAAGTGACTTATGTGCGACAATGGTAGTATAGGCCGACATTTGTTGTCTGACCTCTCTCAACGCTACCGCCGCGGTCTTGTCATTGTCACACAGGACTTTATTGGCTAATTGGGAGCAAAATGAACAATTAAGTGTAACCCAGAGACCCCTTGAACGGTCTAGACATCTAACACACCTTATGCAAAGGGTATGCGCAAAAATTGGGATACCCGCGCAAGTAGGGGTAATGCACAGGGCAAAAACTGGGGCCACATTAGCCATGACAGAGACTGGTGTGAGGAACTACCGCCGGGTCTGTATTGGTCCGCCGGAGCTCAGCTCTGGAAAAATAAAGAAAAATTTCCAGGAATTAATGCTCAAAAGGTTAACCCAAGTGTTCGCATACAAGTGTTAATAACCCGCCGGGTAACGGGATGCAAAGACACAGCTAACACATCTCGCTACGCGGCTGGGTGTAAAGAGGCTAAACAAATCTTCTTAGCTAAAGAACATGAAGAATACCCTCTGATATAATGGTCCAGTATGGCACTTATAGTCTGTAGGAGGTGGTGACTGTCTCAAGATTCAATTTTGTAACAAAGCCCCCCCTCATAAAGACGCCGGCCCTTGAAATATTTTAGTAGAATAGCCCAGGGCAGGAATATACGAGATCTGATTTTTTAACGAATTGTCCCAAACGATCGTCGTAAAAATAGAAGGCGGCGATACTGAAAGTATCACCCAATTAAGGTTAATCGAAATTGAATTTGTTTATAAATTCCTTAGTTCCTCTACTTAGGGGCACCCGCCGGGTGTGGGAATCGATTTGGTTAAACCTCACTGATCCTTCAATTGCCGTAAGAGTAAAGGCAGCGATACACAGAGTATCACTAAAATGGATTGGTTAACTATAAGAGACCTAAGTCGTTTTATCCCACCCTGCTCAGGTGCACCCGCCGGGTGAGAAGTCTAAAAGTTAACCCCACAAGTTCCTGACCCCACTTCTTTGTAAAAGATCGCCGGGGAGGAACGCCTAAACAACAGCTAGGTTTTCCATGTGGTTGTCGTAAACCAGGTAGAAAAACCTATAAAAAACGAGTGTTCTCAAGAACGTCGTTTCTTTATATATATCTAAATATATATGTAAGGATGGGTACAGCCATCCCGCCGGGAATTTTAAAGGAGGCCTGAAACCAAGCACCCACAGAGACGCAGTCCTGGAGAGCCACAGACACCTCCCCACGCCGGGGAACCAGCCAGAGTTAAAAACCACGTGTGGCCCAACACTGCTCATCGGTCAGGATTTTTCATGGTGAAACCGAGAAAAACCCGCCGGAAGGCAAACCCCACCCTGAACAGACACCATCTGAACAATACGACACGAGGAGAGACACGCACGACTAACCAAGGTCACAACATAATCCGTGGAATTAGCCAATACACAACTAAACCAGGAAACAAATATAGTCCGAGGAATTAGCCAATACACAACTAAAACCCGGATACACATGACACAGTAGGGCATATTTAAAAATAAATAATAACACTAGACATGTGGCAAAGCTACGAGCGGCTGGCTAGGCCTAGGTAGACGGCATGAAAATAGTTGAAATATAAACACACACTGGAATATCACAACAGGAACCACCGCCAACACACCACCGAAGCGATAACTTCCCACCCCGGGAAGCCTGACACGGACCCAGAAAATACTTCACTAAGTGAAGAAAAATACGCTGGGAACGTCAGCAAACACACAGCTTGCCTCATCAGAAGGATAAAAGGCAGCAATAATTAACGCGTAATGAAAGCCGCCTGCATCACCAACTAACCCAACTGTGAAAAGTTCACGTGTCCACAACAGGACCACGAGGGTACATCCGAAATAGATGCCCCATACATACGACCCAAAATACACTGCACTGCGGGCAACCAGCCCAGGACACTCCTGCTACGCCTATCCTAACCTTACTCGATACATCCCAGAGTAAACAAATGAGAAAAAACTCACTAGGGACGCAACGAATGCGGAACCAGCGGAGCCTGAAAGGTACGTCCGGGCAGGCTGAGCGCAGAGCAAAGAAGGAGGAATGACGCCTGATTCAGCGTCTGGTCAGAAATCCACACAAGTACATCCACGATATGATGGAAAGCTTATTGGATAGTTATTCTTATTTTGTTTTTGTTTTTATTTTTTACGAAGTTTTTTCGTAGTGAGAACCCAATTCATAATGACTGAAGCCATGAGTGAGGTCGCGTGCGCTCATGATGAAGGCTCCTCAGTTTTTAAATGCTCTGCGCGGTAGATTCAAACTACGGCGGATTAGTGTTTGAAGAGGATGCCTTATGTAATAGGCATGTTCGTCAATGATGGAGGGGCCACTAATAAATATTCTGTTGACCAGCGATGCCAAATATCTCGCGATAATTTACGAATGTATTTGTAGCGGGCCGATATCACTTCCTTACTTATGTAGTCTGGATCTTCCATAGTATCCTCGTCATGCTCTTCAGGAAGATCCCGCAGTCTGTATCCACGTACCAGTACTGAGGGTGTGATTGGGGTAAGGTCTTCCAAATCACCAGAAGCATAGTATAGAGGGCGATCATTTACGGTGGCTTCAATCTCCAAGAGTATGGTGTTGAGTTCCTCAATCGAGATGAGAGCTCTACCCAACACCTTCTTCAGACCCGCCTTCACGATGCCTATGGCTCTCTCCCATATGGCGCCAAACCAAGGCGCTCTGGAGGGAATGAAACGCCATTCGCATTTTACATCCGCTAGGCAGGTCTGAATCTTAGGATTGTTGCTCACTTCTTTGAGATATGTAGATGCCCCTATGAAAGTCTTTGCATTGTCACTCAGCATGATACGCGGATATCCCTGTCTACTGCAGAATCTTCGGAAGGCATGTAGGAAGCTATCACAAGTGAGGTTGGTGACCAGTTCCAGGTGAATTGCCCTGGTAACAGCACAAGTGAAAAGTATCATATACACCTTAAGATTGGGTGAATCTTTCACAGGGATTGCTCCACTGTAGTCAACCCCGGTAACTTTGTAAGGGTCACCTGGGGTGGTTCGCAGGTTTGGTAAGGGAGGAATTCCGACGGGATCATAAGGTGTTCCCTGTACTCTTCTACACTTTAAGCATTTGCGAAGGACTTTCTTGACCACCTGCCTGATTCTAGGCACCCACCATCGTTGTCTTACATAGGTGACTATATGACCAACCCCATAATGACAACAGAGTCGGTGACACCTATCGATGATAAGATGGGTGAAGGGATGATTGGGGGGCAGTAGTATTGGATACTTACTTGCCTCAGAGAGGGCTGCCAATCGTAATCTGCCTCCGCAATGTATCAAGTCCCCCTTCAAGTGTAAGCCCAACTGATTGATCAGGTTATTCCTAGACTTTGTTCCCTTAACCAGTATTTTATATTCCTGCGTATATATTTCTTGTTGACAGAGCTTATGTAATAATTGATCTGCAATTCTGATCTCCTTCACATTGAGGTAAGCACTACCTGTGGGCGGTGTGCCTTTAATTTTTGCTTTTACATTTTCTACAAATTGTAACACCCATGTTGTAACACGTTGTAACTTTTCATAGCTGCTGAATCTATCCCAGTCCCATAACCGTGTGTCTTCGTCAGGCACCGAGTCAATTACCGGTGCCACAATAGCAGTGTGTTGCCTGCTCAAATCTATATTCTCTGGCCATTCGTTGGGATCATGGGCCATTCCACCACAACGCAGAATATCTGAGAAATTTAGCAGAGACACCACGAGTAATGCAATCACTTGGATTCTCTTTGGTAGACACATACCGGAACTGTGCGGTTGGGAGCAGGGTACGAATTTCGTCGACACGGTTGGTGACGTACACTGGTAGCTTCTTACGGCTATGTAACCAGTAGAGCGTAATTTGGCTGTCACTCCATACAACTGTCTCCGAGATATTTAGCAAATTTTCAAAAGTTTCCTCTACAAAGTGAACGAGTCTAGCAGCCAACAAAACTGCAGTCAGCTCTAATTTTGGGATGGAAAGGGATTTGATCGGGGCGACTTTCGCCTTCGCCATGACTAGACGGCTGCCACTTATGTCAACAAAGTATATGGCGGTGCCGTACGCGACCTTGCTAGCGTCTGAGAAGGCATGAATGGAAACAGGATGGTCCATGACAACTCTCCGAGCAAAATTAAAACCCTTACAGAGACGAAGATCCGAAATAATGTCTTCCCACTCCTGAACCAGATCGCCAGTCAAAACCTCATCCCATCCTAATTTTATCCTCCATAATTGCTGAAGGAATAATCTCGATTTGATCGACACCGGTAGAACTATCCCCAAGGGGTCAAAAAGTTTAGCTGTCATACTCAAGCAAATTCGTTTTGTAATCTGCGAATATTGCGCGTACTGAACGCCGAATGAGAGGGTATCGGTGTCCGTTTTCCAAAACAACCCTAGCACTCTAACATGTTCCTGCTGTACAGCCGCCACACCATCCCGTTGCAGTACAGTCCGCAAAACAGAATTATTAGTCGCCCATTCACGCAAATGTAGATGGGCGTCATTCATAATCTCCCGGACTACAGCGTAGGTATCAACCAGGAAATCTTCTTCATTTCCTGTACCCAGTAAATTGTCTATATACAACCCTGACCGAATCTGATGAATAATCTGCGGATCTGCACTGACATAAGACAAATGTTTCAAAATGGTGGCGTTTAAAAGGAATTGGGAACAAGTCGCTCCAAATAAAACTGCCCGGAACCGGTAACAAATTAGGGGGGAATCCAGTTGCCTCGGATACTTGGGCCACATAAATCACGTATATTCCTGGTCGTCTTCATGGAGTCTTAACATTAGAAATGCCTTCTCAATATCAGACACCCAGGCATACTTACCGAGTCGAAACCGAAGAAAAACCTGCGCTAAATCTGGCACCAGTGAGGGTCCAGTGTACAGGCAGTCATTAAGACTAGGATGACGTTCACTCATCTTGGCGGAACAGTCGAAGACAATACGCACTGGCGTAGTTTTGCTCTCCTTGATTACACCATGATGAGCCAAGTAATGCCCGGTATCTGATGTATCAAAAGGCACCTCTTCTATAAAACCCCGGGACACCTGTTCCTTTATGACTTTTGAGTATTCCTCGCAAAAGTCAGGCTCCTTGAGGAATCTTTTCTGAAGTCCCCGAAGATGGCCTATGGCCAAACCCTTGTTAGATGGCAGCTGATCCTTAGAATTGTTCCAGGGCAGTCTCACTTTATACTGCTGGCTGTCGGGATCGTAGGTAACGGTATCCTCATACGACGATAGTGCTTGCCGCTCAACCAGTGAGTATTCCTTAGGGGTTATCCCGATATGATCTAATTCCCACAAAACATTTAAGTCATTTTTGCATGGTGGAATATTACCAGTGGACATGTATTCGTCCATTGGTGTTACTGCTACTTTCAATACAGTAATTACTTCTGTGCTGGAGCTGGTAGGCTGTGTCACATATGAACCACTGATGGCGTACCCGTACTTGGTAGGAAGCAGAATTAGGCTACCTGACCTTTTATACCCAGGTCGCACTATATCGTAGTAGTGATCCGCACCGATGAGCAGCTCCAGCTGATCTGTGTCCGTTGCGTGAGGATCGGCTAATTTTATGCCTTTACTTTGTAAACTAACCAGTTTAGACTTTAGGTTAAGTTCACCTTTATGTTCTGGCAATTCATCAACCACTATTGCGTCTAGATGATGAAATTTACCTCTGTGTTTGTATTGCAGTGCCACAACATTATATTCCCTAGAGGCCTGTTTCCCGGTAAATCCGTGAAGACATAACTCCTCAGTTCCTTTAGAAATGTAGGAAAGGGAGGATAGAACAGAAGACTTCACAAAGGTCCTCTGAGAACATTGGTCAAGTAGCGATCTAATTTTAAACACAATTATTATCCTTACCCTTTACCGGCAGCTGTACGGTGGGCAAGATTACTGTATTTTTACCTGTAGCAACGGACATTGTAGTTGAAGTAGCAGCAGTATGCTCTCTCTTGGTGTTATCCTCCGCTGGTCTACTTTCCTTCCCTTGTTTTTGTGTACACAGGGAATGAAAGTGTTTGCCCTTACAAAACTTGCAGCTTCTTATGTTAGGATTAGTACAACCCGAATGGCCATGGTCTTTTGACAAGCACCCAGTGCAGAGACGTAGTTGACGGGCTCTTTTAACTTTAAGAGGCCCTGTCTTATACTTCATACACTTGTACCATAAATGATTGGTGCCACTACACAGAACACAGTTGAATTTCCTGTACTCACTTTGGGCGGTAAATGTTGCCGTAGCCATGGGTGTACCCCCTACTCTGTCTTGACCCGCCATATTGTACACTTCAGCCTGGAGGCAATGAGTGAATTTCTTATAATCCAGGCTCGAGTCTCCCATTTCCCGTTTTATGGTTTCTTTCAGCGGTGATGGTAACTTATTGACAAGAGTCACCACACAAATTCCTCCAAACAAATACCATGGCTAATGATTGACCTCATCACACTCTCTGTATTGGCATAGAAGTCCTTCAGGTCAGCTGTTTGGTGTTTGGGTGACACTAATTGATTGAATTTGGTAACATAAGCTGCCTTGATTCGATCTGGATGCTCATATGTCTCTTGCAGGAGCTCAATTGCTGGGGCATAGCTTGCACTTTCGATTATGAATCCTTCGACTAGCTTATGTGCATCACCCTGAAGCTGACCCTTTAGATAGGTGAAGCGTTGTATATCTGTGAGGTCGGGATTGTCATGGATGGTACACTTGAACATCTCCCAAAATCCCGACCACATGGTGGCATCACCTTCAAATTTTGAGAGAGTAAGATGTGGTAATTTCACTGCGGATTTCTTTGGCTCTTTCTTGACCTCTGTAATCAAGATCCCCTTCAGTGTGGCAACGATTACTTGTATGCCCTCCATATATAGGGTATCCTCTCTGATCACCTCGATATACTCGGCGTCCTCGCAAGTGTCGGCCAGGTCCTCCTGTGTGACCTCATACTGTACTTGTCAAGTTGCTTTTGAATACTGAGCAACCTGGCCTCCACCTCCACTCTAGACGCCAAATCAAGGAATCCGTCAATATCAGAGGTTAAGACCGTCAAAGAGCCCTTAAGTCCAGCCCGACGCTTTTGTACACTTTTAGCCATGATTATACGGGAAGGAATTCTATTGACGTTAAATCAAACTATCAATGCCAGACTGAATAAGTTGCGGCCAACAATACAGTACTCCAAGAAATCAAATAAATCGCGAGCCGAAAATAAAACACCCTCACGAAATGCGGAATAAGAATTGTGCGCAATGTAGACTAGCAATCTGGAGCTTTTCAATTTAACTCCTTACATAATAGTTATGAAATTATAGAATCATTACACCATAAGTTAAGAAAAGCCGGGAGGGAAATTTAGTACAATACAGTATAGGCCAAAAGTCTCCAGATGTCAAAAAGAGAGGTACCGTTAAAGTTATAATAAATTCAAGAATTTTAAGAGAGAGAGAGCCTATAGGGTAATTGAAACAGGCTAAACTCAATGGGTACCGCTAATTTTATATTATTAAATTTAATAAATGTGAAAATTGTACACAAGAAAAGTTCATCTCAAGAAGTCACAAGGAAAAAAGTTTTGAGTTGGATTAACACACACTCAGCCTATCAGCTATCATATTACCCCGCCTCCAGGGCACACGACGAGAGAAGAATTTAGAATGACATGTGAATCAAATAAAGAAGTTATTGGACAGTATAAATTTGATATAGAATGAATAACCTTAACCTTTGAAATTATTATACAGTACAGTATGGATGATCCAGGATAGATAGATAGATGGATGATTTTAATCTTAGTGCCAATCAATTGTTATATAATTTGGGCCTAAAGGGTTTACAATCAAAATTTAATTAATATACTGTACCGATTTGAAGGATTATTAATCTAGGCTATACTGATTTTGTTGATCAACTCTAACGTCATGGTGGGCAAACATCTCGTCGTATGACCTGGCGACCATGGCACTACTACTACTGAAAGGTTAAGGACCAATTATATGGCTAATTTAGATAAGTGGACTGTATATTTGATAATGAATAAGTATTAACCATATAGAAATATAATTACCCTTTGATGAACTCAGCTGGTGATTGGAGGATGGCGGAAAATAGGCTAGATGACTGGAAGTGGTTAGTATAGTAAACAAAGTATGAAAAGAGGCTACAATAGGCTAGGATAGGCTAGATATTTACGTTAAGTTTGTGCTAACTAACAAAGATGATGATGTAATGACTATATGGAATATGAGATGAAAGTGAAGCGAAAACACCTGATTATGAAACTATAGGAAGAAGGCTTAGCGTGTGTAGCTGGGACGGAGGTTGATTGGAGAGTGGGCGAGCGCGTTATGTTCGTCTCTGTCGTGACATACCGCGCACGCGCATAACATATGGAAAATGTATCCCATCTCCTTTACAGTGAGATACTTATAAACAATCTTAAATAATACAAATATATATATATATATGGGAAATATAATCCTACAATACTTTCCCATATACTACTATAGAATAATATATTCTACCCAATCATGGAATGTTCGACCAAGGTTATGGAAGCGTTCAACTTAAGACTACGGAATGATACGTAACGCTACATCAACCCAGATTACGTAACATCGAGACTGTTCATACTAGTTTGAGTACACTAAGTATGGACACACATTTTTTTTTTTTTTTTTTTTTATTAAACTGATTAGAAAACTTACTTATTGAAGCTCTCGCACTTATTTTAATTCTGTTAGTTAAGTTAACTATTAGTTAACAGGGCCTGACTTCTTTATTAAAGTCTGACCTAACCTAGAGTATACCCGGTAATAATTTCTAATTAATTTTTATATTGGGACTTGGTTTGTTTTTTAAATTAAAGTTTGGGTCCGCTTAGGGTACCCGGTGGAATTTTTTTTGTTTAGGCTAGGCCTAGAGTAACCGAGACTTTCAAAAGAATCTTGTTGTGATCTATGCTGTCGTCTTGACAGTCGTCAGAGTACTCGGTAAAGTAATATGTGCTGTCGTCTTGACAGTCGTTAGAGTACTTGGTAAACTGGCTTACTGGGGCCGGCCGATTTTATGGTATTATGTTACGACCCGGTTGCATTGTGTTATAATACCACTCGGTATTATAATGCTTGATTAGATGGCCGTAGTCTGTATGTATTCGGGTTTGACTTTATGTTTGTATGATATTATTGTGTCACCCGCCCATCTGGGTACCCGGGACTGTCTCCATACCCGGCAGTCGTGGTACCAGGGCCTTGGTGTCCGGGCCTTATTGAGATAAGGCCTAGGGCACCCGGGGATTTGAGAGTGTATGGTATTTGGGAGTGTATGGTACTATAATGTCACCCGCCTATTTGGGTACTCGGGAGTGCCTCCATACCCAGCAGTCATGGTACCCGGGCCTTGGTACCCGGGCCTTATTGAGATAAGGCCTAGGGAAACCGGGGACTTGAGGATGTATGGTATTATATTATCCGCCCATCTGGGTATCTGGGACTGTCACCATACGTGGCCGTCCTGGTATCCAGGCCTTGGTACCCGGGCCTTATTGAGATAAGGCCTAGGGCAAATTGGGAGTGTGTGGTACTATAATGTCACCCGCCTATTTGGGTACTCGGGAGTGCCTCCATACCCGGCAGTCCTGGTACCCGGGCCTTATTGAGATAAGGCCTAGGGAAATCGGGGGCTTGAGGATGTATGTTGTTATGATATTATCCGCCCATCTGGGATCCGGGACTGTCACCATAACTGGCAGGCCTGGTATCCGGGCCTTGGTACCCGGGCCTGGGGTACCTGGGGATTTGGTTAGGTGGATATTCCAATATGATATTATTATGGGTATCTATTGGCTGCAGGTCCACTGATACCCTTTGGAAATAATGATACACGGGTGCCTAGATATTATCCGCCCATCTGAGATCCGGGGCTGTCACCATATCTGGCAGTCCTGGTATCCGGGCCTATTGAGATAGGGCCTAGGGTACCTGGGGATTTGGTTAATAATGAAATGTAATTGTATTTCATTTCGCAATATAGAGACTATCAGCTGTACTCTTGCTGGTTCTAATGAAACTAATGTTTCTAAATTGACTTGAAGGCAAATATATGAGGCACTCGTGATTGATTAATGTTACAGTGATATGTATTCACTTTTAAAGAAAACTTGGAAGTAAATACTGAAAGTAAAAAAGTATTGTAGTTTTAATGTGGTGTGAAGCATTCAAATAAAAGTAGGTTAAAAGTTTTCAAAATTAGGCTTAGGAAATTTGTTCCTAACTACAAATTTTACGATGGTAAGAGAAAATAACCTCTGGCCTGGGCACGACCAGGGGTTATCTGTCAAGAATTACAGATATATGTAAAATACACTTGTATATAAATCAACACTTCCTAAATACCAACTTACGGTGGTATGAAAAAATCACTTCCGGTCTAGGCACGACCGGGGGTTGCCTGTCAAGACTCACAGACATAAGTAAATGACACTCGCATATAATTCAACACTTAAGTCAGTATCTATCGAGCTATAATGTTAAAACACACTATCACAGAACAAAAGACACTGCCGCTAAAGAGCCGAGGTTCGTATGAAACGACATACAGAAACAAACACAATAATTCGAGGCTCTAGAGAGTGAAAGTGGCTTCGAATAACACGCGCGTCGGCCAGCCTAGACTAAAGTCCTTACTTTACAGTTTACAAGTGAAATAGGTCCAAAGAAACACATTCCTAAACGCGTATATGATTTCAACTTCAATAATATTCACTATGGACCAAAACTGACGCGTTCAAGAGGGGCTATGTACACTGAGTATTAGGTAAGGCCAACGCCTGTTTATCTTGGCTGGACGGCGGGCGAGAGATAGTCCCCGAGGGGGACAGGTGGCTAGCTGTGTATGGGAAACAGAGGAAGATCAGAGCGCGCGTACAGTAGGCGCGGTGTTCAAACTGTGCTAATTCTTTTCTTTTTATTTCCTACTTTTCAGTGGCTCCATCCCAATGACGTACCGTAGGAATGATTAAGGGGTACCCCCTATGATGATCTTGGTTTTCGACCGCCGTGATCTAGGTTAACCCGGGCTCAGAGGAGCCCGGAACGAGGCCATATTAACATAGGCTCTTACGTCATTGACGTAAGGAGCCACCAATAAATGCTACGGTTTTGACAACCCGTAGGGAAGGAAGGAAAAACTAATATTTATTGGTGGCTCCTGAAGTCAATGACGTAATTAAGAGCCTATGATAATATGGTTAACCTCGATTACGACGGTCGAGAACCAAGATCATCTTAGGGGGTACCCCTTAATCATTCCTAAGGTATGTCATTGAGACGGAGCCACTGAAAGGTAAAAATAAAAAAGAAAAGAATTAACACAGTTTGAACACCGCGCTTCAGCGCACTCCGATCTTCCTCTGTTTCCCATGATCCAGCTGGAAGTTAAGTCAGGAGGGGGAATACAGAAATGTTAAACTAAGGAAAGATCTAAATGCGGAAGAGAGGGAAAAATTTAGAGAAATAAATAGAGAAGTCAAAGAAAAGAACGATAATAGATCAGAAGTGGAGAAGGGTTTTTTTTCTACAGAAACATGGATGGGAAAGTAAGGAAGTGGTACCTGAAGAAGGGGGAGAGGATAGGGGCGGAGGGGGGGAGAAAAGAAGTGGTGGTACAGGAAGAAGGATTGGAGGGAGAGGTGCAACAGGAAGGGGAAATAGTAGGATAAAGACAGGGAATATCAATCATAATGGTAAAAGCAACAGGTGCAAGATGGTCTATAGCAATGTGGATGGGCTGCTATCAAAAAAATTAGAAATAAACGATTACATCAGACAGGAAGAGCCCTTAATATTGTGTCTATGTGAAACTAAACTAAATAAAGGGATAAGTTTGGAGGGAATGGGATGGAACAACTATAATATCTGGAGAAGGGATAGAGAAGACAAGATGGGGGGAGGGGTGCTAATTCTTACACATAATAAATTGAAAACCAGAATGATTGATCTGAATAATAGTAAAGCGGAAATATTAGCAGTAGAATTGATAGATGATGACAATCAAAAGGCGGATATTGTAGTGGCCTACATGCCGCCCTACACAGGGGCTTGGGAAGAGGAGGAATACAAATTTATCAAAGATGAGATGATTATTTGTATTGAAAAATTAACTCGTAGAAACAATGAATTAATTATAGTAGGGGACTTCAACTGTAAAGAGGTGGATTGGGAGCAGAGAGAAGCTGGTAGCAACGTGAACTCGTGGGGGTATAGGCTACTGGATATGGTAACAGAAAATTTATTGGTGCAAAATATAAAGGAAAATACAAGAAGAAGGGGAAATGATGAAGCATCCAGATTGGACCTAATGTTTACTAGAGACCCAGATGTAATTTCTGATATAAAATACTTACCACCTTTAGGCAAGAGCGATCACGTTGTAATGGATATAGAAATCCTATTGGGTTATTCCAATATGGAGGAGAGGGAGGAGCACAAGGAAACTAGGTTTGACTATGCAAAAGGAGACTACCAATCACTGAGACAATACTTTAGAGATGTTGACTGGAGTGAAATACATCAGAGAAATAGTGTAGACGAGAAGTATGGAGTATTTAAAACAATATATGAAGAAGGAGTTAATAAATATGTCCCTAAACAAGGTAATAGGTCAGCGAAGGTAAAGGATTGGTTTAATGAAAAATGTAGGAAAGCCAAGGAAAAGAGAGACCAAGCGTGGAAGGCAGCTAGAAAAAGGTGTAATAGAGAAACTTGGAACAGATACAAGAGATTAAGAAATGTATTTGCTGCAATCAGGAGACAAGAAGCCAGAGAATATGAGAAGAACATTGTGAAAAAATGTAAGAGTGATCCTAAGCTGTTCTATAGGTTTATAAATAGTAAAATGAAGGTAAGGGATAGAATAGTGAGGTTGAAGGTTGAAGGGACCACTTATGATGACGACCAGAATATGTGTGAAATTATGAACAATACACTACACTCAGTATATACTAAAGGTGATAACTTTGAAGAAGTACCGGTAGGTGAAATTGGTGATAAACTGGGAGAGATTAATTTTCTCCCAGAGGAGCTAGTAGAAATAATGAAAGGACTAGATGTGAAAAAAGCAGTGGGACCTGACAATGTAGCGGGATGGATTTTGAAAGAATGTGCTGACGAACTAGTGAAACCCTTATATGAGATAATGAAATACTCTCTGGAAGTGGGAAAATTACCAATGGACTGGAAGAGAGCCAACATTGTACCGATTTATAAAGGTGGGAACAGGGAACATCCATTGAATTATCGACCTGTGTCACTTACTAGTATAGTGTGCAAAATCTGTGAGAAAATAATTAAGAAAAGATGGATGATTTACTTGGAAAAGAATAATCTACTATCTAACAGGCAATTTGGATTCAGGGAGGGTACCTCATGTGTTACAAATCTACTCAGTTTTTATGACAGAGTGGTTGACATATTACAAGAGAGAGATGGATGGGTGGATTGCGTATATATTGACATGAAGAAAGCTTTTGACAGAGTATCGCATAGCAGGCTGAAGTGGAAATTAAAAGAGTATGGAGGGATTCAGGGTAGTTTGTTAAATTGGATGGAGGACTATCTTTCAGGGAGACAGATGAGGACTACTATCAGAGATAAATTTTCTACGTGGAAAGATGTCACAAGTGGAGTTCCGCAGGGAGCGGTGCTGGCTCCCATAATGTTTCTAATATACATTAACGACATGCCAAAGGATATAAATGCATATATGAATATGTTTGCAGATGATGCCAAGATCATGAAGCATATAGAAGATGAAAACAGTGGTAGGGAATTACAGAGGGATTTGGATAGGATAGATCAATGGAGCAAGAAGTGGAAAATGGAATTTAACACAAATAAATGTCATGTAGTGGAAATGGGAGTAAGTAAAAGAAGGCCACATATGGAATATAAGTTAGGAGAAAACACTATTAACCCATCAGAGAAAGAAAAGGACTTAGGGATAACTGTTAGGAGTGATCTTTCACCTGAGAATCATATTAATAAGATAGTGGGAGAAACATATGGACTGCTAAACAGAATAAAAATAGCCTTTAACTATATAAACGAGGAGATGCTGGAGAAAATAATAAAAACATTGGTGAGACCAAGACTGGAGTATGCGGCAGTGGTGTGGGCACCACATCTAAAAAAGCATATAAAGAAGCTGGAGAAGGTTCAGAGAGCTGCAACTAGGATGATACCAGAACTGAGAGAATTACCATATGAGGAGAGATTAAAGAAATTAGATTTACCATCTCTAATGGATAGGAGGGAGAGAGGCGATATGATTATGATGTACAAATGTGTGAGTGGACAAGAAGGGTTATATTGTGAAAGATAATGGTAGAACTAGGGGGCATAGATATAAGCTAATGAAAGGAAGATGTAAAGGAGATGTGAGAAAGTATAGTTTCCCTTACAGAAGTATAAGTAAATGGAATCAGTTGGAAGAGGAAGTGGTGTGTGCCAAAAATATTCATATTTTTAAGGCAAAGTTAGATAATTGTAACTCAGGAAGCGGGACAATACGAGCCTAAAAAGCTCAACTCCTGTATACTACAAATAGGTAAATACAAATAGGTAAATACACACACACACGACAACAGCTGACTCGAGAGGAAGCGGTCCACAGGCTCCAGCTGATTCTATTTACATGGTTGCAGGCGGGAGTGAGCTATATTATATATCTTATTCATGTGTAAAGGGGACTCCAGGGATTAGGATGATCATATAAAACAAGTAAACTTCGGCTGGCAAGTGAGAAATTAGTGACTAATACTATTGGGTGTGAGTGAACAATCCGAAGAGACCGCACAATATTGTTGTTTTCGGCGCGGGAAGTTCTCGGCTCAGTATGGTGGGTAAAAGTATATGGCCTATGTAAGTATTACCCAGCACAAGAGGCAAGATATTTGGTTCCAACTTCAAGAGGAAATAGGTGGGGAAGATGGTGAATGAAGGTGACGAGGGGGCTGAGGGGGGGAGGGGTGATAAAGGCGGGAGTGACGAATCGGAGGGAGAGCCGGATTTTTCCGGTTTCATGACAACATGGACGACTGAGGACACAGGTAAATTTTGCTTCATGCTGTTGAACAAAATCAAGAACTTGGAAGACAGAGTGACCGGCTTGGAGATAGTTAAGAAGGAAATTGTTACAGAGAATGGTGAGTTGAAGAACAGGTTGAAGTCAGTGGAGAGAGAAAAGGCAGTGATAATGACTAGGCTAGACGCCAGTATCTCTGAAGGTAAAAATGCTTGGGGCATGACTAGAGACCAAGTGGTAAAAGATTTAGACAGTGTAAGGAAGGCACACAGTGACGAATTCAGGAAGATATTGGATGAACAGAAACAGCAAGATGTTAGGATAAAGGACCAGGTAAAAAGTATGGTTAAGCAAGGCATCCACGAAAACTCTCAGGCCATCCAGGAAGAAAGTCGTAGGGCTAACTGCCTCATAATATCAGGGGTGGAAGAAAAGGAGGAACTAGACTGGACAAAACGAAAAGAACAGGATGAAGGTCGCATCAACAAGATTCTGGAATCTATTAAAGATGAGGAGGACACCTGGAAGGAGGAAATATCAGACATGTTTAGGCTGGGAAAATATACAAAGGAATACAATAGACTGGTAAAAATCGAATTTAAGTCAAGAAGGACATGTGATGAAATCATGGCAGTAGCGGCTAGGCTAAAAGGGTTAGAGGGTAAGGACAAAATTTACATCAGGCGAGGCTTACCAGAAGAAGAGAGAAAGAAGGAGGCTGAACTAAGGAAAACCGCCAAGGAGGAAAATAGCAAGAGGACAGAACAAGAAAAGAATAAGTTTTTTTACGGAGTAAGAAAGGGGAAGATTATGAAACTTTCGGTAAAAAGAAACTAAAAGTAAAAGAGGGTAGGGAACAGACCGCCGCAGTTAAGGGGCTTGGAGCAGGTACTGGGGGACTAGAAAGTATAAGGATTCTATATAGCAATGTCAATGGGCTAATCTCTAAGAAACTAGAACTAACAGACTTACTCAATACTAAGAAACCAGAAATAGTAGGTCTCACTGAGACAAAACTAAGAGAAGACCTCGATATAAATTTGCTAGGATGGTCTGAATACAGGATTTGGAGGAGGGACAGAAAATTTCGACATGGAGGTGGAGTGTGCATCCTTACTAGGAAAGATTTGATTGTGTCTGAGATAAAACTGGTAACTTCAACAGCAGAAGTTTTAGCAATAGAGATTGGTGGAAACGAAAAAATAGTGGTGATAGTAGCGTATGTACCTCCCAAGACGAAGACATGGGGTAAGGAGGAGCATGGCCTAATGCGTAAGGAAACAATTAGTGTGCTAGGAAATATCTTGGCTTCAAAGAATGAAATAGTCATGTGTGGGGACTTTAACTGCAAGGAAGTGAATTGGGAAGATCTTGAAGCCGGAGCAGGGGAGGAAAGTTGGAGCTATGAATTTTTAAGTATGGCCATGGAAAATTATATACCAACATGTAAAAGAGTCAACAAGAGTAAGGGGAAGTGATCAACCAGCTAGATTGGACCTTCTATTCACAAGAAGGGAGGAGGTTCAAAGTATTCAGTACCTATGCCCACTAGGAAAAAGCGACCATGCAGTTCTAGACATAGACTTACTATTGAAGTATAATCTACCCAAGGGAAGGGAAAAGCACAAGGAAAATCACTGGATGTATTCCAAAACCGATTTCGTAGGACTACGGGATTTTTTCAAGTCACAAAATTGGGATCAGGTGTTATCTGAAAGTGAGGTAGACAAAAAACTCAAGGCATTCATGGAGATCTATGATACTGGTATAAAAACTTTTGTCCCTAAGTACATTAATAAAAGGAAAAAAAGTAATCGCAAAGTATGGTTTAACCGCGTATGTAGGCAAGCACAGGAAGCAAAAAACAAAGCCTGGAAAAAGATGAGAAACTGGGATTCGGAAGATAACAGGCAAAAGTATAAAGAGGAGAGAAACAAATACACAGAAATGAGGAGGAGGTCAGAGGCAAACCATGAGAAAGGGATAGTGGAGAACTATGAAAAGAATCCAAAAATGTTTTTCAAGTTTGTAAACGGCAAAAGGAAGATAAAAGCCACGGTCGTTAAGATTAAAAGTGGAAACAGAATCATAGAAGAGGATACAGAGATTGCGGAAGAACTAAATCGAAATTTTGCATCAGTATTTACAAAAGAAGGAGAATTCATTGCACCAGAAACCAATGAGATAGGTACAGAGGAAATGCCGGAAGTAACATTTAACAGACCAGAGCTCATAGACAAAATGAGTAAGGTGGATCCAAACAAAGCCGCTGGACCGGACGGAGTATCAGGCTGGATTATTAAAGAAAATGCTATGGAACTGAGTATACCGTTATATGACATAATGACCAAATCATTGGACACAGGGATAGTACCTACAGAATGGAAAAGAGCAAACATTATTCCTATATTTAAGGGAGGAAGCAGAGATAAACCACTGAACTATAGACCTGTATCACTATTGAGCATCCTCATGAAGATTCTGGAAGGATTAATAAGGGACAAATGGGTGAACTACCTGGAATTCAAAAGATTAATTACTGACCGACAATTTGGATTCAGAGGTGGCAGATCATGTGTAAGCAACTTGTTGAGTTTTTACTCTAGAGTAATAGACACAGTGGACAAGAGGGAAGGATGGGTAGACTGTGCCTACCTAGACTTTAAAAAGGCATTTGACAAAGTTCCACACAAGAGATTGCTGTGGAAATTAAAACATGAGGGAAAAGTAGGAGACAAACTGCTGAAATGGATGGAGAGCTACCTTAGCGGAAGACAGATGAGAACAACAGTAAGGGGGAAATCGTCAAACTGGACTCAAATTACGAGTGGGGTACCACAAGGATCTGTTCTAGCCCCAATCATGTTTCTAATATTTGTAAATGACTTGCCTGAGGGACTAACAAGCTACATGAGTATGTTTGCGGACGATGCTAAGCTGCTTAAAACGATCAGAACCCAGGAGGATTGCCTTGAGCTCCAAGCAGATTTGCAAAAGATCCATGAATGGAGCATCAAATGGAATATGGAGTTCAATGCAGGGAAATGTAAGACTCTAGAAATGGGTAAAAGCAAGTACAGACCTAGAAAAGATTATAAACTAGGAAACGAAGTGATTCCCAAAGCAGAAAAAGAAAAAGACTTGGGGATAGAATTTAGGGATAACATGTCTCCAGAAAGCCACATAAATAAGATAGTGAGAGAATCACTAGCATTATTGGCAAATATTAGGATGTCTTTCAATTATCTTAATGAAAACACCATGAAACAAATAATAACGGCAATAATAAGACCCAGGATGGAATATGCATCTGTAGTGTGGTCCCCTCACTTGAAGAAACATATCCACAAAATTGAGAGGGTACAGAGAGCAGCTACGAGGATGATCCTAGGTTTGGAAAATTTGGAGTACCAAGAGAGCCTCGAGAGATTGAATCTACCTACACTGGAACAGAGAGGGAAATGAGGACAGCAAATTCAGATATATAAATGTGTTAGAGGTATTGACAAAATCGACCAAGAAAACTTCATAGAGAGGGATGGAGGTGAGAGGACAAGAGGTCACAGCTATAAACTAAAAGTGCTAAATAGTAAATCTGATCTGAAAAGTAAAAGATTTCCTACCAGCTCGATTAGTGGGTGGAACAAATTGCCAGCCGAAGTAGTGTCTGCACCATCAGTGCATAGTTTCAAAGCACGGTATGACAAACATATCTTAGGAGGCGGGAATTAACGAGCATGCTCACTCCCGCAAATACAACTAGTGTAAGTACAACTAGTGTAAGTACCCCCCCCCCCCCCCCCCCCCCCGTAGCCTAGTAGGTAGAGCTCTCGTCTCACACACGAGGGGTCGGGGGTTCAATCCCCGGCCGGGCGGAGACAAATTGGGCTTGTCTCCTTTCATGTGTTAGCCTCAGTTCACCTAGCTGTAAATAGGTACCTGGAATAAGTGGACGACGTTGTGACGTCCCATCTGGGGTTGGCAAAAATGGTACAAGGCGAGATGGGTATCATATGGTTCACCTAAGCTGATGGCTACCTAAGCCTTCGGGCGAGACGGTACCGTCTATAGTGAGAATGGTACCATACAGATCCACCCTAAGCCTTCGTTTCCGATGTCGCCAATTGGCTAAATACAGACTACACACACATCCACAGCCATTCCAACAGTACATAAAACACTTAACATGCATTTCACGCAATACATTCCCAGTTAAGGAGGCGCGATAATAATGAGCTTAGCTCGCATTGCGTGGATTCCCCTTGACGAACAAGTAACTGAGTAACCCACACACATTAATAAAAGGGAAAAAAGTAATCGCAAAGTATGGTTTAACCGCGAATGTAGGCAAGCACAGGAAGCAAAAAACAAAGCCTGGAAAAAGATGAGAAACTGGGATTCGGACGATAACAGGCAAAAGTATAAAGAGGAGAGAAACAAATACACAGAAATGAGGAGGAGGTCAGAGGCAAACCATGAGAAAGGGATAGTGGAGAACTATGAAAAGAATCCAAAAATGTTTTTCAAGTTTGTAAACGGCAAAAGGAAGATAAAAGCCACGATCGTAAAGATTAAAAGTGGAAACAGAATCATAGAAGAGGATACAGAAATTGCGGAAGAACTAAATAGAAATTTTGCATCAGTATTTACAAAAGAAGGAGAATTCATTGCACCAGAAACCAATGAGATAGGTACAGAGGAAATGCCGGAAGTCACATTCAACAGACCAGAGCTCATAGACAAAATGAGTAAGGTGGATCCAAACAAAGCCGCCGGACCGGACGGAGTATCAGGCTGGATTATTAAAGAAAATGCCAAGGAACTGAGTATACCATTATATGATATAATGACCAAATCATTGGACACAGGGATAGTACCTACAGAATGGAAAAGAGCAAAAAAAAATCCTATATTTAAGGGAGGAAGCAGAGATAAACCACTGAACTATAGACCTGTATCACTATTGAGCATCCTCATAAAGATTCTGGAAGGATTAATAAGGGACAAATGGGTGAACTACATGGAATCCAAAAGATTAATTACTGACCGACAATTTGGATTCAGAGGAGGCAGATCATGTGTAAGCAACTTGTTGAGTTTTTACTCTAGAGTAATAGACACAGTGGACAAGAGGGAAGGATGGGTAGACTGTGCCTACCTAGACTTTAAAAAGGCATTTGACAAAGTTCCACACAAGAGATTGCTGTGGAAATTAAAACATGAGGGAAAAGTAGGAGACAAACTGCTGAAATGGATGGAGAGCTACCTTAGCGGAAGACAGATGAGAACAACAGTAAGGGGGAAATCGTCAAACTGGACTCAAATTACGAGTGGAGTACCACAAGGATCTGTCCTAGCCCCAATCATGTTTCTAATATTTGTAAATGACTTACCTGAGGGACTAACAAGCTACATGAGCATGTTTGCGGATGATGCTAAGCTGCTTAAAACGATCAGAACCCAGGAGGATTGCCTTGAGCTCCAAGCAGATTTGCAAAAGATCCATGAATGGAGCATCAAATGGAATATGGAGTTCAATGCAGGGAAATGTAAGACTCTAGAAATGGGTAAAAGCAAGTACAGACCTAGAAAAGATTATAAACTAGGAAACGAAGTGATTCCCAAAGCAGAAAAAGAAAAAGACTTGGGGCTAGAATTTAAGGATAACATGTCTCCAGAAAGCCACGTAAATAAGATAGTGAGAGAATCACTAGCACTAATGGCAAATATCAGGATGTCTTTCAATTATCTTAATGAAAACACCATGAAACAAATAATAATGGCAATAATAAGACCCAGGATGGAATATGCATCTGTAGTGTGGTCCCCTCACATGAAGAAACATATCCACAAAATTGAGAGGGTACAGAGAGCAGCTACGAGGATGATCCCAGGTTTGGAAAATTTGGAGTACCAAGAGAGGCTCGAGAGATTGAATCTACCTACACTGGAACAGAGAAGGAAACGAGGACAGCAAATTCAGATATACAAATGTGTTAGAGGTATTGACAAAATCGACCAAGAAAACTTCATAGAGAGGGATGGAGGTGAGAGAACAAGAGGTCACAGCTACAAACTAAAAGTGCTTAATAGTAAATCTGATCTGAAAAGTAAAAGATTTCCTACCAACTCGATTAGTGGGTGGAACAAATTGCCAGCCGAAGTAGTGTCTGCACCATCAGTGCATAGTTTCAAAGCACGGTTTGACAAACATATCTTAGGAGGCGGGAATTAATGAGCATGCTCACTCCCGCAAATACAACTAGTGTAAGTACAACTAGTGTAAGTACACACACACACACACAGTGACCACGGGTCCAAAACTACTTTTATTATTAGCTAGCCAGACCAAGAAATGGTCTAACCTAGCTTAGATAATATATCAGGAGGCAAAAATAACTTTTACCTTGTGAACTACATTTATTTATTTTGCTCAATCGAGAAACACTTGATATACAGGTAGAACATTCTAGTCTTCACCATTCACAAGGTAAAAGTGATTTTTGCCTCCTGATATATTATCTAAGCTAGGTTAGACCATTTCTTGGTCTGGCTAGCTAATATTAAAAGTAGTTTTGGACCCGTAGTCACTGTGTGTGTGTGTGTGTATTCTTACACTAGTTGTATTTGCGGGAGTGAGCATGCTCGTTAATTCCCGCCTCCTAAGATATGTTTGTCATACCGTGCTTTGAAACTATGCACTGATGGTGCAGACACTACTTCGGCTGGCAATTTGTTCCACCCACTAATCGAGTTGGTAGGAAATCTTTTACTTTTCAGATCTGATTTACTATTAGGCACTTTCAGTTTATAGCTGTGAACTCTTGTTCTCTCACCTCCATCCCTCTCTATGAAGTTTTCTTGGTCGATTTTGTCAATACCTCTAACACATTTGTATATCTGAATTTGCTGTCCTCGTTTCCTTCTCTGTTCCAGTGTAGGTAGATTCAATCTCTCGAGCCTCTCTTGGTACTCCAAATTTTCCAAACCTGGGATCATCCTCGTAGCTGCTCTCTGTACCCTCTCAATTTTGTGGATATGTTTCTTCATGTGAGGGGACCACACTACAGATGCATATTCCATCCTGGGTCTTATTATTGCCGTTATTATTTGTTTCATGGTGTTTTCATTAAGAAAATTGAAAGACATCCTGATATTTGCCAATAGTGCTAGTGATTCTCTCACTATCTTATTTACGTGGCTTTCTGGAGTCATGTTATCCTTAAATTCCATCCCCAAGTCTTTTTCTTTTTCTGCTTTGGGAATCACTTCGTTTCCTAGTTTATAATCTTTTCTAGGTCTGTACTTGCTTTTACCCATTTCTAGAGTCTTACATTTCCCTGCATTGAACTCCATATTCCATTTGATGCTCCATTCATGGATCTTTTGCAAATCTGCTTGGAGTTCAAGGCAATCCTCCTGGGTTCTGATCGTTTTAAGCAGCTTAGCATCGTCCGCAAACATGCTCATGTAGCTTGTTAGTCCCTCAGGTAAGTCATTTACAAATATTAGAAACATGATTGGGGCTAGGACAGATCCTTGTGGTACTCCACTCGTAATTTGAGTCCAGTTTGACGATTTCCCCCTTACTGTTGTTCTCATCTGTCTTCCGCTAAGGTAGCTCTCCATCCATTTCAGCAGTTTGTCTCCTACTTTTCCCTCATGTTTTAATTTCCACAGCAATCTCCTGTGTGGAACTTTGTCAAATGCCTTTTTAAAGTCTAGGTAGGCACAGTCTACCCATCCTTCCCTCTGGTCCACTGTGTCTAATACTCTAGAGTAAAAACTCAACAAGTTGCTTAGTCGGTCAGTAATTAATCTTTTGGATTCCAGGTAGTTCACCCATTTGCCCCTTATTAATCCTTCCAGAATCTTCATGAGGATGCTCAATAGTGATACAGGTCTATAGTTCAGTGGTTTATCTCTGCTTCCTCCCTTAAATATAGGAATAATGTTTGCTCTTTTCCATTCTGTAGGTACTATCCATGTGTCCAATGATTTGGTCATTATATCATATAATGGTATACTCAGTTCCTTGGCATTTTCTTTAATAATCCAGCCTGATACTCCGTCCGGTTCGGCGGCTTTGTTTGGATCCACCTTACTCATTATGTCTATGAGCTCTTCTCTGTTAAATGTGACTTCCGGCATTTCCTCTGTACCTATCTCATTGGTTTCTGGTGCAATGAATTCTCCTTCTTTTGTAAATACTGATGCAAAATTTCTATTTAGTTCTTCTGCAATTACTGTATCCTCTTCTATGATTCTGTTTCCACTTTTAATCTTTATGATTGTGGCTTTTATCTTCCTTTTGCCGTTTACAAACTTGAAAAACATTTTTGGATTCTTTTCATAGTTCTCCACTATCCCTTTCTCATGGTTTGCCTCTGACCTCCTCCTCATTTCTGTGTATTTGTTTCTCTCCTCTTTATACTTTTGCCTGTTATCTTCCGAATCCCAGTTTCTTATCTTTTTCCAGGCTTTGTTTTTTGCTTCCTGTGCTTGCCTACATTCGCGGTTAAACCATTCTTTGCGATTTCCTTTTTTTCTGTTATTAATGTACTTTGGGACAAAAGTTTTTATACCAGTATCATAGATCTCCATGAATGCCTTGAGTTTTTTGTCTACCTCATATTCAGATAACACCTGATCCCAATTTTGTGACTTGAAAAAATCCCGTAGTCCTGCGAAATCGGTTTTGGAATACATCCAGTGATTTTCCTTGTGCTTTTCCCTTTCCTTGGGTAGATTATGCTTCAATAGTAGGTCTATGTCGAGAATTGCATGGTTGCTTTTTCCTAGTGGGCATAGGTACTGAATACTTTGAACCTCCTCCTCCCTTCTTGTGAAGAGAAGGTCCAATCTAGCTGGTTTGATCACTTCCCCTTATTCTTGTTGACTCTTTTACATGTTGGTATATAGAATTTTCCATGGCCATACTTAAAAATTCATAGCCCCAACTTTCCTCTCCTGTTCCGGGTTCAAGTTCTTCCCAATTCACTTCCTTGCAGTTAAAGTCCCCACACATGACTATTTCATCCTTTGAAGCTAAGATATTTTCTAGCACACTAATTTTTTCCTTACGCATTAGGCTATGCTCCTCCTTACTCCATGTCTTCGTCTTGGGAGGTACATACGCTACTATCACCACTATTTTTTCGTTTCCACCAATTTCTAGTGCTAAAACTTCTGCTGTTAAAGTTTCTAGTTTTATCTCAGACACAATCAAATCTTTCCTAGTAAGGATGCACACTCCACCTCCATGTCAAATTTTTTTGCCCCTCCAAATCCTGTATTCAGACCATCCTAGCAGATTTATATCAAGTTCCTCTCTTAGTTTTGTCTCAGGGAGACATACTATTTCTGGTTTCTTAGTATTGAGTAAGTCTGTTAGTTCTAATTTCTTAGAGATTAGCCCATCGACATTGCTATATAGAATCCTTATACTTTCTAGTCCCCCATTACCTGCTCCAAGTGCTTTATCTGTGGTGGTCTGTTCCCTACCCTCTTTTTCTTTTAGTTTCTCTTTACCGGAAGTTTCATATCTTCCCCTTTCTTACTCCGTAATTTTTTTTAATTCTTTTCTTGTTCTGTCCTCTTGCTATTTTCCTCTTTGGCGGTTTTCCTTAGTTCAGCCTCCTTCTTTCTCTCTTCTTCTGGTATGTCCCGCCTGATGTAGATTTTGTGCCTACCCTCTAACCCTTTTAGCCTAGCTGCTACTGCCATGATTTCATCACATGTCCTTCTTGCCTTAAATTCGATTTTTACCAGTCTATTGTATTCCTTTGTATATTTTCCCAGCCTAAACATGTCTGATATTTCCTCCTTCCAGGTGTCCTCCTCATCCTTAATAGATTCCAGAATCTTGTTGATGCGACCTTCATCCTTCTCTCTTCGTTTTGTCCAGTCTAGTTCCTCCTTTTCTTCCACCCCTGATATTGTGAGGCAGTTAGCCCTACGACTTTCTTCCTGGATGGCCTGAGAGTTTTCGTGGATGCCTTGCTTAACCATTCTTTTTACCTGGTCCTTTATCCTAACATCTTGCTGTTTCTGTTCATCCATTATCTTCCTGAATTCGTCACTGTTTGCCGTCCTTACACTGTCTAAATCTTTTACCACTTGGTCTCTAGTCATGCCCCAAGCATTTTTACCTTCAGAGATACTGGTGTCTAGCCTAGTCATTATCACTGCCTTTTCTCTCTCCACTAACTCCAACCTGTTCTTCAACTCACCATTCTCTGTAACAATTTTCTTCTTAACTGTCTCCAAGCCAGTCACTCGGTCCTCCAAGTTCTTGATTTTGTTCAATAGCATGTAGCAAAATTTTCCAGTGTCCTCTGCCGTCCATGTTTTCATGAAACCGGGAAAATCCGGCTCTCCCTCCGATTCGTCACTCCCGCCTTTATCACCCCTCTTCCTCAGCCCCCTTGTCACCTTCATTAACCATCTTCCCCACCTATTTCCTCTTGTAGCTGGAACCAAATATCTTGCCTCTTGTGCTGGGTAATACACTTACATATGGCATATACTTTTACCCACCATACTGAGCCGAGAACTTCCCGCGCCGAAAACAACAATATTGTGCGGTCTCTTCCGATGATTCACTCACACCCTCTATTATTAGTCACTAATTTCCCACTTGCCAGCCGAAGTTTACTTGTTTTTTATCACCATCCTTATCCCTGGTGTCCCCTTTACATATGAATAAGAGATAGATTATAGCTCACTCCCGCCTGCAACCATGTAAGTAGAAATCAGCTGGAGCCTGTGGACCGCTTCCTCTCGAGTCAGCTGATGTGTGTGTGTCTACACTAATTGTGTGTGTGTGTGTGTGTGTGTGTCTCGTTCGTCAGACCAGTAAAGTGTAAACAAAGCATTACACAAGAGATATGAATCGATTTGGTCAAGATTACTTGGTTAACCCTTCCAGCCCGGGTGTCTGTTAATAGGCAGTAAGCTTTCAAGCCTATTCAGCTTGGTCTGAACGCCGTGCGTCCGACGCATGTAAACAAAGCCGATCGTTGCGTCACCGCACCTCCGAAAACAAGAAGGAGACGTCGGATCAATGTTATTGTTGTGACGTAAGACGAAATTAGTGTCTGAAAAGCTCCGATATTGTCAACATCGTGGACAAATTTGCTCCACTGAAATCATCATCACAACTGAACCAGTTGATTTACAGAGCTCTACTCAACGCCAGTCTACAGATTGAAAACAGCACTACGTTTATAGATGCATGGGAAATTTCTAGCAGTTAAAATAAACAAAAATACGATAGCCTAGGCCTAGATGTTTTTCGGCCAGATCGCCCAGATACGACCTCCGTCCTTTGGAGGACCAGCCCGGGCCACGAGGGTTAATATACGTTTATTATATATACCTGGGATATTCTCACTAATTTCGACGTAAGACGAAATTAGTGTCTGAAAAGCTCCGATATTGTCAACATCGTGGACAAATTTGCTCCACTGAAATCATCATCACAACTGAACCAGTTGACTTACAGAGCTCTACTCAACGCCAGTCTACATATTGAAAACAGCACTACGTTTATAGATGCATGGGAAATTTCTAGCAGTTAAAATAAACAAAAATACGGTAGCCTAGGCCTAGACGTTTTTCGGCCAGATCGCCCGGATACGACCTCCGTCCTTTGGAGGACCAGCCCGGGCCACGAGGGTTAATATACGTTTATTATATATACCTGGGATATTCTCGCTATCCAAGCAGCTCAGTTGAGGTTTTGTGATTATCTATAGCCTAGGCCTAGGCCTATTAATAGATTTCCGGCCCCCTTATATGAATACAATATCCAGCAACGGACTTTTTCATGCAACGGACTAGTAACGGTCCCATTTAGTCCGTTAAATCGAGGTTCGAGTTATATGTAAACTGTGACATGTGTTTAATTATAAAAGGTATAATGTAAGCAGAAGAATATAAGGCGGGTACCATTAACCCGGCAAGCGCTATAGGCCTAACGGAAGGCTTCCTATAGGGAACGCGATAGTCCTCACGGAAGCAAGACCATAAAAAAAGCCTTCCATAAAAAAAAAGGGCCTATCAAAACAAAGGAATTTGTCTCTAGGTGAGATAATTCCCCTCCAGTACTCATCCATGTAAATCTCACCCACCCCCCTCCCCTCCTTCCCCACCTTATTCCCCCCTCCCTCCCCTCCTCAATTATCACCTATTTTTCCTCTTATTATCATCATTTATCGGTTATTTTTCTCTCCCGCGATAATGTAGCACAAGTGGGTTGCAGAAAAGATCGTTATGCAACACCCAGACACCGGCCCACACCGCCCCGCTCGTCTCAGTTACCTCACAGACAGCGAGAGAGGAGGGTTGCCTGTGGCTCTCTCTCGCCTGAGATTATGACCGGGTGGCCAATATCTTCGTTTTTCACCACCCAAATGCTTTTCCCATTTATTTTAGCACTCTTGAAGGTTCATATATACATCATATATGTAAAATAAAAGCATACCGAAAACAAATAATGCTCTATATTGTAAATATAACTAATTCTGTCAGAATCCAAGGCTAGAAATGCACAAATAACTACCCTAGCCCCTAGGTCTATTTAGCGCTTGTCAGGTTAAAGAAGCCTTATTTCAGAAAAAACAGAATTACTGATATGTGAATATATACTGGTAAACGTATATCACAAAATTAAAATTAACATCTAGTTACACATTTATAGTTGCAATAATATATAGGCATTGCTATGTAACAGATATAATGTAGTAATAACACTCTTGTTATATATTTCAGATTGTGTGTCCTGCCAACTTTACATGGAACTTAACATGCCCCCCCCCTTTTTCTCATTTAAGGAGACTGGTAGGGCACACCTCTTATTACATTACAGAATTGGTAATAAAAACATTGAACAAATATATCAATCTACTTATTGGCCTCAGGGGGTATGTTCTAGCCTTAAAGCTATGCATGGTAATTTTGGTCTCTCCAGATGTACTGACAAATATCTGGATAGGAATGTATTGCTAGAGGACCATAGACCCGTATGAGTGATATCCTCTACTGAGAAGTTATTGAGGAATCTAATGGTAGTGGCCCATTTGCGTACATCGTGAGCTTTTGCAATTACCTGAGGTTCAGCTTCCTTAATTACATCTACAATAGTGGATGCTAACACTTTCTTTCCACCTTGTTGAACCATCTGGAGAAACCCACAAATGTGCCTTATTATTAGGAATAACAGACTTAAAGTAGGTATATAGTGCCTTAACTGTACATAGGGCATGGTGCACCTTTCCTCTTTTCAAGGCAGGAATAGAGAAAGGTGTAAAAATATGTTCCTGGTGCTCATTTTTTGTGATGAAATCTGGTGCAGGGGCAATATGTACAGAGTCATTATTAGGGGCAAAACTTAGACAGTTTGGAGACCTTGCCATGGCTGCTAATTCTGAGACCGTATGGCCAGTAGCTAGGGCCATCAGAAAAACACACTTCTTAAGTTTCTTGTCTATATTTGGTTTCACCGAATAAGACCTAGACTGTAGTAAAGTTAGGACCTTCGAGATTGACCATTGAGGAAGCAATTGACGATTTGGGGCTCTTGAGTTTAAAACAAGCTTTCATAAAACCCTGTTCGTCTTTCTGGGGTAAAGATAAACCAGTGAGTGCAAAGAAGGGTTCCTTTATTGCTGATAAGTGGTTTCTAAGTGTGTTAACTGCTAGTTTTTTAACATCAAACAAGTAATTTAGGTGCTTCAATAACAAAGCAACCGATGGAGTCTGCTGGTTTGACTCTACAATCCAAGTTGTAAATTGTTTCCAGTGAGAACTATACTGTCTTAAAGTAGAAGCTGTGTACTGATTTGTGAGCTTGTCCGTGACTTCCTTGTCGTAGGACGGTAGCCACTTGGATTTGAGAATGTCCACATAGCAAAATTGAGCGAGGTCTGCAGGTTTCCAATTTCTTCCAAGTGGAAATGGGTCAGGGGGAGTTTCAGAGGTTTGTTGCACCACTGAGTAAGTTGCGTGTACCACACCTGTGTAGGCCACATTGGGGCAACCAGGGTTACTTGACCCTGGAACGACCTGAGGTGATGGATGATTCTGCACATCAGTGAGGTGTCTGGTGGGGGAAAGAGATAAATCGATGTCCACCTGTTCCAATCCACTGTGAAGGCATCCGGACCCCCTTCTCTTGTCTTGAGATCCCGAGATATGTAAGCTTGGAGCTTCGTTGATTGAAGAGATGCGAACAGATCGATTTGAGGTGAAAATGGCAGAACTGAGTGGTTGAATGCTTCTTGTTTGAGAGCCCATTCCACTGAGGTACTCTTTCCCCTGGACAGAGCATCTGCCCACAGATTGGAGACTCCTGGTAGATATGTTGCATGGATTATTATGGAATGTTTTTGGGCTAGAAAGAATATTTTTTCTGAGAGATCCTGGAGAACCCTGGACCGGGTGGAGCCCTGTTTCTTCAAGCAAATTACAGAGGCCATGTTGTCCATCCGGAATGCAATTGACCTGGAGGTCAATGATATCGCATGATCTCTGAGAAAAAACAGAGGAACTGCTAGCTCTTTGGCATTGATGTGACACTGATTTAATGTGGTCCATTTTCCGTGGTTCTGATGACCTTCCGTAGACTGATAGCCCCATCCTATCAGACTCGAGGCATCTGTGTCTACCCATAGGGTGGGAGGTGGATCTGACCAATGTGTCACTGATTCCCGTACCTGAGATTTTGGCCAAAACTACAGGAGATGTAGGATTCTCTTTGGGATGACGAGAGGGCAATTGTGAGGTGTTAGGGGGAAAGCTTTGTTGCCTAGCCAGATTAGTCTCTAGGGGCACTGTAATTTGGACCCAATTTAACGAGCCTATCAGAGATTCCCAAAGTTTCCTGGTTATAGTCTTTTCATGCAATACTCTGAACAGTTTTACTTGCAGACGTTTGACATTGGTTGGACTCTGTTTTATAGTCATAGATCTTGGGCAAAGAGGGTAGTAAAGAAGGTCCTTACATGGCTCTGGTTGACAAGACCCCGCCTCAGAGCTCAGTCCAACAAGATACAACTATCCCCAGAACTAGAAACAGTAATAAACCAAATGTTGACAGACAATGTTGTGACTACCGTACCAGAAGGCATGCCAGTTTTTCTATCCCGCATGTTTCTCGTCCCAAAAAGGGACAGTCTACAACTAAGACCTGTGATAGACATGTCCCTCCTCAACAAATCAATGCACAATATGAAGTTCAGAATGTTAACTATTTCCCAAGTAAGGCTAGTTCTACAACCGAAGGTCTGGATAATTACTCTAGACCTCAAAGACGCCTACTGGCACATCCCAATAGCAAAGAGGTATCAAAAGTTCCTGGCCGTCCCATTCAGAAACAAAGCAGTAATGTTCACCAGAATGCCTTTCGGCTTGAACATAGCCCCCAGAATTTTCACCAAGATAGTGAAACAAGCACTTCTCCCTCTACTCAACGACGGAGTGAAAATACTGTTCTACCTAGACGATTGGATGATTCTCGGGTCCTCCCCACTCCATTGCCAAGAACAAACCTTGAAAGTCATACAACATATAACAAAGTTAGGCTTCAGAGTAAATTTGGAGAAATCAAATCTCACTCCTACTCAATCAGCAGAATGGGTAGGATTAATCTGGGATACACAACTCCAGACTATAAAACAGAGTCCAACCAATGCCAAACGTCTGCAAGTAAAACTGTTCAAAGAATTGCATGAAAAGACTATAACCAGGAAACTTTGGGAATCTCTGATAGGCTCGTTAACCCTCTCACCACGGAAGGGCTCTTGAACGCCCATAAAAAAGCATATAACAGGTACCCGGAAGGCCTCTTGAACGCCCAGTGGTTGAAAGCCTGTGAGCTTCGTGTGCGAGGCGTCGGTCCGACGCATGTAAACAACAGCCGGCTGGACCGACGCCCCGCATCTCCGGCCACAAGAAGGAGAGCGTCGCTTGTTCGTGTGTGCCTGTATGTTGTTGTTAAGTATCGAAAAGTGGTGTAAAGTGGCTGTTTTGGCCATAAAGTTATCTCCAATGAAATCATCATCACAGCTCAACCAGTTGACTTAGAGAGCTCTACTTAATGCCATTCTACAGGTAAATAACACAGCTACGCTTGGGGATGCGCGGGAATGCGGGAAGCAGTCTGATTAACGAATATACGGTAGCCTAGCCTAGACGTTTTTCGGCCAAAACACCCGGGTTTCGAGGAATATATATATAATACATAGCCGGGGCTGGAGGGTTAAATTGGGTCCAAATTACAGTGCCCCTAGAGACTAATCTGGCTAGGCAACAAAGGCAACAAAGCAGTTCAGAGGCCAATGACGAGAATTTACCCTGAACTGGCCTGTCGGATGTAGGGCTAGTTCTCTGTTGATGGCCTCTCGAAAATCTATTTTTTTGCACTTTGGGCAGGTTGGTGAGTGCTGGAGGGTTGATGGTGACCATGTGGTCTCTGGTGTTTGTGAGCGTGTTGACTTGTCAGTTGGGATCTCTGCTGTGACCCATAGTTCTGTTGCTTATGCTGAGGTCGTGTGTAGGATGGTGGTTGAGACCTTGGTGCAGCTCGACCTCTGGGCTGGTAGTGTCCCCTGTTTGACGAGTTACCCCTATACGCCTGAAATGTATGTGAAACTTCCGAGAGGGGAAATGGGGTCTATCTTTTCCCCGTTGTGATTGAGAATGAGAGTGGGACTTATTAGGGTGTTTCTGCATGTATGCAGAAGACTGTCTAGACGCAGCCATCTCAGGTCTGAGTAACAGAGCATGGACCTCATTCCAGGTCGTTTGTGGGATCAATCTGCATGTGAATAGAGGTGACAGGCGAACTCGAGTAGCAATATCTTTGGGCATATTCTTGGACAAGTAGATATGTAGATCCTGATTGCTGCCTCAAAGATAGCAATCTTGACATCTCCAGTGGTCATCAGAGAGTTAACAAGTGAGGCTCTCCTGATAAAATGAAGTGCAGCCCTGGAGTTTTGTTCGGGGATAGAATCTGCTACTTCCCTCATGGCTTGTGCAAGTTTTTGCTGTGTGATAAAATTTGACAGCAATCTATGGGCTCTTTGCCGTAGTCTAAAGTCCTTGTCAATCAGTGCGGGGGTAGGTGTATTGATCATGGTGTCATTAGTTGGTTTACACACTATTTTGGGGGCTCTGAGGTATTCCCAGAATTCCTGGGGAATAGAGTCGGAGTTGTATACATACATAATGGCAAATTGGTGATTCTCTTGTGGTAGTTTCTGGGGGGTAGCATCCCCATTGGACAAGGCAAATTTCTCTGCTTCAGACACCCATTCAGACCATGGGCCATAGCCTAGAGTTGAGACCTCTAGCATCGGAACTTTGTTCTCAAACATCTTTGTGGAGCAACCTACGGATTTTGAGAGATTAGAGAGAGATTTAATGGCATTGTGTCCATCCGCTTTATTCAAATCCGACCAAGGTTTGAAGCGCTTACCCGAAGGCACCGTGAGTGTCTGTGTGTAAGTAAAGTACTTAGCATCCAACAGAGATGGGAAGGGTTTTATGATTACAGTGGAGCCCCCATCCTAGCTGCTAATCGGTTCCGCAGAAATAGAGCTAGGATTGAAACAGCCAAGATCGGGGCACTGTTCTTATGGGGAAAATTCAATCGGTTCCGTGCTCATGCCAAAATTTGCGTCTTTTTCTATTTTTTGCCTACGAAAACATGTTTTATTGTACACAAATTAAATTTTATGCATTATACTGTATCATATAATACACCATAGAATAAGTTTTTAATAACTAGAAAATAAAAGGCCCAATATCTAAACAATTACCGCACTTTTTCCCAGTGTTAGGCTATGAAAACATGTTTTTTGTCTAGGCTACATCAAGTTACTGTATTTACAGGGTGTCAATCCAGAAAATATGAATTGTGTTATCATTATGGTTTATTATTTTGTTATCATTATAGCGCGGCGAAGGCGCGAGCTCTAGGGGAGTCCGGGGGCATGCCCCCCAGATTTTTTTTTTTGAGAATTTAGGTGTCTAAAACAGTATTTCCTGCAATCAAAAAAACAATCAAGATGGAAAATATGGATACCAAAATTGTCAATTTGGGGGGGGGGGGAGTTTCTGTTATCATTATACAAAAAGTTCATTTGCGTTATCACTAAAAAAAACAGCGTTGTTAGGCTAGGCCTAAAAAAATTCGCATGATAGAAACAATGCCCCAATCTACAGTATTTATGGTTAGGACTGTCATTTAGCCATGTCTATATTATTATTTACAATGCATAAGATTTAGGCCTAGGCTACTTGAATAATTATTATTCAAGTAGCCTAGGCCTAAATCTTACGCATTGTAAATAATAATGTAGACATGGCTAAATGACAGTCCTAACCATAAATACTGTAGATTGGGGCATTGTTTCTATCATGCAAAATTGTTTAGGCCTAGCCTAGGCCTAGGTTCTAAATTCGTCCAGCCACCCCTCAAGTACCCATTTCGCCCCAAATACATCCAATAAATACATATTATGAGGAAAAGACGTATTATGAGAAGATTACTTACCACACATATTTTATTATAAATCATTGTCATATTTAGCCTAGCCTAGGCTAACATCGTCTAGGCTAGGCAATTCAATCGCTTTCGTCCGACATGGACTGGTGTTTGCTGTGTTTTGAGCATGAAATTCCTTCATTGCAACCACCAGGCCAACCATCCCTATCACTAGATGTACTAGAGGTTATAATAAACGCGAGAGATAAGGGGTTCAGGCACAAAAAGGCTTGCAAACAGTTGTTTTGTCAACACAGATACTAGCTAAACTGCAAGCGTCTGCTTAGTGATGACGTCATACAAAGATGGCGGCATCTTGCGCATTTGACGAACGGATCTCGGATTCACTCGGATTTCGTCTCTAAACGGCAAGCTACTGGCAGATTCTTTCGTTATGTTAAAACAAAATTATTGTTTTTGTTTGTTTTCTAGTTTTATGTCGAGTTTTTTGTTATTTTTGCTATTTTTTCGGGTTTTGGCTGGGATTTTGATGCGAGGAATGAGGCTTTTGGCGCGAGAATTGAAATGGGGAATATTTGGTGTGTGGTGCGAGGATTGAATCAACGAAGACCGGTGTAGCGAGGATGGGGGCTCCACTGTACGTCCAGTACTTGGCCTTGTGCGTCTTTTGCACATACAGTAAACCCTCGCCATCTCGGACCTCTAGAAGTCGGAAACCCGTACTAGTCGGACTGGCTACGGCCTCTCGGACATGCGCTTCCGTATTTCGGACATTTCCGTCATCGTTCCGACAGTCTCTGACGTTGTCGGACTTTATATAAGTATTCGGAAAATGTCCGATATTATATTTTTCAATTCCATTGCATTAGAAATGATTCAAAGATTACAAGAAGTCCAAATAAGACATAGTTATGTTAATGTATAAGGGAGTTACGTAGATGCATTAGAGAGATAGATAGATAGAAAGAGAGTTACAGAGGGGGAGTGAGCGATAAACACGAACTATTATGAGACGGACTTAATTAGTTCTGAAAAGACAAAGGAGACTTTTATATTGACTCTTTTTTCATGTTATTATTTGTGTGCTAGAAGGATAATATTGTTTTCAATTACATTGCATTAGAAATGATTCAAAGATTACAAAAAGTCCAAATAAGACATAGTTATGTTAATGTATAAGGGAGTTATGTAGATGCATTAGAGAGATAGATAGATAGAAAGAGAGAGTTACAGAGGGGGAGTGAGCGATAAACACAAACTATTATGAGACGGACTTAATTGGTTCTGAAAAGACAAGATAGATAGAAAGAGAGTTGCAGAAGGGGAAGTGAGCGATAAACACGAACTATTATGAGACGGACTTAATTGGTTCTGAAAAGACAAAGGAGACATTTTTATTGACTCTTTTTCATGTTATTATTTGTGTGCTAGAAGGATAATATTGTTTTCAATTCCATCGCATTAGAAATTATTTATAGATTACAAAAAGTCCAAATAAGACATAGTTATGTTAATGTATAAGGGAGTTAGTTAGATGCATTAGAGAGATAAATAGATAGAGAGAGAGTGGCTAGGGGCGAGCGAGCGATAAAATACTAACATATACGAGACGGACTTATGTTTCTGAAAGACAAAGGAGACATTTTTATTTACTCTCTTTTTCATTTTATTATTTGTGTGTTAGAAGGGTAATATTGTTTTCAATTCCATCGTATTAGAATTGATTCATAGATTAAAAAAAGACCAAATAAGACATAGTTATATATATGTATAAGGGAGATAGATGCATTAAATAGATATATAAAAAAAAAAAAAAAAAAAAATCAATTTCTCTGGTGACGCGGACTTTCCTCTTCTAATTCGGAATTTTCCCTCTCTTAAGTCGGACATAAGTCGGACTTCGGACATCTCGGACTGGGTCTCCCCCCAATTAGTTCGAGATAGCGAGGGTTTACTGTAGATGTCTAAGCTCGTCCATTTCAATAATCCACTCCTTTGGGACTGGTATCAAATCTGGATGGCCTGTGTCAGCATTGTCAGGTGTTACTACTGGTATTTGTTTCCAGTATCGGGATTCACCAAATAGTAGAGGGAGAGGTTTATTGATCATTTCAGGTTCCTGCTCGATGGGTGGGGGGTGAATATGTGATAGGAAAAGGTTGTTGAGGATACCAGCAGCTTGAAGACTAGTCTGAGTGGAGGTTGTAGGAGTGGTTGATTTTTCATGCGTGGGTTGTTTGGGCTGGACAGGTATCTGAGCTAGTGGAACTGTGTCTGGTATGGCAGGTTGTAACATGGATGGGGCCAGAGACCTACCTTGGAGCTCTAGGATAGCCTTATCTAAATACGCAAATTTCTGTTCAACTTTCTGTTCAAATTTTCCTACCAACTCATTGTTCATAGATTTAAGAAATACCTGAAGTTCACCAAAAGGATCACCAGGACTGATGAGACTCTTCTTCACTTTGCACTAATGAAGAACCCTGGGATTCATTGTCAGTCCAAACCTCCTAAATATGGTTACTGGTATCTAAATCAATACACTCTACAATATCATTGTTTATGTCCCAAGGTGTTGGGATATCCTTATGAAGTACTGTTTCATGTTTTGCCCCAACCGTACTGTACCCAAAAATGTCTGGAGATGTCAGAGAGGGATTTAAACAAACTGGTAAGTCCGAAGAAGGCTGAATAGGTGAGTAGTCTCTGGGATTATGTACTTCAGCTTCAATGTTCATTTTAATCATTCAAGGGTGAAATAAAGTGGGAGGGGTCAGTAATGGGGTTGACTCAAATTGCTGTTCCATAGTATCAGGTAACTGTACTAGGGAGGGGGACTGCCATCCTCAGAATTTTGATCAGTCAAGGGGGTAGCTGAGACAGGTAATTTATGTTTAGCTGTAACAGGGTTAGCAGAGTGACTAGTCACCTTAGTACATGTCTGAGGATTGGAGGGATGTGGGGAAGGTGGCTTTTTAGTTTGGGATTTGCTTGCTTTCTTCTGTCTTTTGCTGGAAGACTGAGCTGACTGAACTCTGTCTTTTCCTGTCAGATGCAGACATTTTCTTGTCAGAAGGAGGGGCAAAGCTAGGAGCTTTAGATAAGGATATTTCTAAAAAGCTTACATACTTTACATCAGTAATACCTGGAGTTTTCTTGTGGGTACCTGAAATGTAAGATTTTACAGAACCCCACACAGTTAATAACACTTGTTTGCATGTGTCCGAGGCTAGAAATGTTTTTGGGTCATGGTACATAGATACATAATAATGGCACTTCTCACACACTTTAGGGTTCCACATAGCACTAGTCCTATTGATACATTTTACGTGAGAGGTGCAGCGTCTATGAGCTGTGAGGGCTAGTTTGGTACAACCCTAGTGTGAGCAAATGTTAATGTCCACGGGTGTGTCGATTTCCTGAAGCGTAATCTTGTTTATCTTGGCTGATGTGGGACCCGGGGAGGGGAACCCTATGAAGGAGTTCTGGTCTTCCAGTTTGAGGACTCCTCCTGCGAAACACCCCTTATATTCTTCTCCAGGTGCATAAGGACCCTGAAGAACAAGAAGATAAGAAACAAAGGGGGTTCTTTTAGAAAGGGAAAGAAAAACTTGTATTTGTTCCCTGGAAATTAATAAAATAATTAATTAATGAGATTACACTTAGCCGGTGAACCGGAAACGTCTAGTGTTATGACAAGTGAACTCATCTTAAAGATATAGGTTCTTTTAGCGGGGTGAATTCAGCTGCTGCTGTGGTTATCACTTGGCTTGATTGTCCAGATTCTTCTTTGGTAAACGTAGCACCTCACCTGAGCCTGTGGATCATACCAAGGAGTCAATGTTGCATAATGAGATGGAAATAATACTTATTAGGCCTACTTAACTTAGGCAAAGTAGTATCTAGCCTTGTATTGTTTACTTTAAATAAACTAACTAGATAGAAGTACTATTTAAGCTCTCGTATCTATCGTAAGTCTGATAGTAATGTCTCTAATATGTTAAGACATCTTTATTATAGTATGACCAAGCCTAGAGTACCTGGCAATAATTTCTATTTGGGCATGTTTAGGTAAGGCCTAGAGTACCCGGTAAATGGCCTACTGGTGTCCGTGCTTGGTTGCCAGTGGGCTTGTCTTGGTACCCGGGTTTGTCATCGTCGTGACAGACTCCAGAGTACCCGGCTATGGCCTATTAGTACCCGGAGCTGTCTAGGTAAGGCCTAGAGTACTCGGTAAATGGCTTACTGGTGTCCGGGCCTGGTTGCCAGTGGGCTTGTCTTGGTACCCGGGTTTGTCATCGTCGTGACAGCCTCCAGAGTACCCGGCTATGGCCTATTAGTACCCGTGGCTGTCTTTATAGTTTATATGGGTTATAATACCATCCGGGAATATTGGTACCCGGGTCTGTCTTAGTTTTTTAACAGTCTCCAGAGTAACTGGCCATAGCCTATTGGTACCCGGGACTGTTTTTTATACTTGTTCTGGTATTATAAAATCGTCCGCCATATAGGTACCCGGGTCTGTCTTTTACCGGCAGTATTGAGATAAGGTCTAGGGTACCCGGGGCTTGAGAATTCTCAACAACGCCATGGACTTTGCACTCGTAAGGTAAGGCCTACTCGGCCACGAGTGCTATTTGGCGATCCTTTATGTAACTTTGTACATGTTTTTTAAATTCTTATATCTTTGTAAGTCAGTGAGATATAAATATGTTTTTTAAATTCTTATATCTCAATTTTTATATCTACTGTATGTAAGTCAGTGAGATATAAATATGTTTTTTTTTAAATTCTTATATCTTTGTAAGTCAGTGAGATATATTCAATCAAGATATTATTTGGAGTACTCTGGCTACTTGTTGTAGGCCTACTTGGTACTCTTTGGAAAACATAAATATGAGTGCCTAAAAAGTAGTAAAAATAGGCTACTATAAAAAGGTTGATATTGCATTTGACATCACAATATTATGTCATCAGCTACTGTATAAATATTTGGTGGTTAACACTGAAAATAATGCCATATAACTGTCTTTAAGGCCAACAATGTATGAAAAGGCACTCTTGATTGAATAATGTAAGGCATTAAGAATTCCACCATCACATAGAAAGTTTTGATGGTAGGTACTGAAGGTATTGCAGTTGATATGGTAAGAACCATTTATTTTCTACAATGTATGATAAATTAATGAGTAACTTAACAGTGATTGGTTATGAAAGTAACCCCTGGCCTGAGCACAACCATGGGGAGTACAAGCAAAGAATTAAAATTCTATGAATTTGACACTAACACTACTCAACACTTAAGGAAATAAATATCAGTTACAATGTTAATACACACTTTCACGAAAAAAAAGAGACACTGCAGCTAGAGAGCCAAGGCTTGTATGATAACAACATATAGTTGAAGCAAAGTGGCGTCCTGAATACACGATCGTCGACCAGCCTGGAAAACTAAGTCCTTGTTTATTCAGGTTTACAAATGAATACAATTACGAAAAATACATTCCTAAATGCATATACAGTGGAGCCCCCATCCTAGCTGCTAATCGGTTCCGCAGAAATAGAGCTAGGATTGAAACAGCCAAGATCGGGGCACTGTTCTTATGGGGAAAATTCAATCGGTTCCGTGCTCATGCCAAAATTTGCGTCTTTTTCTATTTTTTGCCTATGAAAACATGTTTTATTGTACACAAATTAAATTTTATGCATTATACTGTATCATATAATACACCATAGAATAAGTTTTTAATAACTAGAAAAAAAAGGCCCAATATCTAAACAATTACCGCACTTTTTCCCAGTGTTAGGCTATGAAAACATGTTTTTTGTCTTGGCTACATCAAGTAGCCTAGGCCTAAATCTTATGTATTGTAAATAATAATATAGACATGGCTAAATGACAGTCCTAACCATAAATACTGTAGATTGGGGCATTGTTTCTATCATGCAAAAATGTTTAGGCCTAGCCTAGGCCTAGGTTCTAAATTCGTCCAGCCACCCCTCAAGTACCCATTTCACCCCAAATACATCCAATAAATACATATTATGAGGAAAAGACGTATAAATACGTATTATGAGAAGATTACTTACCACACAGATTTTATTATAAATCATTATCATATTTAGCCTAGCCTAGGCTAACAAGGCATTTCAATCGCTTTCGTCCGAAATGGACTGGTCTATGCTCTGTGTTTTGAGCATGAAATTCCTTCATTGCTACCACCAGGCCAACCATCCCTATCACTAGATGTACTAGAGGTTATAATAAACGCGAGAGATAAGGGGTTCAGGCACAAAAAGGCTTGCAAACGGTTGTTTTGTCAACACAGATACTAGCTAATCTGCAAGCGTCTGCTTAGTGATGACGTCATACAAAGATGGCGGCATCTTGTGCATTTGACGATCGGATCTCGAATTCACTCGGATTTCGTCTCTAAACGGCAAGCGCCTGGCAGATTCTTTTGTTATGTTAAAACAAAATTATTGTTTTTGTTTGTTTTCTAGTTTTATGTCGAGTTTTTCGTTATTTTTGCTATTTTTTTGGGTTTCGGCTGGGATTTTGATGCGAGAATTGAGGTTTTTGGCGCGAGAATTGAAATGGGGAATATTTGGTGTGTGGTGCGAGAATTGAATCAACGAAGACCGGTGTAGCGAAAATGGGGGCTCCACTGTACAACTTACTATGCAATTAGACTCACTATGGGCTAAAAGCTGATGCGTTTAAGAGGGGCTATGGAAACTGAATAGGGGAGCAAGGAATCTGTGTTGTTTCCTGATGGGCGGCAGTCGAGAGAGGTCGCTCCTGGGCAGGAGGAGGTATGAGCCACGTTCATGGGAAACAGAGGAAGATCGGAATGCGCTGAAGCGCGGTGTTCAAACTGTTAATTTTTTTCTTTTTTCTTTTTACTTTTCAGTGGCTCCGTCTCAATGATGTACCTTAGGCATGATTAAGGGGTACCCCCTAAGATGATCTTGGTTCTCGACCGTCGTAATCGAGGTTAACCCAGGCTCTGAGGAGCCCGGACCGAGGCCATATTATCATAGGCTCTTACGTCATTGACGTAAGGAGCCACCAATAAATTACGCACTGGCAACAATTCCTACATAACAATCATAAACACATACATCCCTCCCCAAACATCCCCTACAGTATCCAACAAATACAGACCACAACTACAACAAATCACAAACACCCCACACATCATCCTAGGTGGTGACTTCAACGCAAAGACGTCGGCCTGGTTTGTCGACAACCCGGACACAGACAGAGGGCTGGTCCTACAATGCCAATCAGATAACCTTTTCATCCTCAATGACATCCATCAACATACCCATACTCCCCACCAAGCCCTCTACGACCCATCATCTCCAGATATCACCTTTTGCTCCCCAGAACTCGCCCCCACAACATCCTGGAAGGTGGTTAAAACCTTAGGCTCTGACCACCTCCCGATCATTATCATCACCAAAACCAGACTCACCCCAGCTAGCCACAGACACACTTACACCAATTATAAAAGAGCTAACTGGGAAGCTTTCACAAATGAGACACAACAACACTTTGAAACTCAGCGCACCCATCACTATCATCAACAATGCTGTCCACATATTCAACACAACTATCCAAAACGCTGACAAGAAACACATTCCAAGAGGTAACAGAAAAAGACACAACTCCAACTTCTCTCCAGAAATTCAAAACCTCATCAGACAACGCGACACACTGAAACACTCCCCAGCACCCCACACACAAGACATCACACAACAAATCCAAGCACTCAACACCCAGATTAACAACAAAATACAAGAACAACAAACACTAAATTGGAATAACTTCCTACAAACACTTGATCACAAAACAAACCCCAAAAAACTACAAAACACTAAACAGCATCACACTTTCCAACAGCAACACAACACAATCACATGCTGCAATCACAACAACAGACTCTACTCCTTCATGTAAACAACAAGCAAACACTCTCATTAATCACTTCTCTCTTGTCAGCCACCTAAAACCCCATTAAGACGACCGACGTGTCATCCGACGTAAGAGACAATTCCCCACAGACCCTGACTATGCACCCTTCACCAACTACCAGACAAAGCACATCATCAACAATCTCAAGCACTCACCCGCCTGTGGCCTAGACAACATAAGCAACATACACCTCAGACACCTGGGACCACAAGGCATACAAGCACTCACTAACTTATCTAACTACAGTTATTCACACAACACAATACCAGACATCTGGAAGTACGGTATCATCATCACATTCCCCAAACCCAACAAAGACCCCATGCTACCCTCCTCACACCACCCTATCACACTCCTCTGCACCCCCTCCAAAGTCATAGAACGCCTTGTACTACAACTGGTTACACACGCCTTACCCCTTAGCTCCAACACAACATGGCTTCAGGCCACTGCACTCCACAAACACTCTTCTTACAGACCTTACACAAAGAGCTTTTGACAGCATCAACTCAGCCAGACCACCACACAGATCACTACTTGCCACACTCGACATTAGTAAAGCCTTCGATGCCATCCCCCGCCACAACCTAACAAACAAAATCTTCGACACAAACATGCACAACAACATAAAAAGGTGGCTGGCCAACTTCAGAGCACACATATCTTTTGCCGGTCAGTCATCTAGCATCAGAAATTTCCCAAACGGAGTCCCGCAAGGATCCGTCCTGTCGCCCACACTCTTCAATCTGTACATGCATTACATGCATTATATAAATACACCCAATACACCCCAAATAAACATAGCCTCCTACGCAGACGACATACACTCACATGCACACACCAAGACCTAGACACAGCAACAAGTCTCCTTCAACCCTATCTCAACACATTACATGACTGGTGCACTACAAACAGACTCAATTTAGCCCCAGTCAAATCCACTGCAACCCTCCTCACAAGCTGGACAGGAGATCACAAATACACCCCGCAACTCACCATAAACAACACATCCCTAACACACACACACTCACCCAAAATCCTAGGAGTAACATATGATACTCAAACGACATTGAATCAGCACACCACAAACATGAAAAAGAAACTGACACCCAGACTTAACGCCCTTAGGTCACTTGCCCACACACAATTTGGACACAACAAAGAAACCACCACCAAAATTTACAAACAATACATAAGATCAGTGATGGAATATACAAGCCCGGCCTGGGCTTCTAACCTAGCTGAAACACATCATAAGACCTTACAGACTATTCAAAATAAAGCCCTAAAAATCATCACAGGCTGCACAGCTACTACACCCACAGATCACCTTCATCAAGAAACCAAAGTCCTCAAGTCAAAGACCATCTGGACATGAGAGGCACTCAATTCCTGGCAACAGCCTCCACGAACCAACACCACCCACTACACTACATGGCAACACACCCACAGACACCAAGAAATATCAAAACAACACCCAGCACACAATATCACACACAAATACTATCTTCTCTCCCTCTCTGCTCACCCCAAACCAGCTTCCAGAAGCACATCCATGCTCAATCTCTCGCCGTTCCATCCACTCACTCATAGACAACATACAGCTGCAGGCATGACCTCCCGAAATCCATCCTTCTGAATCCTCCCTTCCTTGCGAGGACAGAGTCCACCTGGCCAGGCTGAGATGCGGACACCATCTAGCTCTTCTGAGCTATCAGAAGAGACTGGATGACTCCGTCGTCGACACCTGCCCGGGTTGTAACACAGCACCCCAAACCATTAAACACATCATAGCATTTCACACAACCACTTAGGCGGGTGCCTAACCCCGAAAGGGGTTAAAATAGGGGAGCTATCCCCCCCGCCAAAGGCGGCTTTCTAGGGCCTTTCCTAGCTGATGCTGAGAGGATTGGGTTCTAGTCATGTGGTGATGGGCTGGTTTATCAGAGTGAGAACTGAGCGATCTCTGCCATACCCATAGCTTACTCTGACTGTTCCTTTTACTTATATATTTACTAGATCTCAAGTGACGGCGTCTCTTCCGTCTCTTCCCAATATACCAAGATTGGAAGCCAAAGCGTCACATTTTTCCTATGCAACTTCAACTTTCTCTTCATAATTGCTGAGGGGCACAGGGCCCTGGGTGGGGCTTTGGTTTCCCGGGCGTTTCCGCACCCTCCTCAGCTCCCCGCCATGGAGTGGCTTCGGTCACCCAGCCTTTATTGTGGCCGGCAGGGAGGGTTCTCTGGGGGGCACTCGGTTATGGCCTTGGCCTTGCTCGGGGCCTTGGGGCTGTTCGGCCAGGCAGCTTGGGGAACAACAACAACAACAACACAATCTACAGTGGTCCCTTGCATTTGACGATTTAATTAGTCTAGCCAAACCATCGCCAAAAGTGTATTTCGCCAAACGTAGATTATAGGTTTGACTCCTGTAAGGAGATAAAGAAAACCTAATATTTAGTAGTGGCCCCGTAATCATTGACGAACATGCCTATTACATAAGGCATCCTCTTCAAACACTAATCCGCCGTAGTTTTGAATCTACCGCGCAGAGCATTTAAAAACTGAGGAGCCTTCATCATGAGCGCACGCGACCTCACTCATGGCTTCAGTCATTATGAATTGGGTTCTCACTACGAAAAAACTTCGTAAAAAATAAAAAGAAAAAGAAAATAAGAATAACTATCCAATAAGCTTTCCATCATATCGTGGATGTACTTGTGTGGATTTCTGACCAGACGCTGATTCAGGCGTCATTCTTCCTTCACTGACATATCAAGTAAACCAAAATCCTTAATACATCAACGAATGGGAAGGGGACGGTCGGGAGGGCCCCAGTCGTCAATGATTACGGGGCCACTACTAAATATTAGGTTTTCTTTATCTCCTTACAGGAGTCAAACCTATAATTTATTAGTGGCCCCTCCATCATTGACGAACATGCCTGATTTCTAAGACTGGAGGGGGACATTCGTAATCATATCATAACTCTAGAAAAGCAGATAATAAAAACAACCACATAGTATTCTTACTTTGAAAATATATTTAATTAACGGCGTAGCCGAACAAATACAAGAAAAAGGGGGTTCAGGCAGGTGCGTGCTTCAAAGAAGCCTGCCTGACAAAAAATTGGTAACCCTGAAGATTCTGAACACAGATCTGTAGTTACAAAGGCACCCCACTCAACGAGTGGTGACAAAAAATAACAAGTTATAAGTTTACATGTGCACATAATAAACCCCAACATAAACTTGGAGATAAATTGCAAAGGAACTCCAATAATCTAAAACTAAATTGCTTTCGCAGCTAAACTACTCTAACAACACCGTTGTTTTGTACTTAACATTGTACTAGCACAATTTCTCACTGAGAAATTTTCATAACACATTTTAACCTTAAATTGTATCACAGCTCTCATACTCCGGCGGGGTCTAGGGTGTCCTGTGTCAACTGACTGCACCCCCCCCCCCCCCCCCCCCTTTCCCATGAAAGTAAACAAAAGTGACTGCAGGGCCGCCTAGACCCTCTGCCTTAAAGCTATACATGGTAAGGAAGGTTTGTCTAGAGCAACTGACAAGTATCTAGACAGAAACGTATGATTAGACGCCCACAACTGCGTGGACGCTATGTCTTCAACTGAAAAAATTTCAGGAAACGTAAAGAGGCTGCCCATTTGCGTAAATCGTGGGCCCGACCCACAACGCCGGGATTACTTTCTTTAATGACTTCTACCAGAAGAGAGGCTAATCGCCGTTTAAGTAAGCGTTTACCCGTACTTGCTACCCATAAAGCACCTTGGGGGTTGTGAGGAGCTACTCTCAAATATTTGGTTAGAGCTTGTACTGGACATAAATTATGATGCACCTTTCCCCTTTTTAACGCCGGCACCGTGAACTCAGAAAACACGTGTGCACTATGCTCATTCTTGGCTACAAAACCTGGGGAGGGTGCAATGGAAATACATTCATTAAGTCTACCAAACCTAAGACAATTAGGTGTGTTGCTCATCGCCGCCAGCTCAGACACTCTGTTTCCGGTGGCTAATGCCAAAAGGAAAACCGCCTTTTTTAAGATTAATGCAAAGTCTGCAGTATTTTGGTACAGACGAGAGTGAAGCAAAGACAAAGCTTTGTCCAGAGACCAAGTAGGCATGAGCTGACGGGGAGGTGGGCGGAGTTTAAAACATGCTCTCATAAAACCTGTTTCCTCCGCCACCGGTATGGAGAGACCTGTAAGGTCTAAAAAGGGCACTCTAATCGCAGTTAAGTGATTTTTTAATGTTACCACAGATAAACGTTTCTGCTCAAACAGATAATTTAAATAATTAAAAACTAATGCCACTGAGGGTACAGTTTGTTCTGTCCTAACGATCCAAGAAGTAAAGGCTTGCGAATGTGATTGATACTGTCGTTTTGTAGACTGAGTATATTGATTAAGTAATTTATTTGTCACATCTCTACCGTATGGTGCTAGCCACTTGGCCTCCTGAATGTCCATAATGCAAAAGTCAGCGAGGTCGCGAGGTTGCCAATCGCGTCTAAGTGGAAATACCCGACCGGGAGCGATACCGGGTCCGGGCACCACATTTTCAATTGCTGGTACCACAACTGCGCCGGCCACAGTGGCGCGATTAGCGAGACTAAGCCTCGATAATCTCGTAGTTTGTTCACTACGTGGCACATTAGTGACGCATCTGGCGGCGGAAACAGATAGATGGAGCTCCATCTGTTCCAGTCTGTCACTAGGGCGTCTGGCCCCCCTGCCGGCGTTTTCGCCCGGCGGGTGAGGTATAGATGGAGTTTGTGAGTCTCCTCGGACGCAAAAAGATCCACTTGTGGATGGGAGAGCTCTGCAATCATTAGGTTGAAAATGGGTTGCTTGAGCTCCCATTCTACTGTCGTGCTCTGTCGCCGGGATAGAGCGTCTGCCCAGACGTTCGCTACGCCTGGGAGATAAGAAGCGTGCAGATAAATATCTAGACTGTTGGCTAGAGCAAAAATCTCTTCTGACACGTTTAGCAACTTCCTTGACCTCGTTGACCCCTGTTTCTGAATACAGTGGACTGCATTCAGATTGTCCATTCTGAAGGCCACCGACTTGTCCCGTAACGCCGGGCCGTGAGCCTGAAGGAAATATAAGGGGACTAGTAATTCTTTGACATTGATGTGCGAGATTTCTAAGTGGGACCAAAGCCCCTGACCCTGGTGCCCCTGATTTGACTGAAATCCCCAACCTATTGTGCCTGACGCATCCGTGTCTACCCATACCGTTGGTGGAGGAGAGGTCCATGACATTATTGAGTGCAATGTTTCCCTCTTCGCCCAGACCGCTAGCAAGGTGTGGATTAATTTCGGGATGGGCCATAATTTTCCCGCCGGTAAGAGCGGGAAATATTTGTTGCCTTCCAATATTAATCGTTTTACTTTCAACCGGCCCAACTTGACAGTTAGTTGAATCCAGTTGAGAGAGCCGACCAGAGACTCCCAGACCCTCCGTGTCGTAGTCAGACTGTGAAGAAACCTGAACAGTTTCCTGCGAAACCTGTTGCGATTGTCCACACTCTGACTCAGAGTGAGAGCGGCGGTGTCCCAGACCAGCCCTATCCACTGAATTACTCGTGAGGGAACAAGGTTTGACTTTACCAGATTTACCTTGAAGCCTAGAGTTTTGACATGATTCAAAATGATATTGACATGTTTTATGCATAATTGTTGTGTCTCTGCCACCACCAGCCAGTCGTCCAGATACCACAACACTCTGATCCCTTGTTTTAACAATGGCATCAGGGCTTGCCGGACTAGTTTTGTGAATAATCGAGGTGCTAGGTTCAAACCGAACGGCATCCTCTGAAAAACAAAATTTTGGTGCCTGATCCGTAAGGCCAAAAACCTTTGAAATCTTTTGTTGACCGATACGTGCCAATAGGCGTCTGTCAGGTCTAGTGAACACATCCAACCTCCCGGCGGAAGTGTTAGCCTGATTTGGTGTACTGTTAACATTCTGAAAGATTCGTTGTGAATGTGAAGATTCAGATAAGACAGGTCTACGACCGGCCTCATCTGAACACTGTCCCTTTTGGGAACCAAAAATAGTTTGGACGTGAATACAGGGTAATTTGGGGGGACCGGGATGATGACATTCTTGGCAATCATTTCCTGGGCTAGTGACTCCACCTCTAAAGAAACAAAATTCGCCGTTGTCGGCTGACGTAATCGAGGTCGCCGGAGCCACTGCCAAGTGATGCCTTTGCGTGCCACCATCCGTGCCCAAGTGTTTAACGGCCATGCTTGGTGACACGTTCGGAACGACCCAGTTAGCAGACAAGGGTTCGCCGGCTGTACTACCCTCGGTTCCTCCGGCCTTAAGGTAGGCGCCGGGAGTGAGAGAGACTTTAGTTTTTTGATGGTGGGGTTGGTGCTGGCCGCTTCGCCGGCTGGCTGGTGTTGGTCGAAGACTGGCCCTGACCTGGTTTATTTTGGCCGCGTCCTCTCTGACCTGAAAACCTATTCTGTCTATGCCTGTACTGACCCTGGGGGGAGTGGGAGGACTTAGGCGGAAGAAATGGTTTAGATCCCCCTGGCTGGGCTTTAGTAGTAGGCCTGGGTTTGGGGAAGTTAAATGCAGGTTTCTTAGAAGGGGTGGGACTGTGCTTAACGGCCTGTGCCATATTGAACACCGTTCGCCATACTTCAGGGGACATTAAAGAAGGGGTAAGTACTGGTGACATCACCACCTGGTTAGCAATGTGCTCAGGTAGCTTGCGAACTAACGACATCCTAAGATCTTGTCGTGCTCGCACCGCCTCAAGCAAGGCGGTGCGTATGTCACCTAAGGATTGGATTGACGACTGAAGAATCAGTCGCCGGGATAACTCAACCGATCTTCGAGCATCCGCGTCTGCGATTGCCTGAGTAGATCGTAGTAAAGACTTAGCCACCTGCTGAGATACTATGTACTGTGAAAACAGGCGAAAAGCTTTTCCTCGTAGCCTAAATTCTCTGTCTAGGTGAGTAGGGGTAGGGGTAGTGAACGGGTCCTTCAGTTCACAAAGATTAATCTTAGGGGCAGCTAGGAAAGCAAACAAAGCCGCCGGGACTCCGCCGGCAGAACCCACCGGCATGGAAAACCATGAATGTGAGTCCTGAGGGATCTGGTGGGAAGATTTAGAAGTGAAAGTGGTTGCAAAGTTTTGAGCCTCTACCTCCCAATCCACCCAAGGTCCTGGACCCAACTGTCCCACCTTCAAAACTGGATTAGCTGCGTCGTCTGTGACGGTCCGTAAATCTAGTTCAGGAGTAAGAGCTGACAGAGTCTTAATATCATTAAACCCATCCAGCTTAGACCAGTCTGAAAATAGTTTTAAAGCTGAGGCAGGGGGTAAAGCAGGCTTAGAAGCATACACAAAATAATCCTGGTGATAATAACTAGGTATAGCCTTAATGTTTACGTCCAGAACATTACCTAAGGCATCCATGGCCCTTAATTTCTTTGACTTGTTGCCCTGGATAAACCACTCACGCGGTACCGGGAGTTCCCCTGACAAGGTAGGTTGGGCAAGCTCTGGTTTAGAGGGGTTCAAAAGAACCCATGACTCGTCTGGCCCATAAAGGAGGGGCATAGCTACCTTTCTAAGAGGTGCTTTGTCTAGAGGGGGTGGATTAACATCCGTTATGACCCTGACATTTGAAGTTGTCAATGCCGCCGTGGCAGGCTTAGTGCTCCTTGCAGGTGACAGAGTAGGAGGGTTAGGAATCTTAGATAAATCAATTGACGTCATCAGAGGCCGTACCGTAGAGCTTGTCGAGGGAGCCCCCAAGTCCATTGTGGGGTTTTCTTGTTGCTGACCAAAAAATTTAGATAAAGCATGAGTAAGCAACCCATCAATTTCTTGTGCTGTAACAAACTGGTTAGATGAAGAACTTATAGGAGAATCATTATTATCTCTTGCGGCGTCCAAGCCTGAGCCTGACCCTTGTCCTTCCATATCCGAAATTATTGAAACTTCGTCTTTTTCCTCCCGATCCTCCTGAGAAGACCCCGCCGAGGCAGGGGTACCTTGTTTCCAAGATAAGTCTGGGATAAAGGATGGGGTCGCCGCTTCCCTGTGGACGTCGGCTACTGTGTGACTCGTATGAGTCGGACGTGGGTGGTCAGACCGTGGTTGGGCAAACCGCCAAACACCAAGGCCCTGGCCTACGCTCTCTTGAGAGTCTGAAACATTCTCAATTATTGACCCTCCTGAACTTTCCATTTCCAGGGTTAAAATATTAATTGGCAACTCCTCTTTAGGGACAGGTGCTGCACTGGACTCAGAGGCCCTAACACAAACTTTGTCAGGTGTAGAGGTACGATGAGATGCACTAGACTTAGGGGAATGTCGAGAGGACTTCCGATGTGAATCCTTTTTTGAGGATTTATGGCTGCGGTGTGACCGCGAACTAGTCCTAGATCTGGAAGAATCTCCGCCGTGACCACTGGTGGAATCTTCCGTCTTACTCTTCTTACTCTCCGGCGAAGAGGCCCGACTAGAAGACTGTTGTCTGAGAGGTGACCTTGACCTAGATCTCGCCTGCGACGAGGAGGCGGATGCCGGGGGTGTAGGCTCTCTCGGGCGTTTAGTTGTAGTCGCAGACGATACAGAACCCTGACTAGTCTCCGTCGGCTTAACACTCGTGACTCTAGAGGAACGTTTAGGGGGAGGGTGTTCTGACAGCAATCTATCCCAAAGTGGGACGTTGTCACATTGAAGTGACTTATGCGCGACAATGGTAGTGTAGGCCGACATTTGTTGTCGAACCTCTCTCAACGCTACCGCCGCGGTCTTATCGTTATCACAAAACTTTAACAGCTAATTGAGATTGGCGATGGGCTGGTCTATCAGAGTGAGACCTGAGCGATCTCTGCCATACCCATAGCTTACTCTGACTGTTCCTTTTACTTATATATTTTCTAAATCTCAAGTGACGGCGTCTCTTCCGTGGATTGACCTCCCAATCTACCAAGATTGGAAGCTAAAGCGTCACATTATTCCTTTGCCCCTCAACTTTCTCTTCATAATTGCTGAGGGGCACAGGGCCCTGGGTGGGGCTTTGGTTTCCCGGGCGTTTACGCACCCTCTCAGCTCCCCGCCATGGAGTGGCTTCGGTCACCCAGGCTTTATTGTGGTCGGCAGGGAGGGTTCTGTGGGGGCGCTCGTTTATGGCCTTGGCCTTACTCGGGGCCTTGGGGCTGTTCGGCCAGGCAGCTTGGGGAACAACAACAACAACAACAACAGCTAATTGAGAACAAAAGGAACAATTATGCATAACCCAGAGACCCCTTGAACGGTCTAGACATTTAACACACCTTATGCAAAGGGTGTGTGCAAAAATAGGGATACCAGCACAAGTAGGGGTAATGCACAGGGCAAAAACTGGGGCCACGGTAGCCATGACAGAGACTGGTGGGTGAAAACTACCGCCGGGTCTGTATTGGTCCGCCGGAGCTCAGCTCTGGAAAAAACAAGAAAATTTCCAGGAATTAATGCTCATAAGGGTAATCCAACATGATCGCACACCAGTGTTAATAACCCGCCGGGTAACGAGATGCAAAGACACAACTAACACATCTCGCCACGCGGCGGGGTGTAAAGTCTAAACAAATCTTTTGCTAAAGAAAGTGAAGAATACCCTCTGATATAATGGTCCAGCATGGCACTTATAGTCTCTCGGAGGAGGTGACTGTCTCAAGATTCAATTTTGTAACAAAGCAACCCCCCCCAAAAGACGCCGGCCCTTGAATTATTATAGTAGAATAGCCCAGGGCAGGATGATACGAGATCTAATGTTTAACGAATTGTCCCAAAAGATCGCCGTAAGATCGAAGGCGGCGATACCTGATAGTATCACTAAATCAAATAGGTTAAAATGAATTTTGTAAAATTCCTTAATTCCTCCACCTAGGAGCACCCGCCGGGTGTGAGAATCGATATATAACCTAATTGAACCTTCAATCGCCGTAAATAGTAAAGGCAGCGATACACAGAGTATCACTATAATGGATCGGTTAACTAACTGGAAGACCTAAGTCGTTCATCTCACCCTACCCAGGTGCACCCGCCGGGTGAGAAGTTTTAAAAGTTAACCCCATAAGTTCCTGTCCCCGCTTCTTTGTAAAAGATCGCCGGGGAGGAAAGCCTAAACAACAGCTAGGTTTTTTCATGTGGTTGTCGTAAAACCAGGTAGAAAAAACTCCTAAAACGTATGTCCACAAGGACGCCGTTTTATATGGATGGGTACAGCCATCCCGCCGGGAATCAAAGGAGGCCTGAAACCAGGCACCCACAGAGACGCAGTCCTGGAGAGCCACAGACACCCCACCCGCCGGGGATACAAGCCAGTGTCAACAACCACGTGTGGCCCAACACTGCTCTCGGCCAGGATTTTTTCACGGTGAAACCGAGAAAAAACCCACCGGAAGGAAACCCACCCTGAACAGATACCATCTGAACAACACACGACACGAGGATAGCCACGCACGGCTAACCCAAGGTCACAACATAATCCGTGGAATTAGCCAATACACAACTAAACCAGGAAACAATTATAGTCCGAGGAATTAGCCAATACACAACTAAAACCCGGATACACATGACACAGTAGGGCATATTTATAAATAATAAATAATAACACTAGTACATGTGGCAAAGCTACGAGCGGCTGGCTAGGCCTAGGCAGACGGCATAAAAACAGTTGAAATATACACACACACTGGAAATATCACAACAGGAACCACCGCCAACACACCACCGAGCAATAACTTCCAACCCAGGGAAGACTGACTCGGGACCCAGAAAAAACTTCACTAAGTGAAGAAAAATACGCTGGGAACGTCAGAAAACACAGCTTACCTCATCAGAAAGATAAAAGGCAGCAATAATTAACGCGTAGTGAAAGCCGCCTGCATCACAAACTAACTCAACTGTGAAAAAGTTCACATGTCCACAACGTGACCACGAGGGTACATCCGAAATAGATGCCCCATACACTCGACCCAAAATACACTGCACTGCGGGCAACCAGCCCAGGACACTCCTGCTACGCCTATCCTAACCTTACTCGATACATCCTGGAGTAAACAAATGAGAAAAAACTCACTAGGGACGCAACGAATGCGGAACCAGCGGAGCGTGGGGAGGCACGTCCGGGCGGGCTGAGCGCAGAGCAGAGAAGGAAGAATGACGCCTGAATCAGCGTCTGGTCAGAAATCCACACAAGTACATCCACGATATGATGGAAAGCTTATTGGATAGTTATTCTTATTTTCTTTTTATTTTTATTTTTTACGAAGTTTTTTCGTAGTGAGAACCCAATTCATAATGACTGAAGCCATGAGTGAGGTCGCGTGCGCTCATGATGAAGGCTCCTCAGTTTTTAAATGCTCTGCGCGGTAGATTCAAAACTACGGCGGATTAGTGTTTGAAGAGGATGCCTTATGTAATAGGCATGTTCGTCAATGATGGAGGGGCCACTAATAAATAGTACTTTAACACCTTACGAGCGGCCTAGGCGGTAATTTATATGTACCGCCCAGCGGGGTGTTTTTACCCTAAATAGGGTTGTTTACGTGATCATTTTCATACCTAAATAAGACCCAAAGCGTAAAACAAGTATCTATCCCTGAAAGGGCATAAACAGAGCTTTCCAATGACACCCCAACCATCCTTGTACGACCGCTAGTTTTCTTGCAACAATCGCGCAACACGAGTGCAAAAACCATGTAATTAGGTAGTTTCCCTACATAATTCCCTGTGTAGCGAGTGCATGAGGGTGGGGGAGGGTGGGATTCATGTCAGTAGGTCCGCCGCGGTGGTCTGGAGCAGTCATACGTTTGCTACTCTCCTCCCACCACTTATCTCTCTCTCTCAGCAACATTACGTGGTGAAAATGGCACACGACATAAGTTGTGAACCGCCACTTAGTCCAAATTTCTTTCACACGACATAAGTTGCACGCCGCCAATAAAGGGTTAAATGGGAAAATTATCCATTAGTCTTTGACGAGGCCCGAGTTCACCCTTTTCAAACCGCCCGGCATGCGCATCGTCGATCGCCGACACACTCGGCGCCGTCTGCTTACTCTTTTTTTGCTAGAAGACATAGGCCTAGCCTATATATCTCTACAAAGAAATGACCTAACCTAGGTTAGATGTATATCAGGCAGTAGAACTCATTGTTATCTTGTGAATAGTCTTATTGATAAGGAATAACCACATAACCTTAGCAACAAGTTGCTAAGTCACTAGCTAGCCAGACCAAGAAATGGTCTAACCTAGCTTAGATATATATCAGGAGGTATAAATCACTTTTACCTTGTGAATGGTGAAGACTAGAATTTTCTATACCAACTGCTTTTCGATTGAGCAAAATAATGAAATTGGTTTTGGATCCGTGGTCACTTCATTGATTAATTATCGATTGGGCCCCTGAGTCAGCTGATGCGCGCGTGTGTGTTTGTGTTTGTGTGTCGCGGACTCTTCGGCACAATAAACAAAGCAAAACACAAGAGATATGAGGTTCACAAATCGGTTTGGTCAAGATTACTCTGTTAATATACGTTTATGAAATATACCTGGGATATTCTCGCTATCCAAGCAGCTCAGTTAGGGTCTTGTGAGTAGGCCTAAGCCTATCCATAGCCTAGCCTCGGCCTAAGAGTAACTCTCAATACGGCGCTCTACTGTAGCCTACAAGAAACATTAACAGCAATAAAAAAGACAATAGATAATAGATAACAGATTTTATTTACCATGAATTATTAAGAGTTAGGCCTGGTGAGACGAGCTTGCGGGCGGTGCATTCTGGGCCAACGCCATTCCGTGACGTCAGCATTCTCGCCAAAAGTGTATTTGAAGCGCCAAATTCGGATTCTGGTACCATATCCAACTTATCGCCAATACTGTGTTTCGCCAAGCTGAAACCCGCCAAACGCGAGGGACCACTGTACACTCCTTGAGAGCTCTGGAAAGCCCGACAGTGGCCATGGTCTTCCTTTGGGACTCTGGGCTGTTCGGCCAGGCAGCTTAGGGAACAACAACAACAATAACATGACCGCTTTGTTTTTAAATGGAATTGGAAGGTACTTTGGAAACCTCTTGGACTGTGTGTGTCGCGGACCGCCTGCCATGACAATTTTATTTTTTATTTTTTAAAGGTGGCTCAAAAGTGTGACTTTGGGGCTGATGATGCATTTTTACCACCATGCACTCCCTGCTCAATAGCTGGGCTAAGGTGGGTACCCTGATGATCAGGGACTTCAGTGAACAGTTGCCACAATTTGCTAAACCACCACAGCACTGGTGTCTGCCAAAGAGCACGAGTGCTCTACCAACTGCACTACGACTAATTGATAATTTTACCATTAAAAGTACTTAGTACCAGTACGAAGTACGAAGTACCAGTACTTCGTATTTGGGGAATTCCGTTTTGGCGGTAGTTTTGGCAGAGTAATTACCGCGTCAAATGAGAGAAGGGGAAGAAGTTGTATGCTGCCTTCATGGACCTGGAGAAAGCCTAGGACAGAGTATACTGGGGATATTGTAGACACCAATCGAGTAGGGCTCATAGGCATGTGATAAGGAGTTGCTGGAACTCCTGTTTCATTTGTCCGGCTCCTCTCACTGTTTCTGTTTGTGTCTCACTATTTCTGTTTGTGTCTGACCTACACAGAGAGTAATCCAGCTAGCTCTCACAAACACCCACTCCTAGCCATTTCACTACACTAATCAAGAACATCACTCTTCTTTCCATACATAACAAGATCTTTTTGTCAATTTTTTATCATTCTTGTCCTTAGATCCAGAAAACAACTGTGCGTGACAATTCTCCTTGTTAGACCCATTTATTGGCTCTCTCCGTCGGGAACACAGACTGGCTGAAGGAAAGTGGCGATCACAACAAACTGACCTGGCTCGGTTACAGTATACAGTGGCTAGGAGAGCTGTTGTTCATGCAGTGAAATCCCAAAAAGTAAAATATTACCAGGATAAAGTATATTCCTGTGGCAATGTTCAATGGAAGCTGGCCAATCTTATGAAAAACTTACTTGGCCAAAAAAATACATCTATACCTACTTCCTCTTCTGATGGCCGACTGGCATCTGCCTTTGCCTCCTTCTTCACAGCTACGATATCCGACCTACAGAAGGAACTGGATTGTGTCTTCTAATGACAATTTCTCTGTTGAATTACAGACATAGCGTACAATCACCCATGTTCTCTCATAATTTTTGTCTATTGAAGTGGACAGGGTTGTGCACTTAATCAGGGACCTGAATAAAACCTACTGCCAGTTAGATCCTAGTAACATAGCAAAGATGCCACTTGTTTATGAAAATGTAGTGGATTTCATTTGTAGAATAATCAACACTTGTTTTTTCTAAAGGCAACATTGTTCAGTCCGAGAAGTGTGCATTGGTGCAGCCTCTGCTTAAGAAACTTAGTCTAGATGTTAAGGATCTGTCAAATGTTAGCCCTGTTTCTAACTTGTCATTCTTGTCTAAGCTCATCGAACGGGCTATACTTGATCAACTTCTACCATTACTTAAACAAAATGGAGTCATTACCGTTGTTCAGTCAGCATATAGAAAATGTCACTTGACTGAAACAGCCTTAATTATGATTCATAATGACCTGGCGGAGAACACATGTAGCGAGATGTCTTCTCTCCTTGTTCTGCTTGATTTGTCTGCAGCTTTTGACACAGTTGATCATGACCTATTACTGACTGATCTGTATTCTTATGGTGTTCGTGGTGATGCTCTTCGGCTTCTTAGGTCCTACTTGTCTGGCAGATCTCAGTGTGTGGTACTCAATCACACTGCCTCAAATTCAACTCCACTTCAATGTGGAGTACCTCAGGGATCAGTTGTGGGCCCTCTTCTGTTTACAGTTTACACTAGTGGCTTATCATTTCTGCTGGATGCACACAGTGTTGACTACCACTTTTATGCTGATGATACTCAACTATATGTCAAGATAACAAATATTGACGATACAAAGAACAATATAGAATCCTTTCTGCGTGACATCAGGATTTGGATGACTAAGAGGATACCTAAGTTGAATGATTGCAAAACTGAGATCATTGTTATTAGAGGAAACAGAAGGGTCAATGATGCTGAGAATTCCCTGACTCTTGACATCGGTGAAGCACAGCTTTGCCCAGTAGGTTTTGTTCGAAATTTGGAATTATATTTTGACCCTAAATTAAACTACGCCGAGTATATTAATAGAGTGGTCAAGAAATGCAACCTTCTCATTAGAAACCTATACTCTGTGAGACAGTTTCTGGACAATCGTGTCCTTTGACATTGGTTCACAACAGGATTTTCTCTCATAGATTATTGTAATACAGTAAACCCACGATATTTCGGACTCTTTTTACTCGGAAACCCGCACTTCTCGGAATGGCATAGGCCTCTCGGAGATATCCCTGTATATCTTGGCAATTTCCGAGTTGGACGGGATTTGTGTCCGGTTTACAATATTCTCTCACTCGGTTTTAAGTGATTTTAGGATGAATTGAAGCCTGTGCCTTTTAATTATTGTGTTAACATTAATTACTATGTACTGTACTGTCCCTGAAAACATAATGAGGGTCATATTTGTCATCTATCTATCTATCTATTGCCTGATGCCGTGATCCCCGAAGGGGTGGCCACGAACGAACCGCCCCCATGCACCTCTGTCTTCAGTCAGTCGACGCCCCTCCCCCCAACCAGCACCGCCTTCGTTCATGTACTTCCTCACTCCATCCTTCCACCTCTCATTCGGTCTACCTCTCCCTCTCTGTCCATCCACCTCGCTCTCGTACACCCTCTTAGTCATTCTCTCGCTTTCCATACGTTCCATATGGCCGAACCATCTCAAGTTGTTCCTTTTCACACTTTCCAGCAAATCTACCTCCACACCACACCTCCTTCTTACTTCCTCATTAGTCTGTCTATCCCTCCATGTAACTCTGCACGCACTCCTTAAGTAATTCATTTCCACTGCTCTCACTCTAGGTCTGAGTCTCTCAACCAACGTCCATGCTTCGCTTCCGTAAGTCAGTGTCGGGATTACCACACTGTCATGCAAGGACTTCTTCACTTCCATACTGACCACCCTATTTCTTGTTACTGCTTTTAGCATTCCTACAACCCTCTTCCCCTGTTGTACCCTCTCCCGCACTTTGACATGCAAAAAAAAAAAGAAAAAAATATGATATCCCCGCCGCTGTAGGCTTACTTCCTCCCCTCCCCGTCCCGGCCTCAACCCCGACCCCGTTACTGTGATGATGTTGATAAACCTTGTGCTACACCCTATTGATAATGCAAAACTATTGAACACACTTAACCCCCCGGATCCGGGGGCTCTCATATGAGGCGATCGTCGTGTCCGGGGGTATTCCTGAAAAATGGCTATCTTCATAATGAGATATCTACTGATTGAGACCACCTAGAGCAGTCAACTAAATTGCATAGTGTAGAACCAACCTTCGTCTGTAGAATTGCGTTGAGTTGACATCGCTACGACAAGTGGTTGCCGAGATATGATGATGGGAATGGAGGTAATTTCCCACGTATTTTCGCCTGTGTCCGAACGCTTCGCCGCGGCCCTGGCTAGCACGCACTAAGTCACTCGTCGCTCCCGTGGCTTTTGTTCCGGTACACGATATTATGTTTTTATGGAGATAATGTGATATTATTGTCATTTATTACTTGTTCAACCATTATTTGAGTTATATGAAACTTTATATAACATATTTTCGGCGCTTTCACTGTTATTGTAATATTATTGTGTCACTTTAACTTTTATTGTAATTTTTCATTACTCTTCTTGCTATGAATTATTGTCACTCTCACTGTTATTATTGAGTTATTATTACTTGTTATACATTTTGTGTCACTTTCACTTACTAGTTTAGAGGCTAGGCTACGCAAGCGTACAGTACCGTACGGTATCGTATTTGACACTTGTAATTATTACATTTGGTTGTTTCTTTCACTTAGACATATTGTTATATTGGTTTTAGTGTCACTTTCACTTATTACAGGTTTCACTTATAAATACTTATTGAATAGGTACTCTAATATTATATAGTTGTTGTGTCTCTTTCACTTGCACATATTGTTATATTGTTTTTAGTGTCACTTTCACTTATTACATGTTTCACTTATAAATACTTATTGAATAGTTACTCTAATATATAGTTGTTGTGTCTCTTTCACTTGCACATACTGTTGTATTGTTTTTAGTGTCACTTTCACTTGCACATAGTGTTTTATTGTTTTAATGTTACTTTCACTAGTGTTCTCAGGGTCAGTGCCACTTAGAAGTTTACCAGGATGTGGAAATCATCGTGGCAAGGCGTGATGCACAGTGCTACCTGACATTCCTGGCACTGATACAAGGTTTTGGTGTTTGTCTGGGTCTTCGGGTGGTGTGGGTGCAGACATGGCACCGTTTCTGGGTCTTGCGACCAGCAGCTACTGGAAGGCCGACGATCCTGTGCTTCTTGTGGTGTTCGGAAGCGTATGTGCGGTCCATGGTGCCAGCTCCTGGCATATGTTGAGCTCGTGGGGAATCCTCAGGCAGGGCATATTCCCCAATGAGATCCAGAATGAGCTGTTTCTGGAATCTCCGAAGGTTGGTGTACTTCCTGGGCATTGTGGGGTTCATCAGCTTGTACAGGTTGTACGAATTCAGCACAGACACATCCATCATGTGCAGGAAGAACTTCTTATACCACCTGCAGGAGGTCCGCAGGCAGTCGATGAAGCCGACCTGCATGTCTGACTTGTCAACCAGACGCATGTTTATGTTGTACATAGTCCATAACTGCGTCTGGCTTCATGATGGGCTCCCTGGTCCTGTGGTTGACTTTGCCAGAGTCAACCAGGTTGCCCTTGTGGATGGTGCTGATCATGTTGACCTTCCTTTGGTCGTGCCAATGGATTGCCGCATCGGACCATGTTGCTTGAGGAAGATGTCTTTCTTCTTGGTCTTTTTGGGGAATTCCGGCATGTTCTTACTCGTCCCCCGTACTGTGCCCACAGTCTGGGTTTGCTGCCTGTTCAGGTACTTGGTGAGGATGGGGGACGTATAATAGTTGTCTGTGTAGAGTATGTAGTTCTTGTTGAAGTAGCAATCCATCATCGCCTTCACCACTGCTCCACCGAACCCTATTTCTTGATCTGCAAGAACCTCACCCTCCTTCCCACTGTAGACAATGAAGTCCAGCACATAACCCGTCTTACAGTCACAGAGGACGAAGAGCTTGATGCCGAATCGATGTCTCTTGGATGGTATGTACTGCCGGAAGTGAAGGTTCCCCCGGAACAGCACAAGAGACTCGTCGATCACGACCTTTTGAAAAGGCTTCAAGAATGTGGAAAACTTGGCCTTCATCATGTCGTAGAATCCCCTTATCTTCCACAGGCAGTCTGTTTTGTGTACATTGGTGTTGGTAACGAAGTGCAGGTTACCAAGTATGGCGAAGTAGTGGTCCCGGGACATAAGTTTGCCAAAAGCAGGTGTGGCAATCATGTCGCCTGTGATCCAATAGTCTGCCAGCCGATGCTTCTTCGCATGTGCCATGAGCATGGTCAGTGCTATGAACACATACATTTGGGCAATGGTGACAGGCTTCCAGGCCTTCATGTGGGAACTTGCCGCTGAGGTGGTCACTGAGGGCCTGCTGCTTATTGGTCTCATCGACAACATATGACATGACATCATTGTTGAAAAAGGCCTTGAATAGCTCGGCAGGTGTTGAGTTGGGTCCCCCTGGGAAATGTGGATCAATCCCTGCAGCATGTTGGGCGTCATCGAATGTGGCATCTTGTGGCTGAAAGGTGGCCCCATCCTCCCACGTCCAGACATCAGCATGCCTGGCACGGGGACGGGAACGGGGACAGGGACGGGCAGCAGGGGCGTCGGCAACAGCAGGGGCGTCGGCAGCAGCAGGGGCGGCCACTCCCACGGGCACGGCCACGCCCACGCTGACCAGCAGGGCCCCTGGCACGGCCACGTCCATGTCCAAGGGTACGGCCACCCCGAGCACGGGGACGTCCACGACCACGCCGGGGTGCTGGGTCGTCCACCCACTCAGCTTCGTCCACAACGGTTGTCTGGCAGGTCATAATTATCATCCCCAGAATCTGCACCGTGGTCGTCCATATATCTTGAAGGGCGGCCATATTCGTGGGTGTCTTCAGGGTCATAGGTGGGATCCTGGTCGTCAGTTGGTGGTGATACATCAGTTGGCGACTGCTGGCGTGGGCGGCTAGTGGGTGGTGAAGGTGAGCTAGTTGGCTCTGAAGTTTTTAGGCGACGACGAGAGTATTTTTGGGGCAGCTTAGGGCCTGAGGTGCTGCTTTGTTGCCCCCCCTGTGGCCATGAACAAGACCCTTCTGGAGGTGCATTGACCACTTGCACCACTTGTTGATGGCTGTGGGTCATGCTGGGACAAGACCGCACCACTTGCACCACTTGTTGATGGCTGTGGGTCATGCGGGTACAATACCGCACCACTTGCACCACTTCTTGATGGCTGTGGGTCATGCGGGGACAATTCTGCACCACTTGCACCACTTGTTGAGGGCTGTGGGTCATGCTGGGTCAATGGGGTCAATGCCGCACCAGCCGCGGGTGACGAGGGCCCGGTAGACAAAGGAATAGGCCTACCCATGCTCAACTCTTCACTCTCATCCTCACTATCAGAATCTTCACCTCTTTCCCTTTCGGCTGCCTCCCGTGCCTGCTTCCTTGCACTATCTAGCACAGCCCTCCTATAAAAATAACTGGCTATTTTTGCCGGGGAAGGAGTCCCCACAGCCGACGCCGGGGTCGCAAGCGTGTGAGTCTTGTCACGTTCACGTGATGCGGGTAGAACACTTCCCATTTCATTAACATTTTCATCACCTTCATGATGTTCACCGCATCCAACATTGTCATCAATATCATCATCACTATTGTCATCATCAGTGCTATGAAAGCCCTGGAATTCTTCGCCATCTTCCACTTCATCAACATCTTCACTAACCACATGCTCTTCGTCAAAATCACTCGCAATCTCAATCTCACTAAGTTCATCACTATCGTCACTTAACTCTTTTAGTACACGTGCAACACCACCGGGACTTAGCAATGCTTTCTTGGTCCTTTTAGCCTTGCCTTTCTCAGGCTTACGGGTCGCGGCGGCGGGCGGCGATTCGGACACAGCGATTTTTTTCGGGTTAACTCCAGCCATCATGGATGCAAGATAAAAACTGATGCTGCCTGGTAGTTTTTGCTTGGTGGCGCTGCGGTCGCCCACGCACAAACAAAAATCCGCCCGCGCAATTTGAACGCTTTGATTTTGATTTTGCCTCATATGAGGCCTCCCTGACTCCTAACCAAAATACGTTTTGCCTCATATGAGGCCTCCCGGATTCCAAGGGTTAAAAGTGTATGTTATTTGGTCTCTATATAATCTGTGAATCATTTCCGATATGATGGATTTAAAGAAAAAAAAAATTCCACCAACTCATAATCAGCAAAAACGACACAAATGTCAATTAAAAACATGTTACAATATTTCCCCATCATTTTGTGTATACCGTGGGGAGAAAAAAAATCTATCAAACGTAAATCTTCCGTCTCGGAAGCTCGGCGCCTCGCTGTAGACAAGACAAGACGGGAGGGTTGAAATATTTTGTCAACTATCTTATTTATTGTTTATCTATGTGCTGGAAGGATATTATATTTTTCAATTCCATCACATTAGAAATGATTCATAGATTACAAAAAGTCCAAATAACACATAGTTATGTTAACCCTTCCAGCCCGGGTGTCATTTTCTAAGGACACCAAAAAAAAAGGGCCGGTACCCGGGTGTCATTTTAAAATCCTTGTGCTTGAAAGCGTGCTTCAAAATTTGCGCGGCCAAATTTTGCATTGTAGGAGCGACCGCAGCGCCACCAAGCCTCAACTACTAGTGTTATCAGTTCGTACGTGGCCGCCATAGCGAGTAATACTGAAAAAAAAAAATCCGACGTGTCCAATTCGCTGCAACCTCCAGCGGGCCCCAGTGCTACCCCGCTCGCAACTTCAACGCCTGTTGCAACCGAGAAGAAAGTTAAGCGTTTGTTGAGTGATAGCGCTATACAGCAAAAACTTTTTGATAGTGAAGAGAGCAGTGGCGAAAGCTTGGTGGACAAGGAACAATTCATAAGTGCAAGTGAAGATGACGATTTCGTGGGCTTTGGAGACGACGATAATGTCGATTTATTTGAGGGGGGAGACAGTAGTGATGATCCTGATGTGGAAGTGTTTCAGGAAGGTGCCATTGAGCTTCCAAGTGTGCTAGAACCTAGGCCTACCCCCTCGCCATCTTTGCTAGGTCAGCCTAGGCCTAGCCCTAGCCCTAGCCCAGGACCTTCCCCTTTGCCTGCCCGTATGCCCTTGAAAGTGGGCAAATATTTCTACAAACAATCGTTGGTGAAAAGTGCAGCTAAAAAAGCACGCAGGGCAGCCGCAGAAAAGCATAGGGAAGCTGAAGACAGTGATAATGACGCCAACCCTGGCCTAGCAACCACCCGCATTCCATTGTCCCGACGCCTTGACCCGGGTCGCCGTGTGGGTCACCCACAGCCCTCGGCTTCATCTCTCCTTCAGGATGACCAAAGGGCCTCTTCAAGTGGTATTGGTGATGTGCCACAGCCCTCAACACACCGCAGAGCAGTATTTGCTGCGGAGAAGCCCTCGGCTCGCCGCAAAAGGAGCCCAACTCCCGAGGCCGAGGCTCCCATTGTTGAAGCTCCCGCAGCCTCCCGCGCCCCACACCGCCGACGCCTGGTCACTTCTTCACCAGAATTGTCTCCTGAAGAGGATGCTGACAACCCCAACATTGCCCCAGATGACCTGACGTCACCTGAGGAGGAAGAGGAAGAGGAAGAGGAAGAGGAAGTCCCGACAAGACGAGCGAGAGGGCGAGGTCGTGGACGTGGTCAGTCTGCCGACGCCGCTGCCCCTGGGCGTGGGCGTGGGCGTGGGCGTCCGCGTGGCCCAGGGCGTCCAGGGCGTGTGCCTGTTGCACCTGCACGACCTCGAGCATCAGCATCCAACCTGTTTGTGTGGACAGATGGGGCTGATTTTGAGCCAGATTGTCCTGCCTTTGACGAGGTACAGATGGGTTCCGGGGTGTCACCAGCATATCCCTGTGGCCCAGATGCTACCCCCAGTGAACTTTTCTGTGGCTTCTATGACAATGAAGTCATGGAATACCTCGTCAAAGAGACAAATCACCACCATGCTATCTGTGCCAACTTTCTTGGGAGGAAGACCAGTGCCAAGATGGTGGCATGGAGAGCTGTCACTGTGGCAGAACTATATGTGTTCTTGGCACTCACAATGCTGATGACACATATAAGGAAGCACGTTCTGGTCGACTACTGGATCACTGGCGACATCATAACGACTCCAGCATTTGGCAAATACATGTCCAGGGACAGGTTCTTCGACATCCTCTCCTATCTCCACCTGACAAACAACATGGCAGTCCACCTTCCCGACTCATTATGGAAGATCAGGAAGCTGTATGACATGATACGTCATCGGTTCACCACATACCTGATTCCTTTCCAGAAGATGTGCCTCGACGAGTCTCTGGTCCTGTTCCGTGGTAGGCTGCACTTCCGACAGTATATCCCGTCCAAGAGACACCGCTTCGGCATCAAGCTCTTCGTCCTCTGCGACTGTTTGACGGGGTATGTGCTGGACTTTATAGTCTACAGCGGCAAGGCTGGAGAAATTGAGACTGACCCCCTCATTGGTTTTGGTGGCGCTGTAGTGAAGAAGATGATGGAGAGGCACTTCAATAAAAACCACATCCTCTACACAGATAATTATTACACGTCGCCTCTCCTGACCAAGTACCTCTATGACCGCAAGACCGGAACTGTCGGCACAGTCAAGGGCAAGAGGAAGGGCATGCCAGGCTACCCAACCAAGACGAAGAAGGCGGACATCTTCCACAAGAAGAGTGGCCCCATCCTCTCCATCCACTGGCATGACCAGCGCAAGGTCAACCTCCTCACCACATGCCACAAAGCCCAGATGGTCGCCACAGGGAAGGTGGACCGAAGAACCAAGAACCCCGTCCAAAAACCAGCTGCTGTCCTGGATTATAACCTCAACATGTGCCTCGTTGACAAGTCCGACATGCAGATGGGCTTCATCGACTGCCTGCGAACATCTTGCAGGTGGTACAAGAAGTTTATCCTGCATACGGTAGATATGTCGGTCCTCAATGCCTACAACATCTACCGTCTGAGGACTCCAGGAGCCAAGAAGTACAAGTCCCTGCGGAAGTTCCACAAGCAGGTGCTACTTAGCTCCTGGCTAAACATGCGGCTACACCAGGGAGGCCACTACAAGGACCAGGCCAGCTGGACAGAACGGGGTGTGCTGAATTTTTCAGGAAGCACCAGCTCAACGCCCTTCCTTTCAAAGCACCAGGTAGTAACGTTAGGAGTCAGAAGAGGTGCCATGTGTGCAGCCACACAACTCGCAGACCCCGCAAACCCACAAAAACCACTTGGGAATGCCTCGAGTGTCAAGTTGGACTGTGTGCCACCTGCTTCAACGATTTCCACACTCTAACAAACTTTTGAAGTGGAAGTGACAACAGTGAAAGTGACACTCAAATGTAGGCTAAGAATAATAATATAACTAAGTATAAGTGAAAAGGACACATAAGTAATAATAAGTGCCTTCAATAACAATATGAACAAGTGAAAGTGACACTAAAATATATATTTCTAACAATAAATAAGTGAAAATGACACTCAATAAGCCTAGGCCAGTCAAAGTGACAGTATAATAATAATAAAACTAAGTATAAGTGAAAGAGACACACACAAGTAATAATAAGTGCCTTCATAACAATATGAACAAGTGACAGTGACACTATATATATTATTAGCTTACCTAACAATACATAAAAGGGGAAATGACACTACCAATTATCAAAGTCCAGTGAAAGTGACACTATAATCATAATAATAATAATAAAACGAAGTAATAAGTGACAAGAGACACAAATCAGTTCATGTAAATAACTTTATTGAGTGAAAATAACATAATAACTATAATAAATGACAGAATAACCAATAAAAAACTATCAAATCGCTTCCCGGCATAATTGCGGGTGGAGCGACGAGTGCAACTGGGCATCGTAGCCGGGGCCGCGGTTGAGTGTTCGGACGCGCCGAGGTAAATACGCGGCAAAAGTTACCTCCACTTCCATCACCATCACTCCGGAACCAGTTGTTGTTGTTGTTGTTGTTGTTCCCCAAGCTGCCTGGCCGAACAGCCCCAAGGCCCCGAGCAATTCCAAGGCCATAACCGAGCGCCCCCACAGAACCCTCCCTGCCGACCACAATAAAGCCTGGGTGACCGAAGCCACTCCATGGCGGGGAGCTGAGGAGGGTGCAGAAACGCCCGGGAAACCAAAGCCCCACCCAGGGCCCTGTGCCGCTCAGCAATTATGAAGAGAAAGTTGAGGGGCAAGGGAAAAATGTGACGCTTTGGCTTGGAGGTCAATCCACAGAGAAGACGCCGTCACTTGAGATCTAGAAAATATATAAGTTAAAGGAACAGTCAGAGTAAGCAATGGGTATGGCAGAGATCGCTCAGTTCTCACTCTGATAGACCAGCCCATCACCACATGACTAGAACCCAATCCTCTCAGCATCAGCTAGGAAAGGCCCTAGAAAGCCGCCTTTGGCGGGGGGATAGCTCCCCTATTTCAACCCCTTTCGGCGTCGGGCACCCGCCCACTCCGGAACCAGTTGATCTAGAGAGCTCTACTCAACGCCATTCTACGCAGCAAGGTAAGGCGCCCATTTCTATATATGTTTGATTAATGTAGGTAATATATTAAGCGAGATTAGCCTTAGTTTACTTTTGTTGATATTCGGCCAGATCGCCCGGATACGAACTCCGTCCTTTGGAGAGCCTGCCCGTGCCAGGAGGGTTAATGTATAAAGTAGTTAGATAGATGCATTAGAGAGATAGATAGATAGAGAAAGAGAGTTGCAGAGGGGGAAGTGAGCGATAGACACAAACTATTATGAGACGGACTTAATTGGTTCTGAAAAGACAAAGGCGACATTTTTATTGACTCTTTTTCATGTTATTATTTGTGTGCTGGAAGGATAATATTGTTTTCAATTTCATCGCATTAGAAATGATTCATAGATTACAAAAAGTCCAAATAAGACATAGTTATGGTAATGTATAAGGGCCCCGCCGATAGGGAGTCACCGTGTCGCGGTGGCGGGGCTTGAAGCTTGGCCGGTGGACTCTGTTCATAGGGGGGACAGACCTTCTTATGTTCGAGGCTCCGCCGCCCTAGTGGACCAAGACCTCCCTCCTCGTAGGTTTCCAGAGGCCTGCAAGGTACCACTTTTCTGTCTTTTTCCCTCTCTAACTTTGTCCTTTTCTTTGCTTCCCCTTCTTCTATCATTGACGACTGGACTACTCTATATAATTGATGGAGGGTGGGTGTGGACGGCGTTCCCTTCCACCCGTAGAACTGGAGTACCTGACGTGCACGCACGAGGGGAAACTTTTATCGTCAAATCTCGCTCTCTGTGCTGGACCCGAAGCTGACGAGTTGACCGTCTATAAGCACAGGGGGTAGGGATGTATATCAGGGTTTGACTCCTAGGGCAAATACCAAGTCCTCTAATTATAGGCTCCGTGGTGGGTATGTAGCTTATCCCGGACGAATCATAATACCTTCGTCATATGGAGACTTCCTCTGAACCCTTGATCACCGGCACTGGCATGGATATGGATATTGAGACTGATTCACCTTCCTTGACCGTCATCCTCTCGGATGGTGGTGGCACTATGCCGGATTCTTTACCGGCCCCTGCACCGTCCTTGGACTCACCCCTCTCTATGGACCCCCCCTATATCCCTGACCTTGGCAAGCCTTCTACTGATAATGTGACGAATTCTCCATCGTCGGATAGAGAGATCGATCAGTTGGTCCCCCCGGCATCAATTCCAATGCAAAGTACTGCCGCTGTGACCAAGATTAGCGATGACAACCCACGGTCTCAACTTTAACTTTTAAATTACCAGATCATGATCCTAGCCTTAGACTCCCTATTCATTCAGTCGAGGACCTTAATGATGAAGCTCGGATGCCCTCCGCTGACACCCTTACGGATACTTCGTGTATCCCTGACCAGTCTGCGACTACATCTGTTACCATCTTACCTCAGGATGCTGGATCTGCTACCTCCAACAAACCTGCTTATGTACCTCCAAGATCTCAAAGGCCTACTGTCACATTAACTAACCCTCGGCCGTTGCATACCTTGAGTACCGGTACTGAAGGGAATTCAACTGCCCATACTGTGCATCCTGCCCCAACGACCACTGATTCAACTCTGACCTCACAATCTACCGATACATCCACTCCTCATTCCTCTCATAAAGGATCTACATCTACTGTGCAAACCCTCAAGCCGCATGTTCCTCAGCGCACACGGAACAAAGGTCGTCGTACCACATATACCCCAGTCCCAAAACCAACCCTAGACGCCATGTTTCGTCCCCCTGATTGGCCTCGATTCTTCGAGGTCACTGGTGACCCCATGGACGATCTTGATCTTTATGATTCTCTTGCTTCGACCTTCGGTGACTTCACCGTACACACTGTCGGGAAAGGAAAACGCATGATTGAGGCTGCCACACAAGAACAATCAGAAGCCTTACAAGACCATTTTCTCACCCACGTTGGCAGGTATACAGGCAAGGAAGACGAATACCTTAATCAGCGCATAGGTACAGTGGCCCTCCCCTCGGACTTCGAAATTGCTGATCAAGGCTTTCAAGACTCGGCCCCACGCATCTTGAAATTATTGAAAAATACAGACCCCTCCATCGTCAAAGTCGACACTTATGTTGTGCCCCAACGCTATAATCGACCCAGTTTGCGTATTGTCAAGGTATTCTTTAAGAGGCACGTCCTCCCCATGCATGTCAAACTAGCTGGACGACAACTGCCAGTACGTCGCTACATTTATAGACCTGGACAATGTACAGAATGCTGGCGTTTTGGTCACACTACTGCACGGTGCAGAGCACGCTGTCCTCGTTGCCAATATTGCGGCTCTGAGCTCCATGATCTGGAACACTGCCAGTCAAAGGAGGCCAGATGCGCAAATTGTGACGGATGCCATGAAGCTAACAATAGGGACTGCCCACATTACAAATTCCAACGGGAGATACTACACCTACAGGCCTCGACGGGTCTCCCACTCAGGGCGGCCGAAACGCAACTCAGGGACGAAGGCAAAGCTCCTCCCTACCGGAGATATGGGCCTCCCGCAACAGCTGCTACTTTCCGTCCGAAGGGACCATCTACATCACAAAACAGTCCTCGACGTTCTCCCTCCAGTGAAACATTTCGCCTCGCTAATCTCTCTTCTCCTGGGTTGTCCACTTCCAATAGATTCAAGGGCTTTACCAGCATCTCGGAAGATATGGAATTTTGGTCAATGCCTACGGAGGAGGAGGTCGTGCGACGTACCCCTGACCACGTAAATGCTCCTTCGCCACAACCTCAACTACTAAGGACGCAGGCTTCTAAAAAACGCAGGATTGCCATACCAGTTAGGCCCCTTTCTCGTGATTCGGACAACGACTCACCCACCCAACTGTGGACCATGCCTAATCACGATCCAGACTGTGGATGTCACGACTGCGGCAAATACTTTCTCCTCCGGCACAAAACCTCCAATCCTAGAGCCTTCGAAGACCATTTAAGGAACTTTGTATCCTCTCGTAGTCCAATAAACAATAAGCAACATCACAAACCCCCTTGCTATTGTGTCTCTCATATCCAACACCCTGACCTTCCACCCACAGACGTAATGACGCAATTCCTGAAGGACAATAATCTCATTTTTTTTTTTTTTTTTTTTTTTTAAGAGACAATGAACGGAGGAAGGAAAAACACAGATAAAACAAAAAGGTCCATGTTCCTAAAGGCATCCTCCATTCATAAAATGTTTGTAACAACTGGATTTAAACATTTGTAGATTGTAAGTTTGTGGAAAGCAATTCGAGGGAAGTGAATTCCAAAGAGTAGTAGCTCTGGGGATAAATGAATTCTGATAAGCAGAAGTTCTGCATTGTGGAGGAGAAAGTGTAAATTCATGGGCGCTCTCAGCTGCCCTAGTTCTACGGGGAAAGATGTGGAGAGGCGGCACAATTGAAGCAAGTTCCTCGGAACAATTGCTGTGAAAATATCTGTAGAATAATGCAAGGGATGCAACGTTTCTTCGTATGGCTAATGTAGGAAGGTCCTGTGTGATTGCAGGGTTATTGATTAATCTAATAGCTTTATTTTGAATTTTGTCCAACTGCCTCAATGCAACCACTCCACTTCCACCCCACAGAGGTGAACAGTAATCCATCTGAGAGCGCACATGACTTTTATATATTACGGCCAACTGCTCGTCAGTGAAGAATTCTCGAACTCTGTACAGGAGTCCCAGTTTTTTAGAGGCATTCTTAGCAATGCTTCTAACATAATGTGTCCAGCTCAAGTTAGTAGTTAATGTTACACCGAGAATGTCAATACTAGGGGAAGTGGGAATATTTACATCATTAAAAATATATGGGAGTCAGTGAGATTCTGTCGGTTAGAAAATTGAATGTACTTGGTTTTCTGTGCATTAAAGGAAACTAGATTCTCTTGTCCCCATTCATTAATTCTAGATAGGTCCTGGTTCAGAGAAATTGCAGTGTTTAATTTGAATTTATAAGATCGGGTTGGGTGAAAGAATTGGTAAATGTGAAGGAACTGTGGAGTGTTGAGTCATCTGCGTAGGAATGTATTGGATTATGAGTGGTAGATATGAGATCATTGATATGAATGAGGAACAGAGTTGGGGCCAAAACTGATCCCTGGGGAACACCAGCATTTATTGAGTGAAATTGAGAATAAAGGCCATCTACCATTACACATATTTTTCTGTTATGAAGATAAGAAGAAATTAGTGGAACTAATGATGCAAGGCCGTAGTGTGACATCTTCGACAATAAGGATTGATGCCAGACTCTATCAAATGCCTTTGATATATCCAGTGCTATTGTATGTGTTTCACCATGTTGGTCTGTAGCTTGGTTGATTTGATGCGTAAGAAGGCAAAGAATGTCTGCAGTTGATCGACATCGTCTAAAACCATATTGCCTATCACTGATTAATTTATTATTCTCCAGATGCTTAATTATGTGATTATTTAATATAATTTCAAAAACTTTGCCAAGAGTGGAAGTTATAGCTATTGGTCTGTAGTTTGATGGATCTGAAGAGGCACCTTTTTTAGGAACTGGATGGATGTTTGCTTCTTTCCAGGGTACTGGGAAGCATGAGGTATGAGTACACAGACGGAAAATTTTGCCAATACAGGAGCGAGCACCAAGGAGCAATTCTTAAGTACTATTGGAGGAATTTCATCTGGACCAGGAGCCTTATCTACTGAGAGATTCTGCAAAATAGTTTTGACATGTCTGGTGTGGATCTTAAGTGAGGGAATTTCAGGTGAATTAAAATTAAGTACAGGGACATCTTGATTTATTTCATCTAAGGTTGAGTTGGTGGAGAAAATATCCGCAAGAAGGTTAGCTTTACCTCGTGGGTCACTTACAAGATTGCCAGTCGGAGATTTTAATGGTGGAATGGATGAAGCAGTAGTGAAGTTGGATTTAAATGAGTTAAGAGTAGACCAAAATATTTTGTTATCATTTGGATTATTTAGAAGTTTATTTGCCTGCTTATGGAGAAAGTTTGATTTAGTTAGGTTTAATACAGTTTTGGCATGATTTCTGATGTTTCTAAAGTAATTAAAGGCTTCATGTGTTTTTGATCTTGTGTATGCATTGTAGGCTATTGCTTTTTGTTCAGTTACTCTAGCACAATTATGGTCAAACCATTTAGGTGAATTAGATCTTTTACTGTACTTTTGATGAGGAATAAAAGTTTCCATTCCAATTTTTACAAAATCTTGTATGTGGCTCAAGGTGGAGTGTGCATCATTAGAAAAGAAAGAGGTCCAGGGAATATCAATAAAGAAACCTTGAAGACCCTCCCAGTCTGCCCTATCGTAATGCCATTTAGTCACCAAAACAGGTTCAGAGTGGGAAGGTGTGGTAAGTGATAGACAGGTGGCCTGTATCAGACAGTGATCAGAAGATCCAAGTGGGGACCTCACTGTAACATCATAATTTTCTGAATTGGTTGTTAAAAATAAGTCCAGTAGGTGGGAATTATGATTAGGATTATCTGGTACACGGGTGGGTTGGTTGACTAGTTGAATTAGATTAAATGAGTCTGCAAATAGCTCACATTCAAGACCAGCATCATCAGTCCTGGCTGAATGAGTGAGCCATTCAACATTATGGACATTAAAATCACCCAACACAGTGATTTCAGAAGAAGCATTTAAGTTGAGGACACTGAGTTGTGAGGACAGAGAATCAAAAAGACTTTGCTCTGGAGGAGTATTTGGGGAACGGTAGATGCAACATATGTATTTAAATTTACCAGCAGAAATTAATTTGTATATAGAATAATCAAAATAGGGACAATTGAAACTAGTAACCTCCTCCAGGGCAATTTCAGATTTTGCGAAGCAACATACACCACCTTTAGGTCTGAAATTTTGGAGCAATTGATAACCTGGAAAATTAAATCTAGATGTGTCAGATGTGGATGTTACTTGAGTCTCTGTCAAAAAAAGGAGAGTAGGGGATACTGCTTGAAGAAATTGGTGTACAGAATTGATGTTAGAGTGAAGTCCCCTTATATTACTAAAGAAATAGCTGTACTGACAAGCAGCTTTGGGACGTTGCAATGCTCTTGACACAGTCGCATGATGACGACCGGGAGGGCCCTGTGTCAATAACCCAACCCTGCCGGGGGTGGATATCCGAGGGACCACCAGGTTTGCTCTTAACAATTGTACTGCCATATTTATAAGGTAAGTGTATGGTGTTACATGTATGATATGTAGTGGGAAGAGTAGTATTTTATGGATAGAGGATAGCGATGTAGGGCAATGTCGTGAAGTTGGATGTGTATGTTATATAAAGAGGGTTTTCCTGATACCCCTGATGTGTGAGGCAGAAAGATATGTATCCAGCTACCAAGGCCTGGGAGAGAAAATGGAATTCAGGCTATTCCCTGAGTCTCCCGAAACCTTGGCGGTAGTACTTCCCTGGGCGGGGCTGCCTACCCCTACTACCTAAAAATTGACTCCGATCTGACCGAAATGGTACTCACACGGTCTGCATTTGATGTCCATCAATCGACGACACCCGTTACCCCAACTCCTCACGAAAAGTGTGGTACTCGTAAACGTCTACTCACAAAGGACGCTCCCTGTGATTCAGACCCTGATGGACACCCCCCAATTCCAAATACTCCGCTTCCTCTTGCCACTCATACGGAAAGCACGACTGAAGAACTTATGCATCTAGATACCCCTGTGCCACCCTCCTCTGATAACCCCCATTTGATCTGCAGCAAGGGTATTCCCCCTGGTGCCTGCGGATGCTCTGGATGTTTTCGGGAGTACATCACCCCACATCTCTCCGAGCCAGATTCTCAAATACTTGCACGAGCAAACGCCTTCATCATTGCACGTACTCTCCCCCCTAACACAGATACTGCCACTACTTCGCCGCAGGACTTTATACATACATTACAGCTAAAGCTCCTTCACTCTCCAACACTTGTTCCCAAACTCGTAAACAATTCTCTGCAATAAATGACGATGAATTACCCAATTCATCTGCCCCTACGTCTCAAATCCCGCAAGCAACTATCCCTCCCCGTTCTTCGCCTGACTCCTTAAACGACATCACACCCAATACAGATGTGTCCCCCTCTGTACACAATGCCTCATAATATTGTCCAGTGGAACATTAACGGATACCAAGCTCGCCTTCATATGGGAGAATTACAAAGACTCATTCGCTTATACTCTCCAATCTGCATATGCCTACAGCATGTAGGCAATATTGTGATCCCCCCCAGACATTACTCTGTCGATGTTAGTTCTCCGATTACCCCCACACACTATCGTACAGCAATTCTTGTTCATTACCAATATCCTTTTCTTCCTGTCACCCTCAATCCCAATCCATTTCAAACTTCTGCAGTTACCATCTCCCTCCCACAGCTTCCATCCCTCACTATTTGTTCGTCCTACAATCAACCCTCTTGTAAAGATGACACAGCTGATCTTCTCCATATCACACAACAACTAACTCCTCCTTACCTCATTCTTGGTGACTTCAATGCACATTCCCCACTATGGGGAAGCCCGTTTACAGACACCCCGGGTAAACATATCGAAAACCTTCTGATTGACGACTCACAACTCTGCTGTTTGAACCTAGATTCCCCTACGTTTTGGTCTGCAGCACACAACTCGTTCTCTGCGATAGACCTTTCACTTGCTTCGACTGACGCCGCCCCTTTATTTGAGTGGTCGGTTCTGCAGGAAAGATTCTCCAGCGACCACTACCCGATTCTTTTAAACTACTTATCCCCTGAACCCTTTACACAACTACCTCAATATAATCTCTCCAAAGCTAATTGGCTGACATACACAGAATCCACAGCTGATATTGAAGATTTCTCGGATATGATCACCCCCAAAGTTAACTTTGAATATTTCATGTCTTTTTTAACCTCTACTGCACAGCATCACATACCATTCACCTCCTCCTTGCAACATCCTCGACGGGTCCCTTGGTGGTCACCCAAACTGGCTAGCATGATCAAATTCAAACTCAGGGTAGAGCGCCTTCTCACCAGGGTGGGTGATAAGCAACGGAGAATTAAAACCTCCCTCTCCAATCTTGCTACTCATCCTCAATGCTTCCGTTTCATCACCACCACCATTGAAAAACTTGCCCTCAAAACTTTCTATAATAAAGTCTGCGCTATTGTCAAACGCAATATCATCCGAAGTAAAGTGCTTTCGTGGCGCTCATACATCTCGTCCTTCACTAGTCGCACCCCTATCTCTACTCTGTGGAGAAAATTTTGTAGTGTTGACGGGCGAACTGTCCGTCCCCAACTCTCTCCATTACGGGACATTGATTCGGACTCTTTAACCCATGATCCCCACGTCATCACTGCTATGCATGCAAACCATTTCAGTGAAGTTAGCTCTAACCTATCTTTACCTCAACAATTCCTCCGCTTGAAGCAAGAGACGGAGTCCCACCCGATCACGTTTTCCGGAGGTCGCACTCATGACTATACCGCTCCTTTCTCATTACCTGAACTTCAACATGCCATTGACCACTGCTCGGATTCCACCCCGGGTCCTGATGCCATTCCCTATGCATTCATTCGTCATCTTCATCCACGTGCACTAAATTATCTTTTGCAACTTTATAATCAATTATGGGATAGACATTATTTCCCACCAAATTGGCGACATGCGTATACCATACCCGTCCCAAAACCAGGCAAAGATCATAGTTTTCCGACAAACTATAGGCCCATAGTGCTCACCTCATGTTTATGTAAACTTATGGAAAAAATGATCAATCCACGCCTTCTTCATTATGCAGAGGCACATGACTTATTATCCCCGTATCAACATGGTTCACGTCCCAGCCACTCTACATTACACTCTCTCATCCACCTGGAGCACCAAATACGTGAAGGATTTTCGAAGAAACAACCCACAGTGGCAGTTTTCTTCGACATTGCGAAGGCTTATGATACCACTTGGCGTTATCGCATTCTAAATATCCTCCATAGCTCTGGTATGCGGGGCTCCCTTCCCCAATTCCTCCAGAACTTTCTATCTAACCGCACATTTCAGGTTAAAAACAACGGTATATTATCTGCAATAAAACCTCAAACTAATGGAATACCCCAAGGCTGTTCCCTAAGTAGTGTACTCTATGATATTGCAATAAATAGTGTTACAAAATGCCTCCCTCCAGATATCTCTCATAGCCTCTATGTGGATGACTTAGCCATTTATTATACGTCTCCTAGTTTAACACACATTCAACGTCGTCTAAACACTGCTCTTCATTCCATACAAGCTTGGGCGTCCTCAACTGGTTTCCGCTTCTCGACTGAAAAAACCAATGCTGTCGTTTTCTATCGCGACCTTAGACACTTGCGTAAGCAGTCCATCACCCTCTCTATGGGTTCTTCCAAGATTAAATTCCTTGCCTCCACTAAATTCCTTGGCCTTATCTTTGATACCCACCTAAATTGGAAATCCCATGTTGCCACTCTGAAGGCTCGGTGCCTTCAGCGCATGAATGTCCTCAAGTCTGTGGCACGTGTTCATTGGGGTGCTGACCGATCTACGTTACTGCTCTTTTATAGATCCACCATTCTATCTGCCCTGGATTATGGTTGCCCGGTATATGGCACTGCCTCGGCATCCACATTGCAGACACTTAACTCCGTTCATCACCTTGGCATACGTATTAGCTCAGGAGCTTTCCGGTCCTCTCGTGTGTACAGTGTGCTCAGTGAGGCTGGGGTCCTGCCATTAACGTATCATCGTCAGCTGGTTCAGCTGCGAACTGCCATCCGTCTCCAACAGGATCCCACATTGAAGGACCTTTTCCGTTCCCAAGATTTTTGTGTTACTCCTACTACTACCTTGCCTTTTACCCTCCTATCCCGCCAATTACTCGCATCTTACAATATTCCAACACCTCATTCGCCCCTCCCCTGTATTTCAATTACCCCCTGGATCCTTAAACACCCTGAAGTTTGTTTCCATTTGACTGACCAAGTAGAGGCTGTGACTCCAGTCCAACGCCATACCTTAGCATTACAACATCTTGATAGTCATGTTCCAGCTGCCTTCATCTACACTGATGGTTCGAAGGTTCCGGATGCCGTAGGTAGTGCAGCGGTTTCTGACCATGGTATCCATCAAAGCTCCGTACATCCTTGTTCCACCGTTTTCACTGCAGAGTTGTGGGCTATTCATGGTGCCCTGACCCTCATCTCTGCACTTCCAAACAATCCTCCTCACGTAGTTATCTGCAGTGACTCAAAAGGTGTGTTGCAAGCATTGGGAGAGTACGCCCCACGTGACCCATTGATCATCGATGTTATCCTGAAAATCCACGAATTAAAATGCAGCTCTCGATCCATCACCCTCTGTTGGATCCCCGCCCATGTAGGCATTGCGGGAAATGAACGTGCTGACGCCCTTGCTAAACAGGCCTGTCTAGGTGCTCCGGCATCCACTGTCCTCAGATCGGATGACCTAATTCCTGTAGTTCGACGGCATATTCATGAAAAGTGGCGCTCAGAATGGAGGGATCAACCTTTGGGAGGTCACCTTCGTTCCATCAAAGACGACATTCACATGTGGCCCTCTTCACTCAGCCCCTGTCGCGCTGACCAAACCCTCTTAACTCGATTACGCATAGGACACACGAGACTCACTCATGGATATCTAATGACCACTCCCCGTAGTCCTCCGCCGGAATGTCACCATTGTCGCACAGTTCTTACTATCCCTCACATTTTATGCGTTTGTCCCATGTACGGCCCTGAAAGACGTCGCTTCTTGCGACACACCTCTTTAACAGACATCCTTTCTGACTCAGATTCATTCTCGTTCATAGCCATCCGCCATTTCTTAGCAGCTCTTAATCTCTACGATGAAATCTGACCAGTGACCTATATGACTTGACTTACTATCCCCCCGCCGACCACTAGCCTTATGAGGGCCTCGGCCCAGAGGGCTAGTTTAAATTATACACGTCTTCAACAATGTATAAGGGAGTTAGATAGATGCATTAGAGAGATAAATAGATAGAGAGAGAGTGGCTAGGGGCGAGCGAGCGATAAAATACTAACATATATGAGACAGCCTTAAGTTTCTGAAAGACAAAGGAGAAATTTTTATTTACTCCTGTTTTCATTTTATTATTTGTGTGTTGGAAGGGTAATATTGTTTTCAATTCCATCGTATTAGAAATGATTCATAGATTAAAAAAAGACCAAATAAGACATACAGTAGTTATATTTATGTATAAGGGAGATAGATGCATTAACCCGGGAACTGCGGGGAGACTCTTAAGAGTTCCCCCGGCGGACTGCGGGAAGACTTAAGAGTAAGGGGAAGAAAAAAAAACATTTAAAACACCCAAAAAAAAAAAAAATAAATAAAAATATTGCCCCTGGGTCATGCCAAATATCACTCCTCCACCTCCCCTCCTTCCCCACTTTCCTCCCCTCCTTCAGTTATCACCTATTTTCCCTGTTATTCCCTTATTCTGTGGTCTATTTTCGTGCTAACATTAGCGAGTTGGTAGCAGGGCGTTGTCATCACTGTTACCAAGCGTGGGAAAGAGCGAGAGAGAGACTATTGCGTAACAGTGTCTCTCCAGACAAGGGGAGGGGAGGAGGGCAGGGAGGTTGCCTCAGCCATACATTATGTAACTCCCGGCCTGTATCGCCGATTTTGACCATCCAAACGCTGTTTCCGCTTGTTTTATTGATGTAACAGGTTAATACCTTTATAATCAACCTATAATAGGCGCATATGGATAAGTATTAATGCTATTTATGGTAAAATAATGATGTTAGTGATGGGAACAGCTCAAATACGTCAGCACAGGAGTGTGGTGTCTCATACCCCCCATGCGCACTTCTTAGGTTAAATAGATAGACAGACAGATATCTCTGGTGACGCAGACTTTCCTCTTCTAGTTCGGAATTTTCCCTCTCTTAAGTCGGACATAAGTCAGACTTCGGACATCTCGGAAAATCGGACTTCTCGGAAGTGGTCTCCCCCCAATTAGTCCGAGATAGCGAGGGTTTACTGTAGTGCTCTATGGATTGGTCTTCCTAATTGTCTATTAACCCTTGTCTAGCGGGGTGTTTTGGGCTCATTTGGGCATATTCAGGCCCTCCTGCATGATAAATCCAGCATCTGCATGAAAAAAAATATTTAGCAAAAAATAGGCGCTAAAAGCTTCAAAATGAGACCAGAACGAGCTACGTAGCACTCGTGGTTCTCTTGCAGTGATGCCACGAACATGGGAGTTTAGCATATATCGGTATATTTTTCCCAGCTATGCTCACTACTGGCTACACTGCCGGCCTCTCGAGAACACAGGGAACATGAGTTAATGGGCGGCGGTAAGCCCTGGGAGTCGGCTGTCTGGCCCGCTGTGCTCCCGGCCATTTGCACTCGATTTTAACCCTTTAAAAACCTTAATAATGCTCCTAACTTGCTGAAAATTGGTGCACGACTTAAGTCGAGCGCCGCCAATAATGGGTTAAGGAAGGCTCAATCTATGTTAAATAGGGCAGCAAGGCTTATCTTTGCTCTTCCGCCAAGAACTCCAACTACCCCATATTTAATTTAGTTGCACTGGCTGCCGGTTAAGGCAAGAATAGAATTCATATTATGCCTCATAACTTTTAAAGTTCTCATGTCTGGTGAGCCTAGTTATCTTGTGGAATTTCTAAAGCGTCCATTAGTGCATTCTGGTGTGATGTTACAAAGTTAGGATGATTCTTTTCGTCTCGAAGAACCGAGGGTTGTACACCAGTCGTCCTTCTCTGACTGGTTGTTTTCCTATGTTGGCTCCTAGGTTGTATAGCAAACTGCCGCTGTCCACGAGACAGTTGACCTCTGTTGAATCTTTTAAGGCGCAGCTTAAGACCTTTCTCTTTTTGAAAAGCTAAGATCTTGATAATGGCACATCATCATCATCAATCATCATCAAATCTGATGCCTCGCTTCCAGAGGAAGCACCCCAAAAGGGATGGCCATGGCAGAAACTGCCTCCAGGCTCCCAGACATGCCCCGACTGACCCACTCCACAGTGTCATTTCCACTAAGTGGATTATAACCATGAACACTGAAGGAGCAGTCCCTCACCCAGATGGCAGTTCCACCACTGTTTTGCTATTTTATTTACCCCAGTGGGGTAAGGGCTGGAAGCATACCAAGCACAGGAATTTTCTGGAAATAGGAACCAGTGGTCCACTGCTCCAGAGGCTGATTGCACCACCAAAGTGGCGGGCAGTGGGGTCGCCGCATCCCTACGCCAGAGAGAGAAAGGCCAACTTGTGCCAGTGGGCTGTGAGAGTAAGACACTAGGGAAACATGGGGCACACCATTATGGCCCCACTGCCTTCACCACTCTCAAGAAAAAAGTTAGAAATAAGAATTATGATAAAGGTACAGTCAGAAAACGGCTATGGGAAGTAGAGGACACCAACCCTCACTCTGATAGATCCAGCCCACCACCACTGTACTGCACTGTAAGAGAAAACTACAGAGTTTAGTGATTACTATTTTCTTTGATGGAGTTTGTATTAATGAGTTGCGAGCGCTAGCGAATTCCTTAGAAGAGCTGGCACTTTTGATAAAATACAAAACAAACACAGATTACAGTTGACCCCCGACTTAAGAACGTCCATTCAGCGAAATTTTGGTTGTACGAAGATCACAAATTACTACCATTTGCTCACTTAACACACCATAGATCACTTTAACGAACTTTATACCGAAGGCTAGCCTAGCCCCAAACCTTCTTAACACTCAAACAACTCAAATTCTAGTGAGGACACTCCTTAAAAGTTGTTATTATTTCAAAACTAGGATAGATTCCACATGTTGTTTACAAAGTCATTTCATGCACTCAAGAAGTAATTTTCGTACACAGTGGATTTCCCCATTTTACCATGAACATATTTAATTGAATAACACATAAGAACTGTTGATTTAAATGCTATTCTTGAATCGTTTTCCATAAGTTTGTTATGTATATGCTAGAGCAGCATTTATTTATGGTTGCGAAAAATACTTCAATTGGTTAGCCGCCTACTGTATAACCTTGTGTCATTTCGCTACCAATTTTTCGCCCGCTCTCACTATCCACAGTGGCTTCCTGGTTCATTACTTTTTCCTAGATCTACCCATTTCATTGCTAATCTGATTTTGTTTTCATAAGTTTGTCATTTATATGCGTATGGCATCATCAACTCATTATTTTGAAAGACTAATATTAGTTAGCCTAGCCTAGGCCTAGCCTAACTGTTGTTTCGTTTACAAGTCAGTTCTGGGATTTGTAGTTTTTTTTTTCATGATTTGCAAATTTAATGGTCAATCTAGAACTCTTATCATAGCTTAAGATTGTATTCATTAAAGCAACCTTGGAACACACCGAAAATACCGTTTGTCTGCCTGTTTAGACAAAAATGGCCAGATAGTGAATGCCGACATCGGGAGCAGACGACAGCAAAGCTCAGGGTTACCAAATAAAAATAATCCGCTAGATCCATTCTCAAATGTCGCTAGAAGGCTGCTAGATAGCAAATTTGTGCCGAAAATCTTCCGAATAATGCAAGCCTCTAGACTATCAATCAAATGCGGCTTGAATCTACAGAATATCACCAGAATTTGTGTCACTAGATGTAAATATTTGCCACTAGATAAAAATATAAACCTAGGTCTAGTGGAAAAGTAGAAAAATTGACAACACTCCTGCTGCTTCCCTTACGATCCCATGAATGACTCAGTTTGTGTGTTACCGGTACAGTACTTATGTGTTTTATTGGTCAGTTGTATGTTATGTTGCATATGTACTTATAACTACATCAGCAATATAACATAAAATAATCATATATTGATTCGGTTTGAGCAAAAAGGTGGGTAATATAGGTAGGGAAAAAATTGGGGTCCTAGAACCAAACTAATTAATCCCATAAGGCTGTCGTTTCGCCCAACGTAATTTCGCTCTGCGCACGGTATTTTCGGAATGGAACCTGTTCGCTAACCGAGGGTCTACTGTATTATTATTTATTATTAATGGGTATGGAAAATGTGCAAACTAGCATGGGAGAAGGGGAGTGCACCCGATGACTGGAAGACTGGCATAATAGTCCCCCTATATAAGGGCAAAGGGGAAAGAGGAGTGTGTGGTAACCACCGAGGAATATGTCTTCTAAGCGTAGTAGGGAAGGTATACAGTAGGGTAGTGATTGAGAGAGTGAGAGTGAGAACGGAGAAATGGATAGGCGACGAGCAGGGAGGTTTTAGGAAGGGAAGAGGATGTGTAGATCAGATTTTTACCCTGAATTGTGTTGTGGAGAAGTATCTGGAGAAGAAACAAAAGGTGTATGTTGCCTTTATGGACATGGAGAAGGCCTATGACAGAGTGGATAGTGGGAGGTTTGACACTCTCCCAATACCAAAGAAGGAAAACCTTCTATTTGGTAGGTAGCCTCGGAGTATCCAACGTAGAGCTATATACCTATCGTATAATTCCGTTCCGCTCTGGAGCGCACAATTATCGTAATCACTAGCGCGATTAAATCGATAACATCTAGAGTAGCACCTTACTCTCTCTACTAGGTACGTTGTACACACTCTTGAGGCTACTATTTTAAAGGAAACGAAAATATTGATGAGAAAGAAAAGAGAAAATTGCAGAACATTGTCCATCCTATCTGGCTCCTTAAGCCGTTGTCACGGGTCCACCGCACAACCCGACCGGGTTCATTAGACATCCAGGTATCAAGTTAATTAGACAAGATTGGATGGGCAGGGGTACGGCGTGAGGGCAGGATACTATGACGTTGGATACTCCGAGGCTACCTACCAAATAGAAGGTTTTCCTTCTTTGGTATTGGGAGAGTGTCAAACCTCCCAATTTAGTAGTAGCCTCTACGTCTCCAACGTAGAGCTAGAGTAACAAATCGGAGGCGGACATCCAAGCGAAAAAACACAAACTTAGCCCTTAGGAAATAGCAGGACCATGGAAAGACTGACTTAAACAAGAGAGTTTATATAAAGAGTGTACAGACAGGTGCATATCAAGAGAGGTCAAGTACAGTCAAGTCTTATTCCATGAGATAACTTAGCCTAAGACAAAGAATGATGCATTTCATAATGATGAATATAAAGTCCAGGATGCCCCCCCCCCCCTCCTCCTCCTCCTTCCGGAAGAAAGCAGGACGACCCATACTGGAACGAGTAAATACCGGCATACGCCGAATATGAGTACCGTACAGGATGTGACGAGAAACTACATGAGCAGTGTCAGTGACGAGCACTAAAAGCCATATGAAAAAAGTTCAGTGGTATGAGGACAAGACATACCGAAAGAATGCAGTATACTTAAGACGAGAAAGTATCACAAAATCTTAGCCCAGTTATTAATCTTTAACATAGGTGCAAGTATGGGTTGTGCAATACCCGTCCCTCCTCCTCCCCCCCCCCCCCCCCCCCCAATAAGGAAGGACAGGACAGGAGAAGGACGAGAGACAGAAGGAACCCCGCAGGTAGACCCCGAGGGAACCTGCAGGCCCAACGCACTACAAGGACGCCCCGGTCTGTCGGTGGACAACGACAGAGAGGAGGAGACAAACGTGGTGGGGGAAGACCAAAGCCCAGTGTCGGCAAAGTCCGGGCGAGAAATACCAAGTAAAACCTGAATGGAGCAGCGTACGAACGGACGGCATGAGCTGTGCCCTGAACGTACGGGGTACTGGCCCGAAGAACCCAACACAGGCGAAGTCCCACAGCACGGCGATCAAGCCTCCTATCGGACGTAGGCGCCACCCGTAATGTCAACCCCGACACTGGCCTGGCCGAGTACACATACGTATGCAGGGTTTGAACCGGGCAGAACGGACGAAGAACCCTACCACGTGTGGAAGCCGGTACAGGAAAGGCCGAAAAACGGGAGTGTCGCGTACGGTTGTAGCCACAAAACGAACAGACGGAGCCAAAGTAACTGACCCAAGGACGGGAGAAAACGGAAGCAAGGCCGGGTCTTAGACAAGGCAGCCATCTCCGAGACGCCGTCACCCGCCGCCAAAGCCAGAAGGAACAGTGTCATGGCATGGAAGTGTTCAGGTAAATAGTGTAAGAGGCAGACGAGAGCCTCCGCCAGAGACCACTGAGGAGGAATCTGACGCGTGGTAGGCCTAAGTCCAAAGCAGGCCCGCATGAGGAAATCCAACGCCCTGTGAGGAACGACCAACCCCGTGAATGACTCAAACGGTACCCAAATGGCCAACAGGTGGGTCCTAAGCGTGGTGCATATGTTGGGACGCATCTCAAAAATAACCAAATGAGGTAGGGAAACACGAACGCCACCGACAGGCGTGTCCGTGACGTGTTGGTCATCCCAGAAGGAAAACCGTGCCAGTGAGAGACGGAAGTCTGCCACTGAGAATGTGGCCAGTGGAGAGGATTTGACAGTCAAAGAACGACGAAACGTCGGCAGCCACCCTGCCTCACAAACATCCACGATGTGAAGGCCAACGAGGGCCCGAGGCCACCAATCGATCCCAAGTGGAAATCGGGGAACGATAGGGGAACAGGACTCGGGCGCCACCGCCACAGCTGATCGGACCAGGCGTGTGCCGGCCAGAAGGAAGTGAACAACCAAACAAAGTTCATATACCCACTCAGCCTGCGGAGGACTTTGCACATCAAAAAGGGCGTCGGGTGGCGGAAACACATCGAATACGGTGTGTTGGAAAGATCAAACTACCCGGGTGCTCTGTCCCATCGACAGAGCAACCGCCCATAGGTCGGCAGTCCCGGGTAGGCAGGGTACACGCAGTGCGACGGTGGAAAGGAGTGCGTGGCAAAACAGGTACCCCGCCAGGTCCTGAAGAACGAAAAGACTACGCAGTCACCCGACTCAGGGTGACAGGCGTGCTCGACCTGTCCCAGTCGAGGCCCGCCCACGGCACATCTTGCGACGGTGGAAGGCAGGACTCGGGAACGGCGACTAGGAATCCGAACCGAGGAACGAGGAGGAACAAGGAGAGCGGCGTGCACACAGTGTGCGGGAGAGTTCGCGGAGAAGATCCCACCCACCAAGGAAAAGAGGAGCGGAAGACCCCGAGTGAACAGGGGAGGCAAGGCCAGTCCGACGAGGGTCGTAAAGACACGAGGGGCGACATGGAGACCAAAGGGTAAACCGCCGAACGTGACATAATGAGAGTCATCAATACGAGGCACGACAGGTCGACCACCGGTCACAACACCTCGCTGTCCGTCACGGAGACCAGAAAGACATGCGACAGGAAGTCCCGCTGGTGAGGCGAGACTACCCGAATAATCCCATGGACAGAATAACAGAGGCGACGTCTGGGGAGACAGGCCGAGGTCACGCAGGTCGCCGGAGCGGAAACGTGGACCGGCACCCCGAGGACAGACCCCGCCGTATTACCCGGCGTGCCCACGAACGGCGAAGCGAAACCGAGAGTGGGGACGCAAGAGCCGGTAGGGGCCCCGAGGCAGTCGGCCTCGTTACGAGCCAGCCTGCCGACCCCAACGAAGAGGAAGCGGTTGAGGAGGGTCGGGACATCCCAGGCGGACGGGGAGCGAAGAGCCTCGCAGCAGCAAGGAGGGAAGACCCCTGCCATGCAGGAGCAGAGAAGAGCCCCTCCGGAGGGAGCACAGAAAGCAACAGCGACGTGCTGACCTCAGCCGGCGCCAGTGTACAGAAGGAAAACCACAGAGACTGGCGACAACGCGCAGCCTCATGGAAGGGACACTGCATGAAGCCGACGGAGGCGAGCCGCAGTTGCAGACGCCCGAATTGGGCCCCACCCTTCCCGAGCACCCTAGTCGGTGGAGCTACAATAAGCCTGAGGGGAAGCCGAGCTAGGTGCAGACGCTCGAAGAGGGTGGAGAGCATGCGAGCAGTGCGCCGCCAGGGCTTGTGAACACGTTCCAGGGCACCCTTCTCTGGTGGTGAGAAGGAACGTGGCATACGTTCAGAAAGATAACGTAGGGGCAAAGAACCAGGCCCAAAATGGAGGTGAAACCCCGGATGAAGGCATGACGAGGCTCGACACGGAGGAGCAGCTGACAGGAGGGAGTGGGGAAGAACCCATCTCCGACCGAACCCCGAAGTCGACGCCCTCCGTCAGCCACAAGGAACAGTAAAAGAGAAACTATGGAATGACACAACTGAAACTCATACGACGCCGACAGAGTGGGCGCGTCGACATGTACGTCGTGTTGAGCAAAGGCTTTGAGCTGTACCTGCCAACTCGCAGGCACCGGGCGCACTCCTTGTGCATGTGTAAGAGCTCGTTCCAGGAGGGATGCCGCCACGTGCCCCCACGATGACGGCTTCCCGTAAAGGGAAGGGAAGCGACGTCCGTTAGGGACCGGAAACGTCCCGAGGGACGGAACGTGGACAGGCCGACCAACCAGCCCCAGGCTACACGCAGGGAGCATGACTAAAGAAGTCGATGCCGCCTGGGAGCGAGCGGGAAGATGGACAACCGGAGCAGCAACCAAAGGTAGAGCAGGTTACGTAGGCAAGAACACCGCCCAGTACAGAAGCACGCCCGGAGATCGTACAGGGGAAGAGACAGGGCGGAGTGGAGCCGTAGACCGTCGGCGACGTGGTGAAGGAGAGCGGCGTCTCCCCTACGACCCGGCGTCCTCGGAAACAGTAGGGACGTCCGAACGAGGCACCGGGGGAAAAGCGTTCAGGCGCCAGGGAGACAGCAGAGGAAAGGGGAAGCATGGCACGCACCCCTTCGTTGAGGAAGCGCGGAAACCGTCGGAGGCGGTCCTTGACAGAGAGAGCGAAACCCCGAACATGGAGCGCAGAGGCGAGACCTTGCCTCTACAGCGTCCGGGAACGTAGGACGAGACCCAAAGGTCAAGATCGACGAGACACGGTCTACACCTCCGAGGGTTAAACCCATCGCTGTTGGAGCACGAGGCATGGGCAGGACTCTCCATGTCCCAACGGGCATGGCAGGACGGGAACCCCCACGGTGTGCGCAGGGAGGAAAGGACATCCTCACTGCAACCGGAAAGGAAAAAGATACCGATAGCCCATGGATGAAGCGCCCCAGGCAGAGCAGGGGAAGAAAGCAGGCGGGCCACAAAGAGTTACCACAGGTAAATAGGAGGGACGGCAGTAGAGCGTCCCAAGAATACCGCCATGTACATAAGCATGGGGCGGATGGAGGCAAAACCGGTCAGCGGTGGCCTCCTGAGCCGTGGGTGGAGCCACATGGATGGCCTGAACCAGACAGAGGAGTCGGAGATCGTCGGCGGGATGGTGAAGGAGAGCGATGACCCACCGTCGTTGCGGAGTCCTCGGAAACAGCCAGGATGCCCGAACGAGGCACTCGGAGGAAAGGCGATCTGGCGCCTTGAAGATTTCCGACGCGCACGCCAAGGAGGAAGGGACATCCACATCGCAATTGGAAAGTAAAAGATACTGATGTCCCATGTATGAAGCACAGGAAATGTGTGCAAGCACAATATTGGTAAAAAAAACCTGAATCCTTGATAGGAGAGTACCCCTTCCCCTGTTGAGGCAGGGAAGGACGAAAAAGGGGGGCCCTTCGAAACAGGCACGAGGGCAGAAAAACGCACAAAAGTGGTCACTACACCCTGCAAATGGAGCACCTTTCATGAAAGTGAGGATCCCCCCCCCCCCCCCCTTGTGCGTGGTGAGGGGTGAAGATGGACCCCTCATGCGGGGGGTCTGGGAGAGACCAGGCGAACCAGCAAGTGCAAAGAACCCTGTGCAAGTCCCGAGAAGGAAGGCATGAAAAGCCTTATAAATGAAGAGGATATGACGAAAAGGAGAAGTCCGGGAACTACTGCAACCGAGTCCCTATACAGAGGCAAAGCAAAGCACCCTAGCACCGACCCAGAGAAGAGCGGACCAGAACGGGCCGCTCCGCTCGGGGGCGGAAATCCGCTCTGGAGCAGAATGTAGGATGTAGGACGAATGTAGGATGGGTGGAACTCACCACCCGGCAAGGAACCCGTGGCGAGAGCAGAGCGAAGTAGACATACTACACTGGAACCAGAAGAAAAAAACCCTGTGATGACCCCGTGTAGGCCATGGGAAGGCATGCATGTATGGCATCGACAGCAACAAGAAGAAAGCCTGTTCGTAAGCACCATGAAAATAAAGGCCATGGCAATGCACGCATGTATGACATTGGCAGAGACAAGACGAAAGCCTGGTCGGAAGCACCACGAAAAAACCACTGAAAGTCGATGAAGCCTTAAGAAGAAGGCCAAAGAGTGCCTCCGAAATGGGAGGCCAGGCATGAGGACATGCACAAAATAAAGATCAGAGATCCCAGAATAGGCTACAGGCACCAGGTCAGGGAGTGCCTTAAAGCTCTCACTAGGCCTGGAGACTGGAGTCCCGTCCAATGAAGGAGAGTGCCCCCCCCCCCCATGTCCCCCTGGAAGTTAAAGCTGAAAAAAACCCTCCAAAAGGAGGATCAGGAAGGCCGTAGGGGAACCAGCAACAGGCCAAAGAGCCCCAAACCCCAGGTCAGAAAAAACCAAGGGGTAGGCTCAACCCTCCGAAGAATTGAAGGAAACCCCACCCCAAAACATAATGGAGACCGATACCTTAAGGCCGGTACCAGTGAAGAGGTCCTGTAGGTCAGAAAGCACAGCCTGGGAAAAAGGAGCATTAAAATATGTCTTAATGGAAGTGCAGGACGACCAGTCTAGGCCGAAACCGAGTCAAGATGAGCGCGTCCGTAAACGGGGATGTCCGATCTAGAGCGGAAAAACCCCGACATCGAGCGGGAACGCCTGCGTTCCCAGGCGGGAGCAACAATCCCGCCCCAGAGCAGACGAGCCGGAATCGGACTCCCCGTCCTGGAGCGGGAAGCGGCATGAGAAGGCAGGGAAGCGACATTCCCGTTCCAGAGCGGAGGAGCCGTAGACGGACACCCCCGCCCAGGAATGGGACGCGGTAATAGACGAGAGCAGCGCCGAAGGTGGAAGGCAAGAATGCACAAAAGAAGGCCCGTCCAAGAGCGGTAACCCAACAGAACGTCGCAGCAAGGCCTGTGGCACAAAAGACAGTGAAAGCCATCCCTTCCAAAAAAGGGGGGGGGGGTCCAAATGGAACCCCACCAAAACACAACAGGCGCGGGAGAGCCAGTGGGTAAGCAGACACTACCGAAGGGGACAGAGACAGAAGAAAAACTGTCAGCAAAACACATCAGAACGGGCTACGTCCCCAGGAAGACAGAGCACCGGGACCGTCAAACAACACAAGCACGAATGCCAGAATGAGGTTACCACAGTGTTGAAAACCAAAGCGCCCCCCCTTAGGCTAGCCCAAAAAACGGCAAGCAGCCGAAACGGTATGAGTGTCAGGAATATATGAAAATACAGGGTGCACGAGTTACCGGCCCCTTGAGGAGGGGAAGCAACCAGCAGCAGGGAACAAAGCACAGGGGATGACACTAAAAGGGACGGAAACTAAAGTCGCCCCCCCACTAGGCTAGGCCAAAAACAAAAGTTGGCCTATTCGGCACTTGAGACAGTAATATATGAAATTACAGGGAGCCACTAGGTACCGGACCCTTGATGAGGGTAAGCAACAAGGGATCGTAGCGACAGGAATACAGAGCACTGGGGCCGCCGATCAATACAGGGGCATTTATGCCAGATTGAGGAGGCCACAGAGTTGTACACCAAACGCCCCCCTTCTAGGCTAGGCTAAAAAAGGTAGCCTATTCGGTACCTGAGTCAGATTAATAATGAATTGGAATAGGCTAGGCGAAAAAACGGAAGTTAGCCTATTCGGTACCAGAGCCAGTAATATATGATATTACAGGGAGTCACCAGTTACTGTTACCCTTGAGGAGGGTAAGCAACAAGTGACCGAAGCGTCAGGAAGACGGAGCACTGGGGCCGTAATATCAATACAGGGGCAGAGTATGCCAGATTGAGGAGGCCGCAGAGTCGCAGTCTAAACCAAAACGCCCCCTATCAAAGCTAGGCTAAAAACGGAAGTTAGCCTAATCGGGTCTGGAGCCATTAATATATGAAATTACAAGGCGCCACCAGTTAATGTACCCTTGATGAGGGAAATAATCAATACCGTAGGAGGGGCAGTAGACAGAACAAAAACTGTCAGACAAAAACTCATCAGAACGGGCTACGTCCACGGTTTTGTGGGACTGTATCCATGGAGACAGAGCACTGGGTCCGTCAATCAAAAAGTGAGCATTGTATGCCAGATTGAGGTTGCCACAGTGTTGAAAACCAACCCCCCCCCCCCCCCCCCCCCCCCCCCCCTAGGCTAGGCCAAAACTCGGAAGGTAGCCTATTCGGTACTTGAGGCAGTAATATATGAAATTACCAGGCGCACCAGTTTCTGCACTCTTGAAGAGAGGCAGCAACAAGTAAAAAGACCACCAAAAGGGATCGGCCCTACAAGGGTCAGCGCCCCCCTTCCAACCAACTAGAAGGGCACAAGTAAGCCTAGGCCTAATTTCACGGAAAGAAAAGCAAAAATAAAGGCAGTGACAAAAAACTATAATGACAAGAAGCTTACTAAAGACAAAACTAAAGCCACCGCAAGTGAAATGAATACAAAAGGCAAAGCCTAAATGAACGAGGGTCGCCCAAGCGGCGACGCATGCGCAGATGGCAAAAAATGAAGTATCCTCCAGTTTCAACGCTACACTCCAAGAAAAACACACTTGAGCCCAGTTTTCAGTGTGCCTACAGCACGTATCATCTGTCTAGAATCACAGGTACCTTAAATAAGGCCCACAACACCCCCAAAGGGGAGGTGACAGGAGTTGTAGGCACAAAAACAGAGCACCAGAAAAAGTGTGTGCGTCATAGAGTGTAGCGCGAAAAGGAAGTCTAATGAACCCGGTCGGGTTGTGCGGTGGACCCGTGACAACGGCTTAAGGAACCAGATTTCCTTTAAAATAGTAGCCTCAAGAGTGTGTACAACGTACCTAGTAGAGAGAGTAAGGTGCTACTCTAGATGTTATCGATTTAATCGCGCTAGTGATTACGATAATTGTCTGCTCCAGAGCGGAATGGAATTATACGATAGGTATATAGCTCTACGTTGGAGACGTAGAGGCTACTACTAAATAGAAGGTTTGTGGAAAGTACTTATAATATACGGAGTAGAGGGCAAGTTGCTGAAAGCAGTGAAGAGCATGTATGAGGATGCAAAGGCGGCAGTACGTGTGGAGAGTGAGCAGAGCGAGTTCTTTGACCTGAATGTTGGTTTGAAACAGGGGTGTGTGATGTCCCCGTGGTTGTTTACTGTATATATGGATGGAGTCATGAAAGAAATACTATCAAGAGCAGTGGATGTTGGTGTATCGCTGAAAAGGGAGGGAATTGAGTGGAAGCTACCTATACTGCTGTTTGCGGATGATACAGTTCTGATGAGTGATAATGAATGGGAGTTGCAGGGTCTGGTAAATGAGTTTGGAACAGTGTGCGAAAAACGGAATTTGAAGGTAAATGCGGGGAAGAGCAAGGTTATGGTCTTCGAAATGGGTGAAGTCACAGAGTGTGAGGTGAAGCTGAACGGTCAGGCTATGGATATCGTCAACTCTTTTAATTATCTGGGCAGTGTGTTGAGTAAAGATGGGACTATGGATGAAGAAGTGCGGGAGAGGGTACAACAGGGGAAGAGGGTTGTAGGAACGCTATAAGCAGTAACAAGAAATAGGGTGGTCAGTATGGAAGTGAAGAAGTCCTTGCATGACAGTGTGGTAATACCAACACTTGCTTACGGAAGCGAAGCATGGATGTTGGTTGAGAGACTCAGACCAAGAGTGAGAGCAGTGGAAATGAATTACTTAAGGAGTGCGTGCGGAGTTACATGGAGGGATAGACAGACTAATGAGGAAGTAAGGAGGAGGTGTGGTGTGGAGGTAGATGTGCTGGAAAGTGTGAAAAGGAACAACTTGAGATGGTTCGGCCATATGGAACGTATGGAAAGCGAGAGAATGACTAAGAGGGTGTACGAGAGCGAGGTGGAGGGACAGAGAGGGAGAGGTAGACCGAATGAGAGGTGGAAGGATGGAGTGAGGAAGTACATGAACGAAGGCGGTGCTGGTTGGGGGGAGGGGCGTCGACTGACTGGGGACAGAGGTGCATGGGGGCGGTTCGTTCGTGGCCACCCCTTCGGGGATCACGGCGTCGGGCAATAGATAGATAGATAGATAGACCAAAAAAATATTGTTAAATTTGGCTCTCACCCTTTCAACTTTGGGGGAGACACCTGTTACCGGCAGCTTTGCCGTTTGTTTCCTTCATACACATAGACAAAAATAAAGATCACCAAGGTATGTCAAATGTACTGAGAATATGCACAGAGTAGATAGCAAGTTACTGAAAGCTGTGGTGATGGGCTGGTCTATCAGAGTGAGAACTGAGCGATCTCTGCCATACCCATAGCTTACTCTGACTGTTCCTTTTACTTATATATTTTCTAGATCTCAAGTGACGGCGTCTCTTCCGTGGATTGACCTCCCAATCTACCAAGATTGGAAGCCAAAGCGTCACATTTTTCCTTTGCCTCTCAACTTTCTTTCATAATTGCTGAGGGGCACAGGGCCCTGGGTGGGTCTTTGGTTTCCCGGGCGTTTCCTCACCCTCCTCAGCTCCCCGCCATGGAGTGGCTTCGGTCACCCAGGCTTTATTGTGGTCGGCAGGGAGGGTTCTGTGGGGGCGCTCGGTTGTGGCCTTGACCTTGCTCGGGGCCTTGGGGCTGTTCGGCCAGGCAGCTTGGGGAACTGCAACAACAACAACAACAAGCTGTGAAGAACAAAATATATGAGGGTGCAGGGTTTGCTATGCGTGTAGAGGATGATCAGAGCGAATTCTTTGTTCTGAATGGTGGGTTAAAGCAAGAGTGTGTAATTTCCCTGTAGTTGCTTAGTATACATATAGATGGAGCCATGCCAAAAAGAAAAGGATTGGATGTTGGAGTACCTCTGGTCAGGGAAGTGACTGAGTAGTTGTCTATATTACTTTGACACAGTTTTGATGAGTGAGAGTTACTGTGTTTGGTAAATATGTTTGGTGCTGTTGTGAGACACAACTTGAAGGTCAATGTTGTAATAGAGTAAGGTTTTGATCTCTTGAAAGAAATGCAGTCACAGAGTATGAAGTGAAGTTGAATGGTCAGGTAATGAAAAATGTCAGTTCAAGAAGTATTTGGGCAGTGTGATGAGTAAAAATTAGAGTTTGGAGGATGAAGTGCGAGAGAGGGCATACACTGAAATCAGTGACAGGTAATAGAGACGTGAGCATGGAAGGAAAGAAGTCACTGCATGATAATGTGGTTATCCCAACATTGACATATGAGAGTGAAGCATGGACTTTGTTGGAGAGACATACAGTACATATAAAATAAGGGGTGGGAATGAGTTACTTGAGAATTGCATGTTAAGTCATATGGAGAGAGAGACAGACAAATGAGGAAGTATGATAATGATGTGGTATGGATGTGGATGTACAGTAAACCCTCGCTACGTCAGACCTCTAAATGTCGGAAACCCGTACTTGCCGGACCGGCAACGGCCTCCCGGATATGTACTTCTGTTTTTCGGACATTTCCGTCATCGTTCCGACAGTCTCTAACAGTGTCGGAAGATTCTAACAGTTTTCGGACAAATAAGGGCAAATGTCCGTCATAACCGTCCATTGTACGTAGTCTGATATCTCATATGTTCCCGAGATGTGTCCGTCAGTCTCGAAAGTGTCGGATGACGCGCTCCCGTCCCCGGAACATAAGGGTGAATGTCCGTCAAAACGGGGATCCGTCAGAGCGCCAGTATAAAGGCTAGGCTCCGCTTGGACGAGACGCGTCAGTTATGAACTTACGATATAGCTGTTGTTGTGTTACACATCTCCGTCCATATTCCCGTTTATCATGCCTCCCAAAGCGTAAAGAGACCTCGATATCACTTGAGATGGAGAAGGGGAGTGAGATGGTCAAGGAGAGTGAGGTGGAGAAGTGGAGTGAGGTGGACCTGTTTAATGAAGGGGTGAGTGTTATTCCTTACTTATTGTTCCAAATAAACTACTATACAGCACTGTATGTGCTATTATATCAATACAGTGGTCCCTCGCGTTTGGCGGGTTTCAGCTTGGCGAAACACAGTATTGGCGATTGGTTGGATATGGTACCAGAATCCGAATTTGGCGCTTCAAATATAATTTTGGCGAGAATGCTGACGTCACGGAATGGCGTCGGCCCAGAATGCACCGCCCGCAAGCTCGTCTCACCAGGCCTAACTCTAAATAATTTATGGTAAATAAAATCTGTTATCTATTGTCTTTTTTATTGCTGTTAATGTTTCATGTAGGCTACAGTAGAGCGCCGTATTGAGAGTTACTCTTAGGCCGAGGCTAGGCTATAGATAGGCTTAGGCTTACTCACAAAACCCTAACTGAGCTGCTTGGATAGCGAGAATATCCCAGGTATATTTCATAAACGTATATTAACAGAGTAATCTTGACCAAACTGATTTGTGAACCTCATATCTCTTGTGTTTTGCTTTGTTTATTGTGCCGAACAGTCCGCGACACACAAACACAAACACACTTATCAGCTGACTCAGGGGCCCAATCGATAATTAATCAAAGAAGTGACCACGGATCCAAAACCAATTTCATTATTTTGCTCAATCGAAAAGCAGTTGGTATAGAAAATTATAGTCTTCACCATTCACAAGGTAGAAGTGATTTATGCCTCCTGATATATATCTAAGCTAGGTTAGACCATTTCTTGGTCTGGCTAGCTAGTGACTTAGCAACTTGTTGCTAAGGTTATGTGGTTATTCCTTATCAATAAGACTATTCACAAGATAACAATGAGTTCTGTTGCCTGATGTACATCTAACCTAGGTTAGGTAATTTCTTTGTGGAGATATATAGGCTAGGCCCATGTCTTCTAGCAAAAACAGAGTAAGCAGACGGCGCCGAGTGTGTCGGCGATCGACGATGCGCATGCCGGGCGGTTTGAAAAGGGTGAACTCGGGCCTCGTCAAAGACTAATGGATAATTTTCCCATTTAAAGTACTATTATAGGTTTGACTCCTGCAAGGAGATAAAGAAAACCTAATATTTAGTAGTGGCCCCATAATCATTAACGATTATGCCTATTACATAAGGCACCCTCTTCAAACACTCATCCGCCGTAGTTTTGAATCTACCGCGCAGAGCATAAAAAATTGAGGAGCCTTCATCATGAGCGCACGCAACCTCACTCATGGTTCAGTCATTATGAAATTGGGTTCTCACTACGAAAACACTTTGTAACAAATAAAAAAGAAAAAGAAAATAAGAATAACTATTCATAAGCTTTCCATATACTCGTGGATGTACTTGTGTGGATCTTTGACCAGACGCTGACTCAGGCGTCATTCTTCCTTCACTGACATATCAAGTATACCAAAATCCTTAATACATCAACGAATGGGAAGGGGATGGTCGGGAGGGCCCCAGTCGTCAATGATTACGGGGCCACTACTAAATATTAGGTTTTCTTTATCTCCTTGCAGGAGTCAAACCTATAATTTATTAGTGGCCCCTCCATCATTGACGATTATGCCCGATATCTAAGACTGGACATTCGTAATCATATCATAACTCTAGCAAAGGCAGATAATCAAACAACCACATAGTATTCTTACTTTGTAAAAGATATATATTTGGTGCATAAACTTTATACAGCACAACTTATACAAAAAGGGGTACAAGCAGGAGCGTGCTTGATAAAAAAGGGTGTTAACTCTGAGATTCTGAGAACAGATCCGCCAGTTAACAAGGCACCCCACTTAAATTAAGTGGTGAAAAATAAAACTTATAAGTTTACATGTGCACATATAAACCCCATAAAATTAGTGGATATACTTTGCAAAATATAACCAATGCTTAAATTAGATTGCTTCTCAGCCCAAAAACTACTTACAACTACACTGTTGTTTGTACTAAAATTGTACTAGCACAATTTCCTGTAATAAATAGTACAGAGAAATTTAAATATCACAATACCCATCAACAGTATCACAGCTCTCATATTCTGGCGGGGTCTAGGGTGTCCTATGTTACACTGACTGCACCCCCCCCCCCTTTTCTTGAAATTAAACAAAAGTTACTTAGGGGCCACCTAGACCCTTTGCCTTAAAGCTATACATGGCAAGGAAGGTTTGTCTAGAGCTACTGAGAGGTAACGAGTCAAAAACGTATGATTAGAGGCCCACAACTGTGTGGACGTAATATCTTCAACAGAAAAATTCTTAAGGAAACGTAACGAAGCCGCCCACTTGCGTAAATCGTGGGCCCTACCCACAACGCCGGGATTACTCTCTTTAATGACCTCGACCAAGAGAGAAGCCAGTCTACGTTTCATCAAGCGTTTACCCGTACTTGCTACCCATAAAGCACCGTGGTGATTTAGAGGTGCCACTCTCAAATATTTGGTTAGAGCTTGCACTGGACATAAATTATGGTGCACCTTTCCCCTTTTCAACGCCGGCACCGTGAACTCTGAAAACACGTGTTCACTGTGCTCATTCTTGGCTATGAACCCTGGGGAAGGTGCAATGTGAATACACTCATTAAGCCTACCAAACCTGAGGCAATTAGGTGTGTTGCTCATCGCCGCCAGCTCAGATACTCTGTTCCCGGTAGCCAAGGCCATAAGGAATACTGCCCTTTTTAAAAGTAATGTAAAATCTGCAGTATTTTGGTACAGACGGGAATGAAGTAAAGACAATGCCTTGTCCAGAGACCAGGTAGTCATGAGCTGACGGGGAGGTGGGCGGAGTTTAAAACATGCCCTCATAAAACCTTTTTCCTCCGCAACTGGTATGGAGAGACCGGTAAGGTCCAAAAACGGTATCCTAATCGCCGTTAAGTGATTTTTTAACGTCACTACAGACAAACGTTTCTGCTCGAACAGATAATTTAAATAATTAAAAACCAAAGCCACCGAGGGCACAGTTTGTTCTGTTCTAATAATCCAAGAAGTAAAGGCCTGCCAATGCGATTGATACTGTCGCTTAGTAGACTGGGTATATTGATTCATGAATTTATTGGTCACGTCTCTACCATATGGTGCTAGCCATTTGGCCTCCTGAATGTCCATAATGCAAAAGTCAGCGAGGTCTTTAGGTTGCCAATTGTGTCTAAGTGGAAAAACCCTACCAGGAGTGATACCGGGTCCGGGCACCACGTCTTCAATTGCTGGTACCACAATTGCGCTGGCCACAGGGGCGCGATTAGCGAGACTACGCCTCGATAATCCTGTAGTTTGTTTACTACGTGGCACATTAGAGACACATCTGGCGGCGGAAACAGATAAATGGAACTCCACCTGTTCCAGTCTGTCACCAGTGCATCTGGCCCGCCCGCCGGCGTTATCGTCCGGCGGGTGAGGTACAGTGGGAGTTTGTGAGTCTCCTCTGACACAAACAAATCCACTTGTGGATGGTAAGGCTTCGCAACCATTTGGTCGAAAATGGTTTGCTTGAGCGCCCATTCTACTGTTGTGCTCTGTCTCCGAGACAGAGCGTCTGCCCAGACGTTTGCTACGCCTGGGAGGTAAGATGCGTGAAGCTGAATGTCCAGCCTGTTGGCTAGAATAAAAATCTCTTCTGACACGTTTAGCAACCCCCGAGATCTCGTCGACCCTTGTTTCTGAATACAGTGAACTGCATTCAGATTGTCCATTCTGAAGGCCACAGCCTTGCCCCGTAAAGTAGAGCCGTGAGCCTGAAGGAAATATAAGGGGACTAGTAATTCTTTGACATTGATGTGGGAGATTTCTAAATGGGACCAAAGCCCTTGACCCTGGTGCCCTTGGTTTGATTGAAAGCCCCAACCTATCGTTCCTGACGCATCCGTGTCTACCCATACCGTCGGCGGAGGAGAGGTCCATGACATGACTGAGTGCAATGTTTCCCTCTTCGCCCAGACCACTAGTAAGTTGTGGATTAATTTTGGTATGGGCCATAATTTTTTCGCCGGCAATAGCGGAAAATATTTGTTGCCCTCCAATATTAAACGTTTGACTCTTAACCGGCTCAACCGTACCGTTAGTTGAATCCAGTTGAGAGAGCCAACCAGAGACTCCCAGATTCTCCGTGTTGTAGTCAGACTGTGAAGGAACATAAACAATTTCCTGCGAAATCTGTTGCGATTGTCCACACTCTGACTCAGAGTGAGAGTAGCTGTGTCCCAGACCAGCCCTATCCACTGAACTACTCTTGAGGGAACAAGGTTTGACTTTACCAGGTTGACCTTGAACCCTAGAGTTTTGACATGTTTTAATGTTATGTTGACATGATTTATGCATACTTGTTCCATCTCTGCCACCACTAGCCAGTCGTCTAGATACCATAAAATCCTGATCCCTTGCCTTAACAAGGGCATCAGGGCTTGCCGGACTAATTTTGTGAATAAGCGAGGTGCTAGGTTCAATCCAAACGGCATCCTCTGAAAGACATAAGTCTGATGCTTTATTCTTAAGGCCAGAAACCTTTGAAATCTTTTGTTGACCGAGACGTGCCAATACGCGTCCGTCAGGTCTAAAGAACACATCCATCCTCCCGGCGGAAGTGTTAGCCTGATCTGGTTTACTGTAAGCATCCGAATGACATGTTGTGAATATGGAGGTTCAGATAAGACAGGTCTACGACTGGTCTCATCTGAACACTGTCCCTTTTGGGCACTAGAAATAGTTTGGATGTGAAAACTGGGTAATTTTGAGGAACCGGGATGATGACATTCTTGGCGATCATTTCCTGGACTAGTGACTCCACCTCTAAAGAAACTAAAGTTGCCTTTGTCGGCTGACGTAAACGAGGTCGTCGGAGCCACTGCCAGGTGATGCCCTTGCGTGCCACCATCCTTGCCCAAGTATTTACTGGCCATGCGCGGTGACACGTCCGGAACGACCCAGTTAGCAGACAAGGGTTCGCCGGCTGTACTACCCTCTGATCCACCCGCAGTGAGATCGGCCCTGGGAGTGAGAGAGACTTTAGTTTTTTGGTGGTGGCGGTAGTGGTGGTGGTGGATGCTTAGCCGACTGGCCGGCATTGGCAGAAGACGAGCCCTGGCCTGGTCTGCTATAGCTGCGGCCTTAATGACCTGCAAACTTACCTTGTTTGTACCTGTACTGACCTTGGGGGGAGGCGGACTTAGGTATCTGAAAGGGCTTTGACCCACCCGGCTGAGCTTTTGCGACTGGCTTGGGTTTGGGAAAGTTAAAAGCAGGTTTCTTAGAAGGGGTGGGACTGTGCTTAACCCTCTCACCACGGAAGACCTCTTGAACGCCCATAAAAAAGCATATAACAGGTACCCGGAAGGCCTCCTGAACGCCCTTGAACGCCCAGTGGTTGAAAGCCTGTGAGCTTCGTGTGCCAGGCGTCGGTCCGACGCATGTAAACAACAGCCGGCTGGACCGACGCCCCGCATCTCCGGCCACAAGAAGGAGAGCGTCGCTTGTTCGTGTGTGCCTGTATGTTGTTGTTAAGTATCGAAAAGTGGTGTAAAGTGGCTGTTTTGGCCATAAAGTTATCTCCAATGAAATCATCATCACAGCTCAACCAGTTGACTTAGAGAGCTCTACTTAATGCCATTCTACAGGTAAATAACACAGCTACGCTTGGGGATGCGCGGGAATGCGGGAAGCAGTCTGATTAACGAATATACGGTAGCCTAGTCTAGACGTTTTTCGGCCAAAACACCCGGGTTTCGAGGAATATATATATAATACATAGCCGGGGGTGGAGGGTTAAAGGCCTGAGCCATATTGAAAACAGTTCTCCACACATCAGGGGACATTAACGAGGGAGTTAGCACCGGCGACATGACCACCTGGTTCGCAATTCTATCAGGGAGTTTCCTCACCAGGGACATCCTGAGATCCTGTCTCGCCCGCACCGCCTCGAGCAAGGCCGTGCGTATATCTCCCAACGACTGAATCGACGTCTGAAGGAGTAATCGCCGAGATAGTTCAACCGATCGTCTGGCTTCCGCGTCCGCGATTGCCTGAGTGGATCGTAACATAGATTTCGCCACCTGGTGCGTAACAATGTACTGGGAAAAAAGTCTATACGCCTTCCCTCGTAGCCTAAACTCCCGGTCTAGGTGAGCTGGTGAAGGCGTAGTGAAAGGATCTTTAAGTTAACAGAGATTGATTTTGGGGGCAGCTAAAAAAGCAAACAAAGCAGATGGGACTCCGCCGGCTGAAAAGACTGGCATAGAAAACCAAGAATGGCTGTCCTGAGGAATCTGGTGGGAGGATTTTGAGGTGAAGGTGGTCGCAAAGTTATGAGCCTCTACTTCCCATTCCACCCAAGGTCCTGGACCCAACTGCCCCACCTTCAACACTGGGTTAGCGGCTGTGTCTGTGACCGTTTGTAAATCTAATTCTGGAGTGAGAGCTGACAGTGCTTTTATATCATTAAAACCGTCATGCTTGGTCCAGTCAGAAAACAGCTTTGAAGCTGAAGCTGAGGCCTTACATTAGAAGTAGTCAGTGCCGCCGAAGCAGGCCTAGCGACTATATTAGGTGATATAGGGAGAGGGTGCGGAATCTTGGTCAAAGCAATAGAAGCGATCAGAGGCCGAACACTTGTACTTGTCATGGGAGCTCCCAGGTCCACTGTAGGAGTCTCCAGCTGTTGGCCAAATTTGTTTGTGAGAGCAGTTACTAACAACCCATCTATTTCCTCCGCCGTGACAAATTTAGTGGATGAAGAACTCAAAGGTGAATCATTCCTATCTTGCGAGTCGTCTAGAACCGAACCCGACTCTTGCACTTCCATGTCAGAGATTATAGACACCTCATCCTTGTCATCCGGCCCATCATGAGAGGGTTCCGCCGAAGCCGGAACCTCGTCTTGGTGCCAAGTTAAATCAGGAATGGATGATGGGATCACAGCGTCCCGGTGGACGTCCGTCCGTACCTGTGGCTCTTGAACCAAACGTGGGCCTTCATACCCTGGTTGGGTATTGGCCTTGGCCCGAACTCCCTTGGGAGTCAGAAACACCATCCACCACTGAGCCCCCACTAGATTCTTCTAAAGGGCAATCACTGCCTACAGAACTCTCTTAGTCTATGTGTGTAATCTCCATTGGTAACCTATCCTCCGGCAACACCCCCACCACAGTCTCTGACTCCACTCCCGCCCCATCAGATTGGACATTAGATGAGTCGGGAGTAGAGGCAAAAAGTGAGGCACGAGGCTCCGGCGAACGCCGGGAGGCCTTTCGCTCCTTAGAATCTTTCCTGGAAGATTTGTGGCTGCGGTGTGACTTAGATTTCTCACTGCTCTTAGACTTTTCTGATCTTTCACTAGAGCTGTCCTTGGACTTTTCCTCCTTGCTCCTCTTTCTTGCTGGTGAAGAGGAGTGACTAGGCGGCTGTTGTCTGAGGGACGACCTGGACCTGGACCGCACCTGTGACGTAGAGGCTGTCACCGGGGGCGTGGGTTCACGAGGTCTCTTAGAAGTTGTAGGGACCAGAGAAAGTGCTGTACCCTGCCCAGTCTCTGCCGACTTTCGTACAGTTACTCTAGAGGTACGTTTACTAGGGGGGTGCTCAATCAATAATTTATCCCAAAGAATTACATTATCACATTGCAGCGCTTTATGAGCCACTGTGGTAGCATAAGTTGACAATTGCTGCCTGACCTCCCTCAAAGCGACCGCCGCGGATCCACTATTGTCCCGCAACACTTTGGCACTCAATTGAGTACAGAAGGTACAGTTCCCCGTTACCCACAAACCCCTTGAGCGATCTAGACATTTAACACATCTAATGCAATGAGTGTGTGCAAATATAGGGATACCTGAACAGGAGGGAGCAATACACAAGGCAAAAACAGGGTCTATGGTAGCCATGACAGAGACTGGTGGAAAACACGAACCCACCCCCGGTTTACTCCAGGTTCTCGAAAGTTCCGCCGGAACTCAGCCCTGGAAAAAAAGAAAAATTTCCAGGAATTAATGCTCATAAGGCTACACCAACATGTTCGAACACAAGTGTTTAGACAACCCACCGGGTAACGAGACGTAATACACAACTATCACGGCTCACCACGCGGCAGGTTCGTAATTAAAGATTTCAGAATATCTTAACTTGTCTAAAAGATTTATGAATATCCTCTGACATAATATAAAGACCAGCATGGCTTTTTTATACATGACGCAGTCTTCCCAGTGGTGTTTTTAAGTTCTTACTGGAAAGAACCTTCAAAGACGCCGGCCCCCGTATTATCTCGCAGATCAAAAACTGGGAAGCCTGTCTTAAATGCTAGATCTGGCTTCTCCCGAAGCATTCTAGATCGCCGTATGTTGAATGGCGGCAATACGTATCGTACCCCTCGAATGTCTGGTTAACTTCACTGAATTAAACAAATCCGTTAATCCTACCCTCCCAAGGTGCAACCGCCGGGTGTGAATTTTAACGTTAACCCCAAAATTCCTATCCCCACTTCTTTGCAAAAGATCGCCGGGGAGGAAAGATCAACAAACAGCCTAGTTTTACTGGCTTTGCAAAAGCCGGGAAAAACTCAACTCAACAAGTGTCCGTATGAACACTTAGTTAAATGGGTAAAGCCATCCCGCCGGGAAACACAGTACGCCTGAACACAGGCCCCACCACAGAGACGCAGTCCTGGAGAGCCTCAGGCCACTAATCGCCGGGGAAAACAAGCCTTTTTTAACCACGCGTGATTAAAACTCGGCAACCAGCCGGGTTTTCATGGTGTAACCGAGAAAACCCGCCGGGAAAGGCAACCCACCCGTTCAGATTCAATCTGAACGCACCAAATAGACCGTGGAATTAGCCAAAGCACAACTAACCCAGGTCACATCAATAGTCCGAGGAATTAGCCAATACACAACTAAACCAGGACACATATATAGTCCGTGGAATTAGCCAATACACAACTAAACCAGGACACACATGACACAGTAGTACATATTTATAACATAAATCAATAACACTTGTGAATGTGGCAAAGCTACGAGAGGCTGGCTAGGCCTAAGCAGACGGAAAAACACAGTAAACATGTCGTAATATAAACAAAAAGCACTGAATTATATCACAACAGGAACCACCGTCAACACACCACTGTAGCAAACACTTCCCGGTAAAGGGAAGAACTGACTCGGGACCCAGAAAAAACTTCACTAAGTGAAGAAAAATACGCTGGGAACGTCAGAGAATAAAAAGCTACCTTATCAGAAAGATAAAAGGCAGCAATAATAACGCGTAATGAAAGCCGCCTGCATCACAAAGCTAGCTAACCGTGAAAAAGTTCACATGTCCACAACAGGACCACGAGGGTACACCCGAAATAGATGCCCCAAACACACGACCCAAAATACACTGCACTGCGGGCAACCGGCCCAGGACCCTCCTGCTACGCATATCCTAACCTTACTCGATACATCCCGGAGTAAACAAATGAGAAAAACTCACTAGGGACGCAACAAATGCGGAACGAGCGGAGCGTGGGGAGGCACGTCCGGGTTGGTTGAGCGCAGAGCAGAGAAGGAAGAATGACGCCTGAGTCAGCGTCTAGTCAAAGATCCACACAAGTACATCCACTAGTATATGGAAAGCTTATGAATAGTTATTCTTATTTTCTTTTTCTTTTTTATTTGTTACGAAGTTTTTTCATAGTGAGAACCCAATTTCATAATGACTGAACCATGAGTGAGGTTGCGTGCGCTCATGATGAAGGCTCCTCAATTGTTTATGCTCTGCGCGGTAGATTCAAAACTACGGCGGATGAGTGTTTGAAGAGGGTGCCTTATGTAATAGGCATAATCGTCAATGATGGAGGGGCCACTAATAAATTTACGTTTGGCAAAATACACTTTTGGCGATGGTTTGGCTAGACTAATTAAATCGCCAAATGCAAGGGACCACTATATATTTAAATCTAGGTTATGAATAGGGTAGCCTCCGTTTTTTTGGTCGCATTTATTACATTGTCATGGTTGCATGAATTTTCATCCCGTTTTCTGTTTCCCGGTTAACGGCCAGCTCGGCGCCCGGTGAAGTCTATTCCCATTTCACTATTCACTATTCGATATTCGTCGGATTTTTCTCTTTCAGGTCGTTTTTTTGTCCTCTTTTAGATCGGACACAGCCGGAGTTCGGACATCTCAGATAATCGGACATTTCGGACTGGGTGTCCCCCCCCAATTAGTCCGAAATAGCGAGGGTTTACTGTATTTGAGACCATGAAGAGGAACACCTTAGGTGTACATTTTCAAACAAATATTAGGAATTCCTATGGGTGGAAATGCTAGCCCTTTAATTGCAGACTTATTCTTGCTTGCTTTAGAATTTAAATATATTATAGGTTTGACTCCTGTAAGGAGATAAAGTAAACCTAATATTTAGTAGTGGCCCCGTAATCATTGACGAACATGCCTATTACATAAGGCATCCTCTTCAAACACTAATCCGCCGTAGTTTTGAATCTACCGCGCAGAGCATTTAAAAACTGAGGAGCCTTCATCATGAGCGCACGCGACCTCACTCATGGCTTCAGTCATTATGAATTGGGTTCTCACTACGAAAAAACTTCGTAAAAAATTAAAACAAAAAGAAAATAAGAATAACTATCCAATAAGCTTTCCATCATATCGTGGATGTACTTGTGTGGATCTCTGACCAGACGCTGATTCAGGCGTCATTCTTCCTTCACTGACATATCAAGTAAACCAAAATACTCAATACATCAACGAATGGGAAGGGGACGGTCGTGAGGGCCCCAGTCGTCAATGATTACGGGGCCACTACTAAATATTAGGTTTTCTTTATCTCCTTACAGGAGTCAAACCTATAATTTAATAGTGGCCCCTCCATCATTGACAAACATGCCTGATTTCTAAGACTGGAGGGGGACATTCGTAATCATATCATAACTCTAGAAAAGCAGATAATAAAAACAACCACATAGTATTCTTACTTTTGAAAATATATTTAACAACGGCGTAGGCCGAAAAAATACAAGAAAAAGGGGGTTCAGGCAGGTGCGTGCTTCAAAGAAGCCTGCCTGACAAAAAAATGGGTAACCCTGAAGATTCTGAACACAGATCTGTAGTTACAAAGGCACCCCACTCAACGAGTGGTGACAAAAAATAACAAGTTATAAGTTTATATGTGCACATAATAAACCCCAACATAAACTTGGAGATAAATTGCAAAGGAACTCCATTATTCTAATATTAAATTGCTTTCGCAGCTAAACTACTCTAACAACACCGTTGTTTTGTACTTAACATTGTACTAGCACAATTTCTCACTGAGAAATTTTCATATCACATTTTAACCTTAAATTGTATCACAGCTCTCATACTCCGGCGGGGTCTAGGGTGTCCTATGTCAACTGACTGCACCCCCCCCCCCCCCTTTCCCGTGAAAGTAAACAAAAGTGACTGCAGGGCCACCTAGACCCTCTGCCTTAAAGCTATACATGGTAAGGAAGGTTTGTCTAGAGCAACTGACAAGTATCTAGACAGAAACGTATGATTAGACGCCCACAACTGCGTGGACGCTGTCTTCAACTGAAAAAATTTTCAGGAAACGTAAAGAGGCTGCCCATTTGCGTAAATCGTGGGCCCGACCCACAACGCCGGGATTACTTTCTTTAATGACTTCTACCAGAAGAGAGGCTAATCGCCGTTTAAGTAAGCGTTTACCCGTACTTGCTACCCATAAAGCACCTTGGGGGTTTCGAGGAGCTACTCTCAAATATTTGGTTAGAGCTTGCACTGGACATAAATTATGATGCACCTTTCCCCTTTTTAACGCCGGCACCGTGAACTCAGAAAACACGTGTGCACTATGCTCATTCTTGGCTACAAAACCTGGGGAGGGTGCAATGGAAATACATTCATTAAGTCTACCAAACCTAAGACAATTAGGTGTGTTGCTCATCGCCGCCAGCTCAGACACTCTGTTTCCGGTGGCCAAAGCCAAAAGGAAAACCGCCTTTTTTAAGAGTAATGCAAAGTCTGCAGTATTTTGGTACAGACGAGAGTGAAGCAAAGACAAAGCTTTGTCCAGAGACCAAGTAGGCATGAGCTGACGGGGAGGTGAGCGTAGTTTAAAACATGCTCTCATAAAACCTGTTTCCTCCGCCACCGGTATGGAAAAACCCGTAAGGTCTAAAAAGGGCACTCTAATCGCAGTTAAGTGATTTTTTAATGTTACCACAGATAAACGTTTCTGCTCAAACAGATAATTCAAATAATTAAAAACTAATGCCACTGAGGGTACAGTTTGTTCTGTCCTAACGATCCAAGAAGTAAAGGCTTGCCAATGTGATTGATACTGTCGTTTTGTAGACTGAGTATATTGATTGAGTAATTTATTGGTCACATCTCTACCGTATGGTGCTAGCCACTTGGCCTCCTGAATGTCCATAATGCAAAAGTCAGCGAGGTCGCTAGGTTGCCAATCGTGTCTAAGTGGAAATACCCGACCGGGAGCGATACCGGGTCCGGGCACCACATTTTCAATTGCTGGTACCACAACTGCGCCGGCCACAGTGGCGCGATTAGCGAGACTAAGCCTCGATAATCTCATAGTTTGTTCACTACGTGGCACATTAGTGACGCATCTGGCGGTGGAAACAGATAGATGGAGCTCCATCTGTTCCAGTCTGTCACTAGGGCGTCTGGCCCCCCTGCCGGCGTTTTCGCCCGGCGGGTGAGGTATAGAGGGAGTTTGTGAGTCTCCTCGGACGCAAAAAGATCCACTTGTGGATGGGAGAGCTCTGCAATCATTAGGTTGAAAATGGGTTGCTTGAGCTCCCATTCTACTGTCGTGCTCTGTCTCCGGGACAGAGCGTCTGCCCAGACGTTCGCTACGCCTGGGAGATAAGATGCGTGAAGATAAATATCTAGACTGTTGGCTAGAGCAAAAATCTCTTCCGACACGTTTAGCAACTTCCTTGACCTCGTTGACCCTTGTTTCTGAATACAGTGGACTGCATTCAGATTGTCCATTCTGAAGGCCACCGACTTGCCCCGTAACGCCGGGCCGTGAGCCTGAAGGAAATACAAGGGGACTAGTAATTCTTTGACATTGATGTGCGAGATTTCTAAGTGGGACCAAAGCCCCTGTCCCTGGTGCCCCTGATTTGACTGAAATCCCCACCCTATTGTGCCTGACGCATCCGTGTCTACCCATACCGTTGGTGGAGGAGAGGTCCATGACATTATTGAGTGCAATGTTTCCCTCTTCGCCCAGACCGCTAGTAAGGTGTGGATTAATTTCGGGATGGGCCATAATTTTCCCGCCGGTAAGAGCGGGAAATATTTGTTGCCTTCCAATATTAATCGTTTTACTTTCAACCGGCCCAACTTGACAGTTAGTTGAATCCAGTTGAGAGAGCCGACCAGAGACTCCCAGACCCTTCGCGTCGTAGTCAGACTGTGAAGAAACCTGAACAGTGTCCGGCGAAACCTGTTGCGATTGTCCACACTCTGACTCAGAGTGAGAGCGGCGGTGTCCCAGACCAGCCCTATCCACTGAATTACTCGTGAGGGAACAAGGTTTGACTTTACCAGATTTACCTTGAAGCCTAGAGTTTTGACATGATTTAAAATGATATTGACATGTTTTATGCATAATTGTTGTGTCTCTGCCACCACCAGCCAGTCGTCCAGATACCACAACACTCTGATCCCTTGTTTTAACAATGGCATCAGGGCTTGCCGGACTAGTTTTGTGAATAATCGAGGTGCCAGGTTCAAGCCGAACGGCATCCTCTGAAAAACAAAATTTTGGTGCCTTGAAATCTTTTGTTGACCGATACGTGCCAATAGGCGTCTGTCAGGTCTAGTGAACACATCCAACCTCCCGGCGGAAGTGTTAGCCTGATTTGGTGTACTGTTAACATTCTGAAAGATTCGTTGTGAATGTGAAGATTCAGATAAGACAGGTCTACGACCGGCCTCATCTGAACACTGTCCCTTTTGGGAACCAAAAATAGTTGGGTTTGGGGAAGTTAAATGCAGGTTTCTTAGAAGGGGTGGGACTGTGCTTAACGGCCTGTGCCATATTGAACACTGTTCGCCACACTTCAGGGGTCATTAAAGAGGGAGTAAGCACTGGTGACATAACCACCTGATTAGCAATGCGATCAGGTAGCTTGCGAACTAACGACATCCTAAGATCTTGTCGTGCTCGTACCGCCTCAAGCAAGGCGGTACGTATGTCACCCAAGGATTGGATTGACGACTGAAGAATCAGTCGCCGGGATAACTCAACCGATCTTCGAGCATCCGCATCTGCGATTGCCTGAGTGGACTGTAGTAAAGACTTAGCCACCTGCTGAGATACTATGTACTGCGAGAACAGGCGAAAAGCTTTTCCCCATAGCCTAAATTCTCTGTCTAGGTGAGTAGGGGTAGGGGTAGTGAACGGGTCCTTCAGCTCACAAAGATTAATCTTAGGGGCAGCTAGAAATGAAAACAAAGCTGACGGGACTCCGCCGGCAGAACCCACCGGCATGGAGAACCATGAATGAGTATCCTGAGGTATCTGGTGGGAAGATTTAGAAGTGAAAGTGGTTGCAAAGTTTTGAGCCTCTACCTCCCAATCTACCCAAGGTCCTGGTCCCAACTGTCCCACCTTCAAAACTGGATTAGCTGCGTCGTCTGTGACGGTCTGTAAATCTAGTTCAGGAGTGAGAGCTGACAGAGTCTTAATATCATTAAACCCATCCAGCTTAGACCAGTCTGAAAATAGTTTTGAAGCTGAGGCAGGGGGTAAAGCAGGCTTAGAAGCATACACAAAATAATCTTGGTGATAATAACTAGGTATAGCCTTGATGTTTACATCCAGAACATTACCCAAAGTATCCACGGCCCTTAATTTCTTTGACTTATTGCCCTGGATGACCCACTCACGCGGTACCGGGAGTTCCCCTGACAAAGTAGGTTGGGCAAGCTCTGGTTTAGAGGAGTTCAAAAGAACCCATGACTCGTCTGGCCCATAAAGTAAGGGCATAGCTACCTTTCTAAGAGGCGCTTTGTCTAGAGGGGGTGGATTGACATCCGTTATGACCCTGACATTTGAAGTTGTCAATGCCGCCGTAGCAGGCCTCGTGATCCCTGAGGTTAACAGAGTGGGAGGGTTAGTGATCTTAGATAAATCAATCGAAGTCATCAGAGGCCGTACCGTAGAACTTGTCTTGGGAGACCCCAAGTCCATTGTGGGGTTTTCCTGTTGTTGGCCAAAAAATTTAGATAAAGCATGAGTAAGCAGCCCATTAATTTCTTGTGCCGTAACAAACTGGTTTGATGAAGAACTTACAGGTGAATCATTAGTATCCTGTGCGGCGTCCAAGCCTGAGCCTGACCCTTGTCCTTCCATCTCCGAAATTATAGAAACTTCGTCTTTCTCCTCCTGATCCTCCTGAGAAGACCCCGCCGAGGCAGGGGTACCTTGTTGCCAAGATAAGTCTGGGATAGAGGATGGGATCGCCGCGTCCCTGTGGATATCGGCTACTGTGTGACTCGTTTGAGTCGGACGTGGGTGGTCAGACCCTGGTTGAGCAAACCGCCAAACACGAGGCCCTGGCCTACGCTCTCTTGAGAGTCTGAAACATTCTCAATTACTGAACCCCCTGAACTTTCCAATTCCAGGGTTAAAATATTAAGTGGCAAATCCTCTTTTGGGACAGGCGCTGCACTGGACTCTTGGGCCTTAACACAAACTCTGTCTGGGGTAGAGGTACGATGAGATGCACTAGAAGTTGGTGAATGTCGAGAGGACTTCCGTTTATGTGAATCCTTTTTAGAGGATTTATGGCTACGGTGTGACCGCGAACTATTCTTAGATCTGGAGGAATCCTCGCCGTGACCACTGGTGGAACCTTCCGTCCTACTCTTCTTACTCGCCGGTGAAGAGGCACGACTAGATGACTGGTGTCTAAGAGGAGACCTAGACCGGGATCTCGCCCGAGACGAGGAGGCGGATACCGGGGGTGTAGGCTCCCTTGGGCGTTTAGGTGTAGCAGCAGAGGATACAGAACCCTGACCAGTCTCCGCCGGCTTAATACTCGTGACTCTAGAGGAACGTTTAGGGGGAGGGTGTTCGGAGAGCAATCTATCCCAAAGTGGGACGTTGTCACATTGAAGTGATTTATGCGCAACAATGGTAGTGTAGGCTGACATCTGTTGCCTAACCTCTCTCAACGCTACCGCCGCGGTCTTATCATTATCACAAAGGACCTTTAAAGCTAATTGGGAGCAAAAAGAACAATTACGCATAACCCAGAGACCCCTTGAACGGTCTAGACATTTAACACACCTTATGCAACGGGTATGCGCAAAAATAGGGATACCAGCACAAGCAGGGGTAGTGCACAAAGCAAAAACTGGGGCCACGGTAGCCATGACAGAGACTGGTGGGAGGAAACTACCGCCGGGTCTGTATTGGTCCGCCGGAGCTCAGCTCTGGAAAAAAATAAAATTTCCAGGAATTAATGCTCATAAGGTTAACCCAACATGTTCGCACACAAGTGTTAATAACCCGCCGGGTAACGAGATGTAATTGACACAAACACAGCTCGCTACGCGGCGGGGTTCAGAAAATCTAAACAAATCTTTTGTTAAAGAAAGTGAAGAATACCCTCTGATATAATATAACGGTCCAGCATGGCGCTTATAGTCTCTTGGTGGTGGTGACTGTCTCAAGATTCAATTTTGTAACAAAGCAACCCCCCATAAAGACGCCGGCCCTTGAAATATTTTAGTAGAATAGCACAGGGCAGGATGATACGAGATCTGATGTCTAACGAATTGTCACAAAAGATCGCCGTAAGTTTGAAGGCGGCGATACCTACTTGTATCACTAAATTAAGTGGTTAAATCGAAATCGAATTTTGTAAATTCCTTAGTTCCTCCACCTAGGAGCACCCGCCGGGTGAGAAGAATCGATAAATTAACCTAATTTGAACCTTCAATCGCCGTAAGAGTAAAGGCGGCGATACACATAGTATCACTAAAATGGATTGGTTAACTAACTGAAAGACATAAGTCGTTCATCCCACCCTACCCAGGTGCACCCGCCGGGTGAGATGTCCAAACGTTAACCCCATAAGTTCCTGTCCCCACTTCTTTGTAAAAGATCGCCGGGGAGGAAAGCCTAAAACAACAGCTAGGTTTTTCAAGTGGTTTTTGTAAAACCGGGTAGAAAAACTACATAACGTATGTCCGCATGAACAACGTTTTATAGATGGGAACAGCCATCCCGCCGGGAATCAAAGGAGGCCTGAAACCAGGCACCCACAGAGACGCAGTCCTGGAGAGCCACAGACACCCCAACGCCGGGGAAACAAGCCAGTGTTAACAACCACGTGTGGCCCAACACGGCTCGCGGCCGGGATTTTCATGGTGAAACCGAGAAAACCCCGCCGGAAGGCAACCCACCCTGAACAGACACCATCTGAACAACAAGAGACACGAGGAGAGCCACTCACGACAACCCCAAGGTCACTCAATAATCCGTGGAATTAGCCAATACACAACTAAACCAGGAAACAATTATAGTCCGAGGAATTAGCCAATACACAACTAAAACCCGGATACACATGACACAGTAGGGCATATTTATAAATAATAAACAATAACACTAGTACATGTGGCAAAGCTACGAGCAGCTGGCTAGGCCTAGGTAGACGGCATAATAAAAGTTGAAATATACACAAACACTGGAAATATCACAACAGGAACCACCGCCAACACACCACCGTAGCACAAACTTCCGACCAAGGGAAGACTGACTCGGGACCCAGAAAAAACTTCACTAAGTGAAGAAAAATACGCTGGGAACGTCAGAAACAAAGCTTACCTCATCAGAAAGATAAAAGGCAGCACTAACTAACGCGTAGTGAAAGCCGCCTGCATCACAAACTAACACAGCTGTGAAAAAGTTCACATGTCCACAACGGGACCACGAGGGTACATCCGAAATAGATGCCCCATACACTCGACCCAAAATACACTGCACTGCGGGCAACCAGCCCAGGACACTCCTGCTACGCCTATCCTAACCTTACTCGATACATCCTGGAGTAAACAAATGAGAAAAAACTCACTAGGGACGCCACGAATGCGGAACTAGCGGAGCGTGGGGAGGCACGTCCGGGCAGGCTGAACGCAGAGCAGAGAAGAAGGAAGAATGACGCCTGAATCAGCGTCTGGTCAGAGATCCACACAAGTACATCCACGATATGATGGAAAGCTTATTGGATAGTTATTCTTATTTTCTTTTTGTTTTTATTTTTTACGAAGTTTTTTCGTAGTGAGAACCCAATTCATAATGACTGAAGCCATGAGTGAGGTCGCGTGCGCTCATGATGAAGGCTCCTCAGTTTTTAAATGCTCTGCGCGGTAGATTCAAAACTACGGCGGATTAGTGTTTGAAGAGGATGCCTTATGTAATAGGCATGTTCGTCAATGATGGAGGGGCCACTAATAAATAAAAGACTTAGTTGACAGTAGCAAGAAAAATAAAATTCCAGAAAAATTAGCACTTGCTAAACTGTTAAGTAATAATAGTAGATATATTGATGATATTCTTGTTTGCAATTTGTTAAATTTTAATCAAGTTGCTAAACTTATTTACCCTAATTCTATTCCCCTCACACAATGTAACGTAAATTATAAAGTTGAACATTTTCTTGATATAAATATAGAGATTGTTAATGAACAGTGCATACTTAAAGTATATCACAAAGTTGATGATTTTAATTTTAACGTAATAAACTTTCCTTTCCCTAGTAGTAATATCGATAGTAAAATAACTTATAATTGTTTTTATTCCCAATTAATAAGATTTTGTAAAATCTGCACTAAAGTAGATGACTTTTGGGCTAGAGCTAGGTTACTATACAGACTCTTAGTGGACAGAGGTTTTGAGGCAAGTAAATTGTTCCATAAATTTAATCTTTTTAGGGTCAATTATTGTGACTGTATTCTAAAATTTGACATCAATAATTTTAATCAAGCATTTTTAACTTGAAGTTTCTTGTATAACCTCTGCTTAAATTTTGTCTGTATTTATTGTTTATCTTTTTCTTTTTCTCTATTATTATTATTATTAATATTAATATTGATGATTTTTTAAATTTATTGTTCTTGTTAACCCTTAATTAGCGGCTCACCACATAAGTCGAGTTAAATAAAGCTGGACTATGTGGCGGCGCTCGACATAGGTCGAGTGGCAATTTCAGCACGTAATGTTGCTGAGAGAGAGAGACAAGTGGTGGCAGGAGACTAGCGAGCGTATGACTGCTCCAGACCACCGCGGCGAACCTACTGACACGAATCTCAGCTCCCTCCTCCCTCTCTCACTCGCTACATACTGAATTATATGGGGAAAGTACCGAATTACATGCTTTTTGCACTCGCGTTGCACGGTTATTGCAAGAAAACTAGCCATCATAAAAGGATCGTTATGGTGTCATTCGAAAGCTCTGTTTATGCCCTTTCAGGGATAGGTACTTGTTTTACGTTCTGGGTCTTATTTAGGCATGAAAATGATCACGTAAACAGCCCTATTTTGGCTAAAAACACCCCGCTGGGCGGTACATATAAATAAACCGCATAGGCCGCTCGTAAGGTGTTAAAAGAGTACTCTTTGTTTAAATCTGTTGTTACTTCATATTTTGTAATTATTTGTCTTTATATTATATGTATTCATTGTCGATAGTATCAATTGCTTACTTTTGCGATTTCCTTAGTTTATTTGTGCTATAAATGTAGGTTATTTGTAGGGTAGTTATTGATAGGGGTCACTTGAGGCATGCTATGCTTACAGGTACCTACCCGATAGCACTATCGTTAGTGAGTGCTGTACTGTATTTTATATATTATTTTGTAATAGTATAGATATCTTATCAATATTTGTATTTTGTACTATTTTAATGTCTTGTCATGTTGCAAATTTGATTTTAAATAATATTTTGACATTTAACATATGGTTTCTTTATTCATGCAGAGTTTAGTAAAATTTGCCAGAACGTCCCGGACTTCCCAAACTTGACTACTTCCTTTAACGTGACGATAGTGCGTTGTTATATGTGCGATTGGTTTGCTTGGGAAACAGATTAACTTGCTCATGTAGTAATGTACACCCTATGTGGTGGATTGTGTTCTTTTATTTAATAATTTTCATTTTAGTAAACGTTGTTTCCACATAGCGATTTTGATAATTTAATTTGACTTTATATTGTCCTTGTCCCAATTTTGGTTTGTTTAGTTTGCAAGTTTTACATTTTAATTAATAGCATATAGAGAGTGAGAGCAGGACTAAAAGAGTGTATGAGAATGAGGTGGAAGGACAGAAAGAGAGAGACAGACCAAGAAAGAGCTGGAAGGATGGAGTTGAGAGACATAGTACTGTATATGAGTGAAAGTGATGTTCGGTGGGATGAGGAGCAGTGGCTGGTGGTTGACAGGAGTATGTAGGCGTTTCATTCTTGGCCATCCATTTCTTGGAATAAGGTGTATGGCAATATACAAATAAAATTAAAATCTTTGAAACATCAAGCAATTAGGATTTATGATGTTTCAGAGTATGCATATATTGTCTTATCCAATATCTTCTGGGCTTCAAACATTTAGTACCTTCTGATCTTCCACCATACCTATAACTGAGACAAATCACTTACACAGTACAGTACCTAAATCCAAAATATTCTGAGATACTAATATTATATTTCTATGATTGACATTACCCATACAGCCATATGTGTTATATATAACAAATCTTCTGGGCTTCAGATTATTTCTATTTCTGATGTTACACTGTTTCCCCCAGGCGGAGACCCTACAGGAACAGGTCGTGGGGGCGCCAGCATCTACGGGAAACACTTTAATGACGAGATCCATGAAGAGCTGAAACACACAGGGGCAGGGCTGCTCTCCATGGCCAACGCCGGACCCAACACCAACGGCTCACAGTTCTTCCTCACCCTTGCTCCCACACAGTGGCTTGATGGAAAACATGCCATATTTGGTTAGTTTTAAAGTACTATTTACACTTGATAGAAAACCTGCCATTGCAGTTGAATTTGGGTCACTATTGCAGGAAAATTATTTACATAAAAAATAGGGAGCTGTATCTCGTATTTGTATATCTGCAAAGACCTTCATTAGGGTGCCATTGTATATCATGCAGCTTATGAGAAAACTTGGTGTAGAAAATGGCTGGTTCGTGTGATAATGAAGTTGTATGAAGACTCAGAATTGGCAGTGAGAGTGAAAGATGAACTGAGCAAGGTGTTTACAATGTGGTAAGTTTTGGAGTCTCTCAGCCTTGGTCTACAACCCATCTAGGAGAGACAGCGTTATAATATCCGGATGAATGGGACTCTTCAGCCTTGGTCGACAACCCTGTTTTTTTTGTATGCGTATGAAGGAGATAAAAGGTAAGCTGCCTGTAATTTGGTGTCTCCCCTAAAGCCAAAAGAGTGACAGAGATCCAAATTCTAGGGACGTTGGGGTCAAAATGCCTGGACACACAAAGTTCAAAGCAGTCTAAGTCATAGGATGAAAGAAAAATTGAAGGAGAGCGTTTAGAGTTCACTTGTTTTTCAATGCTTTTGATTCTACTCTTTCGAGAAGTGCGGTATGAGTGGAACCTCCCCACACATGCGAACAATACTTGATACAAATACACATAGTAAGGGAATGGACTGTGCATATATAATAACACTGAGTGCGCGTAACAATGAAATTTTCAAGTAAAACGAATAGGACTAAAAATAATGTTTATAATAGTGGTGCGAGGTCGTAACATAAAAGGAAGAAGGTGACGAGAGTGATAAATTGGAGGAGGAACAATAATGGGGAAAGCAAGGGAGGTCAGGAATAAGTGTCAGTGTTTTTGTGCAGGACTAGTTAGGAGGGCAGGAATTAATGAGGGAGGCAAGAATAGGGTCGACGTTGACGTCTCCTGCCTTTAGATTGAGGGTTTGAGAGGAGGCAATTTCCGCTGATTCGACTAGTATCCTCTTGAAATAAGACTACAGTATAGTATTACTGTACCTTTGTCTCCTTCCACATAGGAAAATAACAAAAAAACAAAAACAAGACATGTATTGTGCGGAAAATAACAAAAAAACAAAAACAAGACATGTATTGTATGCACATCAATCCTCAGTTTTGTAAATGGTTCCTCTTTTGACAGGGCGCGTGTCAGGCGGGATGCAGGTGATGAAGCGGATGGGTCAGGTGGAGACAGATGGCAGTGACCGGCCTGTTGACCAGGTCAAGATCAAAAGAGCATTTGTCAAGATGCACTGACCCTTATTTTAATGACACCACAATCCTTTGACCACATAGCGATTTTGATAATTTAATTTGACTTTATATTGTCCTTGTCCCAATTTTGGTTTGTTTAGTTTGCAAGTTTTACATTTTAATTTATTCTAGCTTTAGTGAAGGAGCTACCACCCCCAGCACACCCCTCCCCAAATAAAATTCTTTAACCCTTTCAAACCAATGAAATTTATTTATTAACCCTTACTGTACCAGAGGGCATGACTATAAATATAACCTCCAGTACCAAGCATTGTCGCCAAAATGGCTTCAAAGACGAGAGAGCGCAATCTCTCACCCCGAAAGCTGGACGAGTACTGAACCAGCCTGCCCGTGGGACCTTAGATACACTCTGAGAAGTGTTGCCAAGGTCTCAAAGCAGTGTTTACAAGTCATGGTGCCTGGTACCGCTCGGTATAAGGACCGAATATTACTGACGGACATCGTACGGCGCTGATACTGGTGAGTGACTTTCTTACTGTCGGTCATTGTATGTCACTGGTACAGTTTGACATACCCTTTATTCTTGTGTGAAGATACTTTATGTAATTCTAGTTGTTGTTGTTGCTGTTCCTCAGGCTGTCTGGCCGAGCAGCCCCAAGGTCCCGAGCAAGGCCAAGGCCATAACCGAGCGCCCCCACAGAACCCTCCCAGCTTACCACTAATAATGCCCAGGTGACCAAAGCCACTCAAAGGCGGGGAGCTGAGGAGGGTGCGGAAACGCCCGGGAAACAAAAGCCCCACCCAAGGCCCTGTGCCCCTCAGCAATTATAAAGGGAAAGTTGAGGGGCAAAGGAAAAATGTGACGCTTGAGAGTAGAGTTGAGAAGTGCCCTGGTACAGTGATATGAGGTATTGCATACTGGCAGACTGGTAGGTTTTCCATGCAGCATGGATAACTTGGTGAAGTGTGTAAAGTATAAAAGTGGAAAAAAGGGCAGCAGTCGGAAGACCAAGGAGGAACTGGGACGAGATCCTAAAGAGGATTTTAAGGTTAGGGAACTTCACAGAGATCTCACTAGAGGGGAACATGCAGTATAGTGACCTTCAGGTGACCAAGGTATACCACAGCTGCAAAATGAGGAAATGCATTTATGTGGGAATTATAGGTTTGACTCCTGCAAGGAGATAAAGAAAACCTAATATTTAGTAGTGGCCCCGTAATCATTGACGATTATGCCTATTACATAAGGCACCCTCTTCAAACACTCATCCGCCGTAGTTTTGAATCTACCGCGCAGAGCATAAAAAATTGAGGAGCCTTCATCATGAGTGCACGCAACCTCACTCATGGTTCAGTCATTATGAAATTGGGTTCTCACTACGAAAAAACTTCATAAAAAAGAAAAAGAAAATAAGAATAACTATTCATAAGCTTTCCATATACTCGTGGATGTACTTGTGTGGATCTTTGACCAGACGCTGACTCAGGCATCATTCTTCCTTCACTGACATATCAAGTATACCAAAATCCTTAATACATCAACGAATGGGAAGGGGATGGTCGGGAGGGCCCCAGTCGTCAATGATTACGGGGCCACTACTAAATATTAGGTTTTCTTTATCTCCTTGCAGGAGTCAAACCTATAATTTATTAGTGGCCCCTCCATCATTGACGATTATGCCTGATATCTAAGACTGGAGGGGGACATTCGTAATCATATCATAACTCTAGCAAAGGCAGATAATCAAACAACCACATAGTATTCTTACTTTGTAAAAGATATATATTTGGCGCATAAACTTTATACAGCACAACTTATACAAACAGGGGTACAAGCAGGAGCGTGCTTCAAAGAAGCCTGCTTGATAAAAAAGGGTGTTAACTCTGAGATTCTGAGAACAGATCCGCCAGTTAACGAGGCACCCCCACTTAAATTAAGTGGTGAAAAATAAAACTTATAAGTTTACATGTGCACATATAAACCCCATAAAATTAGTGGATATACTTTGCAAAATATAACCAATGCTTAAATTAGATTGCTTCTCAGCCCAAAAACTACTTACAACTACACTGTTGTTTGTACTAAAATTTTACTAGCACAATTTCCTGTAATGAATAGTACAGAGAAATTTAAATATCACAACACCCATCAACAGTATCACAGCTCTCATATTCTGGCAGGGTCTAGGGTGTCCTATGTTACACTGACTGCACCCCCCCCCCCCCCCTTTTCTTGAAATTAAACAAAAGTTACTTAGGGGCCACCTAGACCCTTTGCCTTAAAGCTATACATGGCAAGGAAGGTTTGTCTAGAGCTACTGAGAGGTAATGAGTCAAAAACGTATGATTAGAGGCCCACAACTGTGTGGACGTAATATCTTCAACAGAAAAATTCTTAAGGAAACGTAACGAAGCCGCCCACTTGCGTAAATCGTGGGCCCTACCCACAACGCCGGGATTACTCTCTTTAATGACCTCGACCAAGAGAGAAGCCAGTCTACGTTTCATCAAGCGTTTACCCGTACTTGCTACCCATAAAGCACCGTGGTGATTTAGAGGTGCCACTCTCAAATATTTGGTTAGAGCTTGCACTGGACATAAATTATGGTGCACCTTTCCCCTTTTAAACGCTGGCACCGTGAACTCTGAAAACACGTGTTCACTGTGCTCATTCTTGGCTATGAACCCTGGGGAAGGTGCAATGTGAATACACTCATTAAGCCTACCAAACCTGAGGCAATTAGGTGTGTTGCTCATCGCCGCCAGCTCAGATACTCTGTTCCCGGTAGCCAAGGCCATAAGGAATACTGCCCTTTTTAAAAGTAATGTAAAATCTGCAGTATTTTGGTACAGACGGGAATGAAGTAAAGACAATGCCTTGTCCAGAGACCAGGTAGGCATGAGATGACGGGGAGGTGGGCGGAGTTTAAAACATGCCCTCATTATAGGTTTGACTCCTGCAAGGAGATTAGGAAAACCTAATATTTAGTAGTGGCCCCGTAATCATTGATGATTATGCCTATTACATAAGGCACCCTCTTCAAACACTCGTCCGTCGTAGTTTTGAATCTACCGCGCAGAGCATAACAAATTTGAGGAGCCTTCATCATGAGCGCACGCAACCTCACTCATGGTTCAGTCATTATGAAATTGGGTTCTCACTACGAAAAAACTTTGTAACAAATAAAAAAGAAAAAGAAAATAAGAATAACTATTCATAAGCTTTCCATATACTCGTGGATGTACTTGTGTGGATCTTGACCAGATGCTGACTCAGGCATCATTCTTCCTTCACTGACATATCAAGTATACCAAAATCCTTAATACATCAACGAATGGGAAGGGGATGGTCGGGAGGGCCCCAGTCGTCAATGATTACGGGGCCACTACTAAATATTAGGTTTTCTTAATCTCCTTGCAGGAGTCAAACCTATAATTTAATAGTGGCCTCTCCATCATTGACGATTATGCCTGATATCTAAGACTGGAGGGGGACATTCGTAATCATATCATAACTCTAGCAAAGGCAGATAATCAAACAACCACATAGTATTCTTACTTTGTAAAAAAGATATATTTGGTGCATAAACTTTATACAACACAACTATACAAAAAGGGGTACAAGCAGGAGCGTGCTTCAAAGAAGCCTGCTTGATAAAAAGGGGTTAACTTTGAGATTCTGCGAACAGATCTGCCAGTTAACAAGGCACCCCACTTAAATTAAGTGGTGAAAAATAAAAATATAAGTTTACATGTGCACATATAAACCCCATAAGATTAGTGGATATACTTTGCAAAATATAACCAATGCTTAAATTAGATTGCTTCTCAGCCCAAAAACTACTTACAACTACACTGTTGTTTGTACTAAAATTGTACTAGCACAATTTCCTGTAATGAATAGTACAGAGAAATTTAAATATCACAACACCCATCAACAGTATCACAGCTCTCATATTCTGGCGGGGTCTAGGGTGTCCTATGTTACACTGACTGCACCCCCCCCCCCCCCCCTTTTCTTGAAATTAAACAAAAGTGACTTAGGGGCCACCTAGACCCTTTGCCTTAAAGCTATACATGGCAAGGAAGGTTTGTCTAGAGCTACTGAGAGGTAACGAGTCAAAAACGTATGATTAGAGGCCCACAACTGTGTGGACGTAATATCTTCAACAGAAAAATTCTTAGGAAACGTAACGAAGCCGCCCACTTGCGTAAATCGTGGGCCCTACCCACAACGCCGGGATTACTCTCTTTAATGACCTCGACCAAGAGAAGCCAGTCTACGTTTCATCAAGCGTTTACCCGTACTTGCTACCCATAAAGCACCGTGGTGATTTAGAGGTGCCACTCTCAAATATTTGGTTAGAGCTTGCACTGGACATAAATTATGGTGCACCTTTCCCCTTTTCAACGCCGGCACCGTGAATTCTGAAAACACGTGTTCACTGTGCTCATTCTTGGCTATGAACCCTGGGGAAGGTGCAATGTGAATACACTCATTAAGCCTACCAAACCTGAGGCAATTAGGTGTGTTGCTCATCGCCGCCAGTTCAGATACTCTGTTCCCGGTAGCCAAGGCCATAAGGAATACTGCCCTTTTTAAAAGTAATGTAAAATCTGCAGTATTTTGGTACAGACGGGAATGAAGTAAAGACAATGCCTTGTCCAGAGACTAGGTAGGCATGAGCTGACGGGGAGGTGGGCGGAGTTTAAAACATGCCCTCATAAAACCCTTTTCCTCCGCAACTGGTATGGAGAGACCGGTAAGGTACAAAATCGGTATCCTAATCGCTGATAAGTGATTTTTTAACGTCACGACAGACAAACGTTTCTGCTCGAAAAGATAATTTAAATAATTAAAAACCAGGGCCACCGAGAGCACAGTTTGTTCTGTTCTAATAATCCAAGAAGTAAAGGCCTGCCAATGCGATTGATATTGTCGCTTAGTAGACTGGGTATATTGATTCATGAATTTATTGGTCACGTCTCTACCGTATGGTGCTAGCCATTTGGCCTCCTGAATGTCTATAATGCAAAAGTCAGCGAGGTCTTTAGGTTGCCAATTGTGTCTAAGTGGAAAAACCCTACCGGGAGTGATACCGGGTCCGGGCACCACGTCTTCAATTGCTGGTACCACAACTGCGCCGGCCACAGGGGCGCGATTAGCGAGACTACGCCTCGATAATCCTGTAGTTTGTTTACTACGTGGCACATTAGAGACGCATCTGGCGGCGGAAATAGATAAATGGAACTCCACCTGTTCCAGTCTGTCACCAGTGCATCTGGCCCGCCCGCCGGCGTTATCGTCCGGCGGGTGAGGTATAGTGGGAGTTTGTGAGTCTCCTCTGACGCAAACAAATCCATTTGTGGATGGTAAGGCTTCGCAACCATTTGGTCAAAAATGGTTTGCTTGAGTGCCCATTCTACTGTTGCGCTCTGTCTCCGAGACAGAGCGTCTGCCCAGACGTTTGCTACGCCTGGGAGGTAAGATGCGTGAAGCTGAATGTTCAGCCTGTTGGCTAGAATAAAAATCTCTTCTGACACGTTTAGTAACCCCCGAGATCTCGTCGACCCTTGTTTCTGAATACAGTGAACTGCATTCAGATTGTCCATTCTGAAGGCCACCGCCTTGCCCCGTAAAGTAGAGCCGTGAGCCTGAAGGAAATATAAGGGGACTAGTAATTCTTTGACATTGATGTGGGAAATTTCTAAATGGGACCAACGCCCTTGACCCTGGTGCCCTTGGTTTGATTGAAAGCCCCAACCTATCGTTCCTGATGCATCCGTGTCTACCCATACCGTTGGCGGCGGAGAGGTCCATGACATGACTGAGTGCAATGTTTCCCTCTTCGCCCAGACCGCTAGTAAGTTGTGGATTAATTTTGGTATGGGCCATAACTTTTTTGCCGGCAATAGCGGAAAATATTTGTTGCCCTCCAATATTAAACGTTTGACTCTTAACCGGCCCAACTGTACCGTTAGTTGAATCCAGTTGAAAGAGCCAACCAGAGACTCCCAGATTCTCTGTGTTGTAGTCAGACTGTGAAGAAACATAAACAGTTTCCTGCGAAATCTGTTGCGATTGTCCAAACTCTGACTGTGAGAGTAGCTGTGTCCCAGACCAGCCCTATCCACTGAACTACTCTTGAGGGAACAAGGTTTGACTCTACCAGGTTGACCTTGAACCCTAGAGTTTTGACATGTTGTAATGTTATGTTGACATGATTTATGCATACTTGTTCCGTCTCTGCCACCACTAGCCAGTCGTCTAGATACCATAAAATCCTGATCCCTTGCCTTAACCCTCTCACCATGGAAGGGCTCTTGAACGCCCATAAAAAAACATATAACAGGTACCCGGAAGGGCTCTTGAACGCCCAGTTGTTGAAAGCCTGTGAGCTTCTTGTGCGAGGCGTCGGTCCGACGCATGTAAACAACAGCCGGCTGGACCGACGCCCCGCATCTCCGGCCACAAGAAGGAGAGCGTCGCTTGTTCGTGTGTGCCTGTATGTTGTTGTTAAGTATCGAAAAGTAGTGTAAAGTGTCTGTTTTTGCCATAAAGTTATCTCCAATGAAATCATCATCACAAATCAACCAGTTGACTTAGAGAGCTCTACTTAACGCCATTCTACAGGTAAATAACACAGCTACGCTTGGGGATGTGTGGGAATGCGGGAAGCAGTCAGATTAACAAATATACGGCAGCCTAGCCTAGACGTTTTTCGGCCAAAACACCCGGGTTTCGGGGAATATATATATATAATACATAGCCGGGGCTGGAGGGTTAACAAGGGCATCAGGGCTTGCCGGACTAATTTCGTGAATAAGCGAGGTGCTAGGTTCAATCCAAACGGCATCCTCTGAAAGACATAAGTCTGATGCTTTATTCTTAACCCGTACAGCCCCAGCGACGCGTCTGACGCGTCGGCGATGTATGTAACGCACAGCCCCAGAGACGCGCCTGACGCGTCACCCTAATTGCGCCGACCGTAACCTCAGGTGTAACCACTCAAGAGGGCTCAGATTTGTATGGGAACTGTGTACGTATCCCACGCAACCGTTCCGATGGTTGAAAACTCTCAAAGTCCACGTGCGTGCGCGCGAGCGCGCAATAACCTGTTTTTTTGGGATAATTGCCTTCAATTTTTTACTCTTGTAAAATCCGTTTTCGGGGGCTCTGTAGGACCATTTTTAAAGCTTTTTGAGCGGTTTTTCGTGGTTTTTCCTTCATTCCTAACCCATTCGCTATTGTTTCTGGAATAAAACCATTTTTTGAAAACCGGCCGGGTTCTGGTGCGCAAACATTACAAAACTAGCCGGGGCTCCACGGGTTAAGGCCAGAAACCTTTGAAATCTTTTGTTGACCGAGACGTGCCAATACGCGTCTGTCAGGTCTAAAGAACACATCCATCCTCCCGGCGGAAGTGTTAGCCTGATCTGGTTTACTGTAAGCATCCTGAATGACATGTTGTGAATATGGAGGTTCAGATAAGACAGGTCTACGACTGGTCTCATCTGAGCACTGTCCCTTGTGGGTACTAGAAATAGTTTGGATGTGAAAACTGGGTAATTTTGAGGAACCGGGATGATGACATTCTTGGTGATCATTTCCTGGACTAGTGACTCCACCTCTAAAGAAACTAAAGTTGCCTTTGTCGGCTGACGTAAACGAGGTCGTCGGAACCACTGCCAGGTGATGCCCTTGCGTGCCACCATCCTTGCCCAAGTATTTACTGGCCATGCACGGTGACACGTCCGGAACGACCCAGTTAGCAGACAAGGGTTCGCCGGCTGTACTACTCTCTGATCCACCCGCCGTGAGATCGGCCCTGGGAGTGAGAGAGACTTTAGTTTTTTGGTGGTGGTGGTGGATGCTTAGCCGACTGGCCGGCGTTGGCAGAAGACGAGCCCTGGCCTGGTCTGCTATAGCTGCGGCCCTTTTGACCTGCAAATTTACCTTGTTTGTACCTGTACTGACCTTGGGGGGAGGCGGACTTAGGTATCTGAAAGGGTTTTGACCCACCCGGTTGAGCTTTTGTGACTGGCTTGGGTTTGGGAAAGTTAAAAGCAGGTTTCTTAGAAGGGGTGGGACTGTGTTTAAAGGCTTGAGCCATATTGAAAACAGTTCTCCACACATCAGGGGACATTAACGAGGGAGTTAGCACCGGCGACATGACCACCTGGTTCGCAATTCTATCAGGGAGTTTCCTCACTAGGGACATCCTGAGGTCTTGTCTCGCCCGCACCGCCTCGAGCAAGGCCGTGCGTATATCACCCAACGACTGAATCGACGTCTGAAGGAGTAATCGCCGAGATAGTTCATCCGATCGTCTGGCTTCCGCGTCCGCGATTGCCTGAGTGGATCGTAACATAGATTTCGCCACCTGGTGCGTAACAATGTACTGGGAAAAAAGTCTATACGCCTTCCCTCGTAGCCTAAACTCCTGGTCTAGGTGAGCTGGTGAAGGCGTAGTGAAAGGATCTTTAACCCTTGTCTAGCGGGGTGTTTTTGGCTCATTCAGGCCCTCCTGCATGATAAATCAAGCATCTGCATGAAAAAAAAACTATTTAGCAAAAAACTAGGCACTAAAAGCTTCAAAATGAGACCAGAACGAGCTATGTAGCACTCGTGGTTCTCTTGCAGTGGTGACACGAACATGGAAGTTTAGCATATATCGGTATATTTTTCCCAGCTATGCTCACTACTGGCTACACTGCCGGCCTCTCGAGAACACAGGGAACATGAGTTAATGGGCGGCGGTAAGCCCTGGGAGTCGGCTGTCTGGCCCGCTGCTCTCCCGGCCATTTGCACTCTATTTTAACCCTTTAAAAGCCTTAATAATGCTCCTAACTTGCTGCAAATTGGTGCACGACTTAAGTCGAGCGCCGCTCTTTAACTCCCTCCGACATATTATGTTCCAATAAGTCCAAGGAGGCGCTTGACAAGTATTTTGGGTCTTGAATTTGGCTCATGAGTGTTGTCGAAGCCTTACATTTTTCGCGATTTCCATCCACCAGAATGCTGTTTATTGTGATGTATCATATATCAATGGAAAGAGGAATATTTATAGTACATGATAAAATAAAAAAAATGTAAATAAATCGAAATATGAAAGTGTAAATGAGTCCGGAATACAATTATTTCCCATGCAATTGTCTTCACACCGTCCTAGCTCTAAATTGTGAGTGATGACCATATATTTTTTTTGCTCAAATAATAGTATTTTTCTCCTCTTTCCAAATCTGAAAACAGAAATTGTTTATCTTCAATAGTTCTCAAGCAGTGACCGAAAAAAAAAATATATGATTTTGATTTATATGGTTTATAACATTTTCAATTTATTTCGTTGCTACGAAGTGTATGGTTTTAAATTTAGGCTGTATGAATACGGCAAATAATGCTGATGAGTATAAAACAAACTAGAAGTTCCTAGGACAAATATTTTTTGCGCTATGAATATTTGAAATGAAGAGCCAAAATGCGAATATTTACGCTTCACCCATCTCTGTTCCGGCGATGCTAGCCGGGTTCCGAGCTGTTCACCACCTCGTGGTTGCGTTATTTGCTCGGATACGTATATAACTGTATATATCACCGGAATCGGAAAATTGTGCTCTTTCCAATGGTGAAAACAAAAATAATATAGCATAATTGGTTCCGAGCTATGCACAATTGTTTCCATGCAGTGACCGAAAAAAAAAAAAATCTGATTTTGATTGATATGCTTTATAACATTTTCGATTTATTTCGTTGCTACGAAGTGTATGGTTTTAAATTTAGGCTGAATGAATACGGCAAATAATGCTAATGAGTATAAAATAAACTAGAAGTTCCTAGGACAAATACTTTTTGCGCTATGAATATTTGAAATGAAGAGCCAAAATGCGAATATTTACGCTTCACCCGTCTCTGTTCCGGCGATGCTAGCCGGGTTCCGAGCTGTTCCCCACCTCGTGGTTGCGTTATTTGGTCGGATACGTATATAACTGTATATATCATCGGAATTGGAAAATTGTGCTCTTTCCAATGGTGAAAACAAAAATAATATAGAGTAATTGGTTTGTGAGCTATGCGCAATTGTTTCCATGCATTGTTATTGTTATGAAAATATATGAGAATGTTTATACAGTTGTATATCTTTGCCACAATATACACCCTTTCCAACGAGAAGGGAAATGGCTCCTGGGTTGACACTGAAAAAACAAAATAAGAAAGCCAGGTAATCTTCAGGTAATAAATTCAGAAATAATTCTATTGTACACGTAAATAAAATAAAGTAATGTATATATATATATATATATATATATATAAATTATATATATACAAGGTGTCAAACAAAATATAAAGAATTTGTAATGGTAATGTATGTGTGTGGATATATTATATATATATTATATATAGCATATATATATATATATATATATATATATATAATATATATATATATATATATATGGTGTCAAACCAGAGAAATATGTGCAAATTTCCAAGCCACCCAAAGAGGTACTGCACTGGACTCGTTATTTTTTTAGAGTGGTTTCCCCAGGA